>CM059301.1:0-205000 GCA_030340665.1 Neosalanx taihuensis | reverse complement strand
AGCTGCTTGAGGGAAATACAGGAATTAGAGCAGAACTTCAGTCCTTTATCAGATCCTGACATTACAAGCATGAGAACACCAACAGTTAAACACCTTGTGCAGATATACACTTCAGTTGTGTACTCTGTCAGGTTTTAATAGCTTTGATCCATGCAGTGTTTCTATTATCTTGAAAAAAATATACATTTGTTTATGAAACATGGGGCGAGATAATTTAGAATACACTCTAGTCCAGGACTAGGAATCCTCATTAAAAGTATAATTTATGACTGCATTTGAACCAACATGGTTAGCCTTTAAAAAAATGTCAAACAATTGATCCATTCCACATGTATGTGTAAATTCCTACCATATCTGTAAAGCCCCAGTATTCTGTGGTCTGAGCTCATGACAGTTCCTGCAGTGACCCCTAGTGGCAGACAAGGCAAGTAGCAGCTCCATGCTCTTTGTCTGATGGGCTGCCCTGTTAGGTTAGGGTTAGGGTTAGGGCGCCATGTCCCTTTGACAGGTTGAACAATAGATACAAAATGATAGTTATTTAAAGGTACACTGGAAAAACGAGTTTCCTCTCTTAAATCTGTTTCAGAGAACTGACACCAATTCCTACATCTCAAGTAAAATAATGAAGCAGTGATACAGACACTGTTAGGAAATAAACCATGAATGTGTTAGGAACACCTGTGCACCTGTGCTCAACATATTAGCTTCTGGAGAATATTGACATGGTTTATCTCATGGAAACACCTATTAATAGAAGAATGGGCCTTGCATTGCTGAAACAAGAATGAGTTCCTGCCAAGTTGTTAATCTACATCTTGTTAAATACATTGGTTCTAGTTAGGGAGTGCAGGCTTCCAACTCTATAGGACGGTTGCCAAGCAGCCTATTGTCCAACAGAATGGAGATGTATCCTAACCTACATGTTGTTCTTGATTTGTGTATCTTCTCCTGATCTCCACACAGCGATCAGGGAGGACGGGATGCCAGGAGGAAGAAATAAAACCATAGGCCCTGTTCAGGTATGTGGACCATCCATGTATATATATACTGTGAATTCATACACATATATTGTCCAGGTTCTCTGCTTTGTCTTACTGGACACACAGTTTATGCAGGTGATTGAATGGTTAGGGAATCATAAGCAAAACGTTGCCGGTTTGATTCCCTGGCCGTGTAAGATGACGTTGTGTCCTTGGGACACTTCACCCTACTGTCCTCAGGGGGGAATGTCCCTGTACTTGCTGTAAGTCACTCTGGATAAGAGTGTCTGATAAATGACTCCATGTGAATGTGTGCAAGGTGTTAACATCACATCTCTAGTGTTAGAGCAGGAAGGAGAGCTGGCAGCACTGCAGGCTCTGAAGGCTGTGTACAGGATCAACCTTATACACCCAATGCTCACTGCTACATATATATTGTTTACGTACATACTGTATACAGTGAACCCTCCCTAACCCTAAACGAGGGATCACTGTATATTGCACTATCCTGCATGTGTTCTCATTCAGATACACGATGAAAACAGTTTTGTCAATGCTTGGAAAACTTTCCGAGGAGACCTTCTCTAACCCTAACCCTAACCTTCTCTGGCATTAGCAAAACATAGTTACACGCTTTTCAAGCTTTCTGTCAGTGTTTTGCCTCAAACTACAGCCTTACATACCTTGTATCTATTGAGATTACATTCAACAGACACTTGAATTATAGTACATACTTGACATTGTAAATTTCTAAGGACTGATATTCCATTTAGTTAAATCTCCTTTTTTTTACAAATACATTTCTGTGACATTTAGAAATATTAAAACATCTCAAATACATTTTTTTGTGTATCTGGCAAAAGGTTTCGGAAGACATTCTCTGCACAATAAATGATGATGCAAAAACCTTGTGATTGTTGGAGCTTCTGTCTCTATGTCCTCGTACTGGAGATTGAAATGAGACCTTTAAAATCACAACTCACTGACCCACTGAATATTCACTGTTCACTGAACACAACTGTTCAACACTGTATCTAATCAACACAATGAACTGTTGAACTGCTGGTGACTCAATCATCCACAGCCACAGATTTGCAGCTGAATAGCATTTGTTAAGAGTGAATATTATATCAGCATTAGTCAAGGATACTGTGAATAAACGTTGTTTCTGCCAAATTAGTGTAGTTAACATTGGTCAGGTGTGCCAGTTTCCAAAGGGAATATGGATAAACTCACTTTCCAGCCTGTTGGTTTCTTCCAGATTTCACACCAAGAAATTGAACGCATTATGACTGGTCAGGAACTGAAGGCAGAGGACCGTGTTCCAGAACCCTCTTGGGGAGACACTATGGACAGCGAGCAGAGTTCCCCTGACAACGGGGTCTCTGAGGTCAACCATCCTTCCGCAGTGTCCACTCTGTTGTCCAGGTGAGCATCCTTCCCCAGTGTCCACACTGTTGTCTCCAGGAACATTACAGCACATGGAATATACTGGAGATATTGTGTTCAGTATATTACAACAGACAGTACAATAGTACATTTCAACAGTCCTGTTGAGAGGTGATGCATTGTATCTCTTTAAGTTTTACATGATCTAATAGAAATGCATTCATCCATTTACAAGCAATAATAAAAAATAGCTAGTTTTTTTCTTCTCCCTCTGGGTTTGTTGCCACAGAAACAACAGCCAAATGAAAAGCTGCTTTGCCATAAATGCTGTCCTTAACACGATAATCCTTTATTAGTCTCACAATGGAGTCATTTCAGTAAGGTTTTATCAGTAGGGTTAATTCTTTCTGTATGAATTTCTCTCTGCATTTGAAATGGTTGAGTAGCTGTTCTTTGGGCATACATGAAGCCCGTTGTGACATTTCTTGTAAAAGGGTTATACAAATAAAAGTTTATTTGATTTGATAAATGTCTGCTCAGGTCTTGCTAGTATGTCTGAGAACCTGATGCTGTGTCTTTTCTAAAGAAACCTTAAGATCATTTCAATAAACTATATTTATTTACTTGCAGTCGATCAATGGACATCAACAGTTACAATGCTACCTACCAGGAACAGTATGTTGGCACCCTTATGCCATTGCACTACCGGTCTTTGCCGCACCTTTTTGGCTACATGGAACAGTCAGTGTCTTTTCCCAGTCCTTCCCGCAGTCTGTACCCCAAATCCCAGACCCTGGTGTCCCAGCTGATGGCTGCTGAAGACCTGGCACCCCTGGACACCCCCATGGAGATAGATGCAGGGTTAGTCTCCATCACACACAGACTCTAGAAGATGCTTTCAAAGGTGTTTTCAGCCTCATATTTGTATTTCGGTCGTGTTTGATAGGTTAAGTGAGCATTTTCCATGGAAAACCCAAACGATAGATAACTGTGAACTGTTAGCCTTCGCTGGAAAAATACTCCCAGTTCTGAGAAGCACAGCTGACCTTCCTCTTCCTCTCATGACCTTCGACCCAGGTATGGTGTGACCCAGGTGGAGCTGTTTGCTCTGCTGTGCCGTCTAGCAGATGAGCTGCTGTTCCGTCAGATCTCCTGGATCAAGCAGCTCCCCTTCTTCTGTGAGTTGTCTATCGAGGACTGCACCTGCCTTCTCAGTTCTACCTGGCAGGAGCTCCTGCTGCTCTCCAGCTTCACCATCTACAGCTCACAGATCTTCGGAGACCTTGCAGCCGTCACTGCTAAATACTCACCCTTGGATGACCAATTGAAAGAGTGAGAGTTTAGCCTAAAGTGCGGGTGGCTCATGGATGTCACTATGATTTATGATTATGATTCCTTCATAATTATTGTCTGTTTCTGTGTTTTCTGTCAGGTTTAGTGAAGATGGAATGGATGTCATGGAGAGCTTGATTTATCTGTTCCACAAGTTCCACCAGCTGAATGTTAGTAACGAGGAATATGCCTGTATGAAAGCCATCAACTTCCTGAACCAAGGTAGCTAAGAGTCACACACACACACATCACACACACTGCTTCCATACTGGACTGAGAAGATCCTTTAAAAGCAGACTGGATTGTGATGTTGCCATTGCTTTTCAATGGAATATAAGTTGACTTTTTATTTTATAATGTCTATGCTTGATATTTTCAGATATCAGGGGCCTTGTAAATGTTCCCCAGCTGGAACAGCTAAACAAGCGCTACTGGTATGTGTGCCAAGACTTAATGGAGTGCAAGTACCCTCAGCAACCGAAACGATTCACCGAGATCATGATGTGTCTCCCTGAGATCCGCTGTATCGCAGGTCAGTAGATCATGATGTCTCCCTGAGATCCACTGTATCGCAGGTCAGTAGATCATGATGTGTCTCCCTGAGATCCGCTGTATCGCAGGTCAGTAGATCATGATGTCTCCCTGAGATCCACTGTATCGCAGGTCAGTAGATCATGATGTCTCCCTGAGATCCGCTGTATCGCAGGTCAGTAGATCATGATGTGTCTCCCTGAGATCCACTGTATCGCAGGTCAGTAGATCATGATGTCTCCCTGAGATCCGCTGTATCGCAGGTCAGTAGATCATGATGTCTCCCTGAGATCCGCTGTATCGCAGGTCAGTAGATCATGATGTCTCCCTGAGATCCACTGTATCGCAGGTCAGTAGATCATGATGTCTCCCTGAGATCCGCTGTATCGCAGGTCAGTAGATCATGATGTCTCCCTGAGATCCGCTGTATCGCAGGTCAGTAGATCATGATGTCTCCCTGAGATCCACTGTATCGCAGGTCAGTAGATCATGATGTCTCCCTGAGATCCGCTGTATCGCAGGTCAGTAGATCATGATGTCTCCCTGAGATCCGCTGTATCGCAGGTCAGTAGATCATGATGTCTCCCTGAGATCCGCTGTATCGCAGGTCAGTAGATCATGATGTCTCCCTGAGATCCGCTGTATCGCAGGTCAGTAGATCATGATGTCTCCCTGAGATCCACTGTATCGCAGGTCAGTAGATCATGATGTCTCCCTGAGATCCACTGTATCGCAGGTCAGTAGATCATGATGTCTCCCTGAGATCCACTGTATCGCAGGTCAGTAGATCATGATGTCTCCCTGAGATCCACTGTATCGCAGGTCAGTAGATCATGATGTCTCCCTGAGATCCGCTGTATCGCAGGTCAGTAGATCATGATGTCTCCCTGAGATCCGCTGTATCGCAGGTCAGTAGATCTCAGCAGTGGAGCTGAGGGAGAAATACTGCAAGAAATATCTGTTCATTCATAAGAGTTTCAAAGAGCAACGCTAGGTTCTCATTCAGTCCTCTTGTTGTTGTCTCCATGCTCCGTCCATCCAGGGAAACTGGTGTATTTTCCACTGGAACAGCTCCCCCTGCTGTTCAAGGGTGTGCTGCACTCCTGCAGATCCAGCCTCAGGTCTGAGGAGGGACAGTACCTTGCGTGACAACAAGCCTGTCTACTGAACCCAGCTGTCCATCTTCAAGACAAGACGGACAGAAACATCCTCCCCCCCCATCCTATTTGACCCTTTATGAATGTAATGGGCAACGTGAATGTTTTCCCTAAATATATTTATGACATGACAGATCTGAATGTATTTTCATCCATGCAAGGAATATGCCACAAGCCTGCAAATATACTACACATCATTAACCAATAATTATTCTGAAGCGTAAGTTTAATTTACAAGTGTGTTAATTCTTGGCAATTTAGCTATCTCTATCTATAATAGCTTTCCCATTTCATTTGTTGCAAAAATTACATTTGGGGTTTCCACGTTAATAATGAATTAGAGAAAGTTAATCAAGTGTATGTTCTGTATTGGTGAAGACATCACTGTTCATTTGTATTATTGACATAGTGCCACACTTGATATTCTAAAATACATGGAGGTTTGATCTTACTGTTCAAGGCCACACAATGTGGAAAAATATTAACATGCGCGTGAATCTGCATGTCTGTATTTTCTGTCTTAATACGCAAGGGAAGAGATTAAGTTATATTTTAGGTGTATTATCGACAGAGTTTGGCATTTACTTGCATTTCTTGCATTTCAATCAATCAGCTGAGAAGGTAACTGGTCCAGGCTGTTGTACTGTAGTTGATCTCTACTGGAGATCATTAGGATAGAAAGTCACACTGTCTAAACCCAGGTGGGGCTAGGAGGGGATCTATGATAAAGAATAAAGGCCAAAATGACATATAGTTTTGCTGTGTACACTGCTCTTTGATACAACACAGCTATTGTTAATTCTTTAAATTCCAACAAAAAGGTCAGAGCCAATATTTTTGATGTGGTATTTTCTTACTCTGAGTCGGACAAGTGAGTGTTCTTAACAGGGTAAATGAGAGTTTGTTTTACTCAGGTGTTACTCAGGAATCGTGTTTTGGAATTACGTTGTAGTCGAAGTAGATGTAGGTTTTAGGAAACTGCTTGAGTCTCTTACAGTAGCCAACTATTAAAGGGGAAGTGTGGTATTCTGTGTGCGCATTTCAACAGTATTACAAGTCAATTCTTTATCTTGTCTGACAGAAAACATGACACTTGAGCTCTCAATGTCTTTGCTACTGGTTACACTTCTTGTATTATTTGGTGTTCCATACATACAGCGAACAAGGCTTGTCACTTGACAATTACAATTGCTCTCCCCCATAACACATTCCAAATAGTTTTCAAAATATATATTATATCTCTTGAATGTTTACATATTTTGCACCAGACAATGATATAAGAAAGGTTACTGTGCCGAAGTGACCCTGTGTTACTGTGACTGATATTTGAGATGCTTTGGTGTAGAAGTTCTTAACCAGAGCTTGTTGTTGGGTTCTGCTCGGGTCTTCTCAGTGTCTCCATCTCAGCCAACTCTGAAGCCTTTTGTGTTCCTATACAGCTTGAAGAAAGCTTATTCAACAAGTGTGTCTGTATACGTATACAGTATACAACGTCACATGTCATCATGTCTCACACTGTTTTCTTTGAATTTTCTGTATGGATTTTTTGTCTTGTTTGATAAAACATTGTCTGAGAATTCAGTATTATTCAAACAGAAAGAGGTGTTTTTTTGTTGTTACAGATTTTAAGTGTATTATTTGGCCCAGTCATGTAGTTAAAAGGTATAGTTGCTTCAGAACTGTAGATATTGTATGGATTCACTGCAAGTTACCAGACTGGAGAGAGACTGTCTGACAAACATATCTCATTTGACAAACATATCTCATTTGACGAACATATCTCATTTGACAAACATATCTAATTTGACAAACATCTCATTTGACAAACATATCTCATTTGACAAACATATTTCATTTGACAAACATATCTAATTTGACAAACATCTCATTTGACAAACATATCTCATTTGACAAACATATCTCATTTGACAAACATATCTCATTTGACAAACATATCTAATTTGACAAACATCTCATTTGACAAACATATCTCATTTGACAAACATATTTCATTTGACAAACATATCTCATTTGACAAACATATCTCATTTGACAAACATATCTCATTTGACAAACATATCTCATTTGACAAACATATCTCATTTGACAAACATATTTCATTTGACAAACATATCTCATTTGACAATTCATATTTTCAAGTTTCATGGCCACTCAGGGAAGTGAATTGATTGAGTTTGACCCATCGTTGTAACATGCACAATGTACTCCTAGAATAAAGTTTTAAGCAGTTTCACGTTTTCTACATTTCTACATTTTCTTTCAAATGTTCAATGTGGTCAAATGGAAACTACAATAATTTCACAATCTGAATTAAGTGAATATTTTCTTTATCTTAACAGATAAATGATGTAACTCATACAAATCTCCACATTACAGAAACACGTGTTTTGTGTGTGTCTTTACATCCTGGTTTCCCTGTTTGGCGACATGATTTCATATGTTCCTTTGTATCCTTGTCACTTGGGGTGACTGAAACATGAACATTTCCCCTGTGCTTCAATGGTTGTCATCTAATACATTGTGAATTTGCATTTGGAACTGGGATTGGAGTTGCCATCTCAGCAAAGACTTAAGAGCCCATTTGATATGTCCCTGACCCTCTCCACCTCTGCTAGTTCACCATTACTTCAAGCTGGCGTTTGGCCTGGTCAAACAATGACTGAGCACCTATCACACATGGGGCTTATTTTAAACTCCATAAGAATAGTCCTTGTGAATATTGACGATAGTTGAGGTCACAGGAGGCACACTAGTATAAACATTGAGTAATATTAACCCAGCGATAGGATCGTTCACTCAACCACTTGAGAAGCGGCAAAAAAAGAGCTAAGTCATCTCAATAAATTAAGGGAGCCTGTTTGCTGTGTGACATCTACATCCTGGCGCTGGCTCCTCACTTCCTGTGAACAGTAAAGAGAAAGGCTGCTGTTTTTAGCTTCCATCTCTCATATACAGTAACCTATTTAGGTTATGGAGAAACGATTACTTCCCATCAAAATACAGAACCATGGTCAAAAACAACGTCACTCTGATCTACAGCTGCAAAGAGCTTGAAAAAGAGATTAAAAACTCCAAGGTCTCTTGTGACACCTGATTGACTACAACTGTTTGCATCCAAAATGAGGGTCTCAGAATTTAGCTGTGGGTCCCACTGGACCGTATACAGTTAGGTTGGTTTGTTTTTCATTGTAGACTTGATATGGCAACATTAGGGGAGCGTCTGGTTAAGGAACTGCTGACTTTGACGGCCTAGGTCAGTTCTTCCAGTCCTCGGTGAACCCCTGCTCTGCCCTGGGGCTGGTCCACACTCAACCCCTGCTCTGCCCTGGGGCTGGTCCACACTCAACCCCTGCTCTGCTCTGCCCTGGGGCTGGTCCACACTCAACCCCTGCTCTGCTCTGCCCTGGGGCTGGTCCACACTCAACCCAGGCTCTGCCCTGGAGCTGGTCCACACTCAACCCCTGCTCTGCTCTGCCCTGGGGCTGGTCCACACTCAACCCCTGCTCTGCTCTGCCCTGGGGCTGGTCCACACTCAACCCTTGCTCTGCTCTGCCCTGGGGCTGGTCCACACTCAACCCCTGCTCTGCCCTGGAGCTGGTCCACACTCAACCCCTGCTCTGCTCTGTCCTGGGGCTGGTCCACACTCATACCCTGCTCTGCTCTGCCCTGGGGCTGGTCCACACTCAACCCCTGCTCTGCTCTGTCCTGGGGCTGGTCCACACTCATACCCTGCTCTGCTCTGCCCTGGGGCTGGTCCACACTCAACCCAGGCTCTGCTCTGCCCTGGAGCTGGTCCACACTCAACCCCTGCTCTGCTCTGCCCTGGGGCTGGTCCACACTCAACCCCGGCTCTGCTCTGCCCTGGGGCTGGTCCACACTCAACCCCTGCTCTGCTCTGCCCTGGGGCTGGTCCACACTCAACCCCTGCTCTGCCCTGGGGCTGGTCCACACTCAACCCCTGCTCTGCTCTGTCCTGGGGCTGGTCCACACTCATACCCTGCTCTGCTCTGCCCTGGGGCTGGTCCACACTCAACCCCTGCTCTGCTCTGCCCTGGCGCTGGTCCACACTCAACCCCTGCTCTGCTCTGCCCTGGGGCTGGTCCACACTCATACGTCTCTGTAGTTTTAACTGCTGCAGTCTGAGTTAGCTGCAGTTACAGTGTTGGTGAAGGATGAACACGTAACAGGAGTTGAAACACGTGAACACAAATGTAAAAAGCACATTTGTTTTGCTCCAAGGTTTCTGTCGCAGTCTGAGGTGAAGCTATCTAACATGCCTGGCCTGTCTCAGACACCACAGCTGGAATCCCTGCTATGGTGGGGCAACCCTGGCATGCTACACATGCAGAATCCAACTGTGGTGCGAGAGGAGCAACATGCCAAGAATGCTGTGAAGCAAGGCTGAGTCTGACGCAACAAGGGTTTGAAAGGGCAGATGTGGAGGGAAGTCCTGGACTCAGAGCACACAGAGTCCAAATGTTCAGGGTCAGGAGAAAAGAAAGAATAGAAGACTGTATAAAACAAGCCGTACACGTAAGTGCATGAGTGTTTTATTTTTTTTGGTGTGTGTTTAATTGTTTGGGGGCATTCTAAATGGTATACAGTCTTTAGTGTGAAAATAAAGTGTGTTTACATTTCAAACAGGCTGACTGTGTAGGATGGAGGCTTTCACAGGTATGTTGTGGACACGTGTGTTCACTTTCAATGTAAGAGTAGAAACCAACATTATAGGAGAGCTGTATATAGGCAGATACTTTGTGAAATTGAATATGAATTCCCAGCAGTACCTGTTCAACAGTAAACATACCGGTTGAATCAACATATGAACACTCGCTAAAACATCCTTATCAAAGCATGTTGATTATTTATCAAAATCAGCTTATTTGAAAAAATGCAAAGAAGGTCTCTGCCTTTACTGTAAACTTTTGTTATTCAGTCAAAAGTTCGGTTTATATGTATTGCAATGGAGCGTTGGCATGCCAAGATTGTGCGTCCTTGGATCAAGAAGCTGTAATGAAGATACGGTAAGCAGGAGGAGGGTTCCTTATGCACGTCATTTATTTCAATAGCAGGAAAATCCCAGGCAAAAGTACCAAAGGGCAAAATCTGAGTCAATCATACTGACTATTAAGGCACACATGCACAAAATCCCAGAGGTATGAGAACTAGGAAAATATTATTGGTTGGTCAAAAACAGCAACAAGGTCAAAATATTGATTTCATTGTTGCTTTATTTTGAGGTTAGTCTAAATAGTATGATTAGTATGATGACACAAAACAACACCTTATTAGGGACATGTGGAACTGAACTGGATAAATATGGTGTTCTAACGAGTGGCAGGTGAAACTCATCATCTAAAATGAACAAGCACACTGAATACTGAAAATGGAGAACCCAGAATGTAAACTAGAAAACTATAACCTGGATCAGTTAAAGGTGCCTGAATGAGGTAAAAACTAAGAAAACACATGCTGAGAGCATTGTCTTATCTTATTATCTTACAACAGCAAAATAATTAAGTTTGCTTTTCCTTTGAATGTAGACTACTTTTGAAAGTAAACCAGTCCATGTTCATGAGACTCAGTGTTGAATATATGAGTATGGAATATGTAAGTTTATGTTAGAAAGTCTTTGAAAGTATAAAATTACAAGCAGTGTAAAGATAAGTGACAGAAAAGGCTGTTCTGTTTGAGGCCTGTAAGACTCTTTCAGCCTCAAGGTCATCAAAGCTCAAGGTCATCAAAGATGGCCAGATAACTGGTAGTTGGCAGTTGGCATCCAACAGAAGAAAATATTTAGTTGTGGACATTTCAACTGGAAGCTTGCTGGCATCAGTTAGTCTTACAACCGTTACACTTGTAACCAAGTCCTCAGTTATTTAATCTCAGATTAATCTGCAGGCTTCACTGTGGCTGACTCTAGTTGGTCAAGTCATATGTGCATGTGTTTAAAAGGTTGGGATTAATGAAGAACATACGTCAAGGTTTAGGATTGGGACATGATTATGTGGGTGTAAAATAGGAGTGTATACACACATATAATTTCCCCCCAAAATATTATAGATTGTTGACTGATAAGAAAGCATCAAATCAAATTTCTCTTCAAATTTGAGATATGTGAGATTAAATTTACGTTGTTTTCTTCCTGGATATATTTTCTTGTATCAAAATGTAATTCTGTCGTGAAAACAACAAAAGAATAACCTTAAAAAGGAAGTGGAACCAGAAATAATTCACTCCTCAGTGACTCTCATACAAGGACGACCTTGTCAAACCCTCTTTGTCTTGTTGATGTGTGTGATGGGGGATTGGTGAAGGGGTCTTGCTCTTATAAGCAGCTGTTCAATTTCTCTATTGCCTAAAACATTGTGAGCCCATGTGATGAAGCATCCTCCTGTCTGCCACCTCTCTGCATGGTAGTTTTAATCTTATGGCATTATGGTGACCTGCACTTTATAACGGTCAAAGTGTAATGTTTCTAAAATAGTCTAAACAAGAACTAGACTCTACTGGTTTAGCCTATTTATTCTTTAAATAAACACAACGCAAATGACAGACTGCATAAGCGCATCATTTACATTAAATTGTAATTCGTCACATTAAGACTTTGCCTTAAGTAACGTTAGTCAACTTAAGTAATATGATTATCGCATTCCTGTTCTTAATTTAAATGGCCTATTGCTCTTTAATGTAGGCCTGTTATATTTAGAAAACTGATCCTCAATAATAAAGTTCTGGAGATATGGCTTCCCTTTAATATGAAGATGATGATATCACAGTACAGTGACACTGTGTCTTTAGCAGATTTATTATAACCTAATTCACCTTATTGAACCCTGGATTTAAAACACCCTGTCGGTGTTTTTCTGTCCAGCACGTTTCGTCATTATTTTGCATTTTATGCAACAGTTGAATGTATATTAACATTTTGAGCATAATCAAAACATCCTAACATTAACATAGAATAGGAAATCGAATACTTTGTAGATGTATTGTTTTTATAGATACACTATGTTAATGCTGATAGTCTAATAGGCCAGGGGCCAAATAAACCAGAAGGTTGCCTTAACTTACACAAGTTATACACTCAGTTGTACAAGGATAGAATGGTGTTTACAACATACTGCAATAAACTGCAAATTAACCTTTCATACCAAAAGAATGTTCTGCTGTGATTTCAGGTTTTCCACTAATTATGCAGTTCTGGGTTTAATAACGTGTTCTACTTATGAAGTCTAAGTTTATAGTTACTGTGTGGAAAAACATGTTGTTATTGTAGCCGAAATAAATGTATAAAATGTTTTATTATATGCACTGTATGGTTAATCTTACACAAGTAGGATTTGATGTCCGTCACCCAAGGACAAGGTGAGAAGATTTTAATTTACTGCGTTATTGGTATAAATAACGTAATTGTGAGCGCATTTTCTATAGACATGCATTCAACTAAATTCAAGGTTAGTGCCATAATAATATTTAGCTATGTTGAATTATAAAGCAACAAGCATTTAATTTGTAGTCCTTTAATTGGAGGTTCATAACCTACTTTATGAATATTTTCTGTAGAAATGGAAGGTTGAAGATCCATAATTTGCAATAAACAGAAACATATGATTGTTTAATGCAGATATTGTTGTAGATGTTATAAGATATAGTTTAGTGCAGTAAGTATTATTATTTTTCGTGATTCCACGCTTTTTGTTTGTTTGTTTGTTTGTTTATTCATAGGCCTAATGAATAAAATCTCCACACATTTTTGGACTTTGTAACATATCTTAGATACTCTCGATCAGTTTCATTTGTATAACATTTTAAACACCAATTTCTAGATAGCATAGTCTTTATACGTGGGCTACACCGGGCAGTAGAACGTATCAAAAATGTTGTGTGGCTTAATTTGAAAGTGATATTAATGACTTTATAATGTAGCCTGTACAGCCCCACAGTGATAAACACTAAGCAGTGCTGAGGGACAGTTAACAGGGAGGGTCTTCTGCTCTCTAATAAGATCCTCCCATTTATCCTTTTAAATCTGTAAATATGAGGACAGCAAGTCAGTGCACATGGTGTCGCAGTAACACGGACGGTGCAGCTCGTTTTGCAGTTAGATCCGCTGTGTTTCACTGGTCCTGGATCAGATCCAGACAAACTGCTGTTAGTACAGATCAGTACTGGTCCTGGTCCAGATCCAGATCCAGGCTCAGATCAGCACCTGGAGGAGAGAGCGGACAGACTGGCAGGTAGGATATCACCAATTATTTGATTATGTAAAACAAAAACACACATAAAACAGACACATACACAAAACACAATTGTTTTGGAACGATTTGTAGTGTAATTAAAGAAAGAAAAAAATATTTACTGAATTTAGAACATAACGTATATACTTTTGAATGTAAAAATGTATATTTCTTATTTATTTCCAGGTGTTTAACAGAATGGAGTCTAGTTATGATGTAGATTTGGAGGATCTGTGTCCAGTTTGTGGAGATAAAGTGTCTGGATACCATTATGGTCTATTAACCTGTGAGAGTTGTAAGGTGTGTTTTTAAACATCATCCTATATTTGGCATTTTTCGATTCGTCCCAGTACAAAATCGAATAATTTCGTAGATATTAAAATCTTGTTTTGTGATATTTATACTTGTTCTTTCATTCCCAGGGCTTTTTCAAAAGGACAGTTCAAAACAATAAGAGCTATTCATGTGCAGAGAATCAGAACTGTAAAATTGACAAAACTCAGAGGAAACGGTGTCCTTTCTGTCGATTTCAGAAATGTCTAAGTGTTGGAATGCGATTAGAAGGTAGGAAATACTGATATTATAATTATTATGATATTATTCACATTTTATGAAGGCTAAAGCCTATATATTTATAAGCTACAACTGGTAATTCGCTTAGATCTGAACTAGCCAGATTCTTCATTAATCATAAACATAAAGTGGACCAACACTTTAATAAGAAGGCTATTTCGACGTCCCTGAATTTAATTAGTTAAATATTAGGTCTACCTTGTCATTATAGCCTACTTAGTATGTTACGTTTTCATTTGGTAAATTTAAATCAATTCTATTGATCCTGTGTTATATAAACGGTTGAAAATTGTTTTATTAAATATTAATTACGATTAAACGTGAATCTAATAAAAGCTTCGATTTTAGTACATTTTCTTCAAATCGTTCATCAGTATCGGTTTTCATGGAACATTTCTAGTTCACAATATTTTTTATAATAACTACTTGAAAATTTAACCTCATGTCCAAAATGTTTGGGAGATTCCATTTAAATGATATGAATCACACTGAAATAATAAGGTTGCAGTAATACAATCTTTAAAAATAAAAAATCATCAAAAAGGCCTCTTATATTTTCATAAGTCATTACCAATTATGAGGATAGGGCAGCAATGAAATAGCTGTCAGTTGACTAATCATTTCTTCATATCTTTCAGCGGTTCGTGCAGATAGAATGAGAGGTGGCAGGAATAAATTTGGCCCCATGTACAAGCGTGACCGGGCCCTTAAGCAGCAAAAAAAGGCTTTAATACGAGCCAGTAGCCTGAAGATGGAGACCAGCACCCCTCTGGGTTCCACCAGTCAGGGGGACTTCAGCTTCACCAGCAGCCTGCCACCACTGCCCCCTCTGCCCCAGCCCATCCTCCACACCACCCCCACCTCCCTCCCCACTACAGAATACAACCGCAACCTCTATGGAGCTCCATCACTGGGGGGACCAACCCCCAACAACACCCCCCAATCAGTTCATTACCAGTATGGCTCCATCCTCCCCAAACGGGTTATCAAGTCAGAATACCAGGACCAATATAGGAGTTCTCCAGACTCGGTGGTGGG
Organism: Neosalanx taihuensis; assembly: GCA_030340665.1. Classification (NCBI taxonomy): domain Eukaryota; kingdom Metazoa; phylum Chordata; class Actinopteri; order Osmeriformes; family Salangidae; genus Neosalanx; species Neosalanx taihuensis. The sequence goes on along the minus strand of CM059301.1, from coordinate 189,739 downwards.
GGGCTGTGTGTACCCTGACCAGGTGTACCCTGACCAGGTGTACTCAGCACAGGGCTCCCCTCAGGCTGTTGGGGTACCTCAGCTGGTGCAGGAGATCCTGCGATGTGACCCAGATGAGATGCAGGTGCAGAGTAAGATAGCTGCTCACCTGCAGCAGGAACAGAGCAGCAGAGAGAAGATGGACAGAGCCAGCACCTTCAGTGTCCTGTGTGTCATGGCCGACCAGACACTGTTCTCTATAGTGGAGTGGGCTCGCAGCTGTCTCTTCTTCAAGGAGCTCAAGGTAGGACATCCAACCATCTTGCACATCTGACTTTGTCTTTGTTGTTATCAGGTCATCTTAAAGGCCTAATATGTTGTTTTTTCAGACTTTGTCTCAGATCAAGTCTTGTGTTTTAGGTTATTACCGGTAATATGAGGAGCATATTGTGTGTGTGTTACATGTGTGGATATAAAATATATAACAAGCACTGTCCTAGAAAATGACCAGTCTAAAATTAGTACAGTTACATCAACAAATGTTCCTCATATTTTATAGATATGTATATATATATAGAGAGAGAGAGATATAAAAACATGAGGATTCTTTGGGGTACGCTTATAGAGTATACATGAATTGGGCTCATAAGATATGTATAAGAGCTGAATTCAGTATCCTTATAGGTGCATGTATGTTTTCAAGGCTTTTTCTCTCACTCTCCACACACACACACACACACACACACACACACACACACACACATGTAGAAACACAACCTCTGTAAACAGTGGACACATGGAGCTGCATGTCTAATGGTGACTTCCTCCCTTCTGAGGCGTCAGACATGATGAAAACATGTTGACAGGTAGACAGGAGGTGACACAACACCAGTCTAACAACTGCTTTATTTCAACCTGAAAGGACATTAACCTAACTTAAATTGACCCTTAAACTAACCTTAAAACTGTGGTGTCAAACTGGTGCCATCGAGGACCAAGAGGGTGCAGGTTTTCACTTCAACCAAGCAACTACACCAGCTGATTTCATTAAGTAGAGAAACCTGTTATCAAACTCCAGATCAGCTGGTGTAGTTGCTTGGTTGACAGGTAAACCTGCACCAGTTTGACACCGCCGATAAAATAATAAAACGCCTCATAATGTACTAATTCAGGTTTGTCAAATATCAACTTTAGGGAGGTGAATTGCACACTATCAAGATCTGATAAACCCTGTCATGTATCAATGTAACAATACAGACTATACATGAACCATTCATACAAAAATTTAATGAATCATGTTATGTTAGAAATGTTCATTTATTGTGAATTGAATAGTTTGAAAATCATAACTATAAGCCAATGGAGACATGAAGTTATTGCAAGATTGAGATTTGAATTGAAATTGCATATTGGTCATATTTATTGTAAAATAAAGCATTAGGGTCAATTGAAAACATTTCACACGAGGAGCTGTATAATGTAGCAGTATAACTATAATGAACTGTAACAAGTGTGATCCACCATCACAATTGACTGGTTTGGTATTTCTTTGATGATTTAGTTTGACCCTTTTGTGCCTGAAATGCCAAACTGCAGAATGATCAGGATGTAAAAACACTCAGTAATAGGTTTTACTTCACTGTCAACTCAGGAAAGATGCTTTAAAACCCTGAATTGTGAAAAAGAAGCCTAATGCCAAATTTGCCTATGAGCTGTTTTTGAGACATTCCATGATAAAGATTAGATAAGAATGTCAAGTCTAGATTATCTATTCAGGGTTTTGGGGTTCTTTTTGTGGACGGGAGAGACAGTGCTTTTACGAGACTGTGTGCCGTTGCTGCGAAGGAGTTTCCCCCGGGATCAATAAAGTATTCTGAATCTGAATTCCCTGTTTAGGTTTCAGAAGGCTCTTTAATAATGTATCAGTCATAGCTGATGCTTCTTAAAAGTGCAACATTCTAGAAGATGAAACTAACAACATTCATCAAAAGGTTAATGAATGATCTTGGTGCGGGGGTAAAGAACAGTTTCATGAACATTGTGCTCTGCTTAATAGATTCAATTCTAAGAACAGCAAGGTATTTGGTAACGGTTCAGGTTTCAGCCTCACACTTTGTGACGCATTTTAGAAATTCAATATCAAAGTTGTATTTTACCTCCATGATTTCTAACTGATAACATGCTGCCTTGTTATGTTAGTGTTTACCTGGTGTATTTGTCATAGCATACAGGACAATATTGACTCTCTAAAAGCATGTGTTGATGGATTATTTCCAGGTCTTTGTGTCTTTAATCCTCAACAGACAGGTGTGCATGCATGTGTACCTGTGTTCATCTGTTCACAATCAAATAACATTGAAGTGACCTGTGTTACATTTACCCCGGAGGACATTTGGTTACAAACAAGGTTACAAACATCTGGTATAGGAGTATCTGAGATAAAGGTTAAAAGGCTAAAATAACACCTTTCTACAGTATAAGGCTTATCTTGCCAAAGTATAGAAATAAACAAATATAATATGTACAAACTGTTTGATTTAAGATTAGATTAGATTAGATTAGATTCAACTTTATTGTCATTACACAGGTACAAGTCCAGGGCAACGAAATACAGTTAGCATCCAACCAGAAGTGCAAAACAGTTATTAACTTGTTTACAGAAATGCACCAAGTCTCCCTTAAACAATAAGTTATAACAAACCAGACAGATTAACATAACAGAACCCTATGCAGTCATTGAGCAGGACTAACCCTGAGCTTCTGTTGTCATAGGCATGTTTACATCTCTGATGTTATCAACTGTTGCGTCTTTCTTACAAACCTTTAACATGGAAAATGTCTATAATGAGAAGTCCTTTCCAAAGAATGTAGAGTCTGTAGATAATAGTGTTAGAATGTCGAGTCTGTAGATAATAGTGTAGATACTGTGTATAGTGTATATACTGTGTATAGTGTAGATACTGTGTATAGTGTATATACTGTGTATAGTGTAGATACTGTGTATAGTGTATATACTGTGTATAGTGTAGATACTGTGTATAGTGTAGATATGGGGTATAGTGTAGATACTGTGTATAGTGTAGATACTGTGTATAGTGTAGATACTGTGTATAGTGTAGATACGGGGTATAGTGTAGATACTGTGTATAGTGTAGATAATAGTGTTAGAATGTCGAGTCTGTAGATAATAGTGTTAGAATGTCGAGTCTGTAGATAATAGTGTAGATACTGTGTATAGTGTATATACTGTGTATAGTGTATATACTGTGTATAGTGTAGATACTGTGTATAGTGTAGATACGGTGTGTAGTGTAGATATGGGGTATAGTGTAGATACTGTGTATAGTGTAGATACTGTGTATAGTGTAGATACGGGGTATAGTGTAGATACTGTGTATAGTGTAGATAATAGTGTAGATACTGTGTATAGTGTAGATAATAGTGTCAGAATGTAGAGTTTGTAGATAATAGTGTCAGAATGTAGAGTTTGTAGATAATAGTGTCAGAATGTAGAGTTTGTAGATAATAGTGTCAGAATGTAAAGTTTGTAGATAATAGTGTCAGAATGTAGAGTTTGTAGATAATTGTGTCAGAATGTAGAGTTTGTAGAGAATAGTGTCAGAATGTAGAGTTTGTAGATAATTGTGTCTTTTATCAAATCCACAAGTGGTATGGTTGCTTAGCAGCCTCGATGTCGATGCCTTCACTGTCATTTTTCCTCTTTGTTCTGAAACTTTTTGTCTGCAGGTTATCATTAAATGAAATTTGGAAGTATTACGTATAAGAAAACACTTTTTTACATGGACTGGGTAACATGAATAATAACCATCTTGTGACAGAAAAATACAGAAATATATGTAACTGTTCAATGATTTCTACCTTTTAATCAAATAACGTCTAATCTAATAACATGATCTGCTGTTACAATTCAGTTGCAGTTCCTGTGAAAATACAACATTGTTACAATTAAATGGTGTCAAATTGTGTTTGTCCTTCAGGTAGGAGACCAGATGAAGCTTCTTCATAACTGCTGGAGTGAGCTGCTAGTGTTGGACTTCATCTCCAGACAAGTCCATCGTGGAAAAGGAGGAAGTGTTGTCCTGGTTACCGGACAGGAGGTGAGTTCAAGTGCAACTGTCATCATCATCTATTCCACAGTTACTGTTGCTACATAACAAGTACCAAGGCTAGTTTACCAGTCTCAAACATAATCTAATTCATTACCAATGTATGATTACAAGGATCCTAAGACATTTTTACTACATACTTTTTAACTGAACTACACACACACATGCTCCAGCTTAACACATAGACTGCAGTACTGTATTTCTGTATATCAGGTGGAGCTGGTGTCCTTAGCTTACCAGGCCGGAGCTACACTCAGCAGTCTGATCCAGAGTGGCCAGGAGCTGGTGGAGAAACTGCAGAACTTACAGGTGGACCGCCGAGAACTGGCCTGTTTAAAGTTCCTTATCCTCTTCAATCCTGGTAAGTAGATCCATAAAACCTGTATAACTGAGATATACTGGGATATAACTGAGATATACAGTTATAACATGTATAACTGAGATATAACTGAGATATACTGGGATATAACTGAGATATACAGTTATAACATGTATAACTGAGATATGATGGGATATAACTGAAATATACAGGTTATAACCTGTATAACTGAGATATACAAGCTTTACTAATGTTTTCCAGTCTCGAGACTAACATGTCGAATAACCGAATAACAGTTTGACTTTAAAAGAAGAATCAAATCTTTTAATATTTGTTGCTTGAAGCATAAGCTCTAACAATAAATCTTCTGCAGAGTTTCTCTGTTGGTCTGTTCACTGCAGATATTTACTTAATTAATAGTGAAGTGTCTGGAAATATATTTATAATTTATGTAAATAAATGTTTATTTTAAAATGGTTTACTGAAGATAATTTTAGTGTGACTGGCAGTGTTTTCAGGGTAGAGATTTCAATACGGGAGTATGACTGGAGCCACAAGTTAAACTATTTCAGGGTTCAGTATGATAGGTATTGGTCTTGGATTGGAATTAAGATCATTACAATGAAAGGTGTTGCAATCTTTAGCAATAGCCTTTAAACCGTTCCCATGCATTACATTAACCCCCCCTTTTACCCATCATGAAGTTCTTCTATTTGATTCAGATCCAGAGCAATTAATGTGTGATTGTGATACTGCATCGACTCAAATGTATGTTCTTGGGGGTTGCCACATTGGTGCTTTGTCATATAATGAAAAGCTAAATGATTTTCTCTAAATAGAGAACAGATTTTCGCACAGGTAATGGGCTTAATTCGAATCAGGGACTACTGAAAAGAGTTGTGTTTACAAAGGTAACGAAGGAGCCCTTGTTCTGAACCATCTTCAACAGAAGCTTAATGGATTGACCCTAGCATCAGTTGATGGTCGTGACAGACAGAGAGTATGGAGTTCTCAAAGATGGGGGGGGGAAAGGCCCTTTTATCGTTGGCATTCCCTCAAGCGGTAGCAATTTAGTGCTAAACCACGGTGAACAAAAGCTGCTTTTAATAAGGAGAGTGCTTGAAGAGTGCTCTTGCATTGCGTAGAATATGGATGTTTGTGTGCTTTAGAGGTGCTCTTTGGGAATCTGTTGTCTGTCTCACCCAAGCCAGGCAGGCGGGCTCCATTCCCTTTCTTTCAATTCCTTTCGCGTTCTTGTTTTTTTATTCAGGTATTCTTGCCATTGGCAATAGCACAATTTATTGTAATCACATATATATAATATTATTAAAAGTAGCTAAAATATTTCTGCCAAAAAGAGCAGTTTTTATGTATCTGGGAACTCACTGTTTACATTTACATTTATTCATTTAGCAGACACTTTTATCCAAGGACACAACATTATATAGCCACAGCTGGGGCTCAATCTCACAATCTTATCATGAGGCCAACGCCTTAACCGTTGAGCAACCTGATGCCCCCTGTTAAAATAACATCATTAAGTTAGCACACCTTCGCTACGACGCACATGGGACGTTCTAAGCCACACAACAATGTCAGCAAGACTTCAGCATTACTATCTTAGCTAAAAACATGGTTATGTACCTGTAAATGTAGGATCTTTTTGGCCTGATATAACAAACACGTCTTAATATGCCCCACAAATGTGTTACTTTCTTTTTGCAAGCAGTTTCATGAGCCTACACACATCCAGATACAGCCAAATAGTTATTTAGCACGAGTGTTTTTTAATAGAACTAGCTCAACTAGATTGCTAGGCAAGTTCAAAGGACAATTTAATATGTGTTTATATGGTCAGCTTATTCATGCAGTCACCTAAATTAGACCAAATTGTCATATTTTGAATTGTTACTGACAATGACCGCTGCCAGTGAACCTTTTTGGAATGGGCAAGCTTATTCACGTTTTGGGAGCATTTTCCAGGCTACATCATGTGAATCCATCTAGAGCTTCTGTTACCAGCTGCAGCTTCTGAACTGCCAGCAAATGGATGTGAAATTATAGTATCAAAGTTGACATAATCTCCAAACAGTAGATATCATTTTAAACATTTTTAGTTCAAGACTAACCAACCTGCCATTTTACTGTCTCAAAATCTAAAAAAGATTTATGCAAAAAATTATAATTGGTAAGCCTATGTCTTCCTGACCGCAGACTGAACAGCAGTACTAGTCTACTTCAGTATGCTAGCTAGGTCTAACAGACTGAACAGCAGTACTAGTCTACTTCAGTATGCTAGCTAGGTCTAACAGACTGAACAGCAGTACTAGTCTACTTCAGTATGCTAGCTAGGTCTAACAGACTGAACAGCAGTACTAGTCTACTTCAGTATGCTAGCTAGGTCTAACAGACTGAACAGCAGTACTAGTCTACTTCAGAATGCTAGCTAGGTCTAACAGACTGAACAGCAGTACTAGTCTACTTCAGTATGCTAGCTAGGTCTAACAGACTGAACAGCAGTACTAGTCTACTTCAGTATGCTAGCTAGGTCTAACAGACTGAACAGCAGTACTAGTCTACTTCAGTATGCTAGCTAGGTCTAACAGACTGAACAGCAGTACTAGTCTACTTCAGAATGCTAGCTAGGTCTAACAGACTGAACAGCAGTACTAGTCTACTTCAGTATGCTAGCTAGGTCTAACAGACTGAACAGCAGTACTAGTCTACTTCAGTATGCTAGCTAGGTCTAACAGACTGAACAGCAGTACTAGTCTACTTCAGTATGCTAGCTAGGTCTAACAGACTGACCAGCGAGGTGTTACTGTATAGTGAATGGGATGTGAGTTGCATTACATTTGACATGTATTCATTTAGCAGACGCTTTTATCCAAAGCGACTTACAAGAGAGATTTTACAAAGCGCATCGGTCATTGAGCATAGCAACGTGACACTGACAGGAAATTCTGAACAGTTACATTTTCATCGGAGGTGAAGTTAGTTTATTCGTCTCACATTCAGAAAAAACTAGTTTCAGTGTCACTTTAGGGCCCTATGCAAACTATTTGGACAACATCATCACTATTTCTTTGTAAAAATGAATCTCAATAATGCACCAGACTATTCTAATGGTAACTTCTAACTTCCACACCATTTGTAATATATTAACTGGAATAAATAGTTGTTGTATGTGTTACGGGTCCCAGGATTGGGGTGCCACGTGACAATAGAGATGTCTGTAATATACAGAAAAGGTGAGAAGCAATGAAGACACGGCTGGTCAGTTTGTCATCCAAGTTGCATCTGTATTCAAATTCACAAACGAAATACAATACATTTCTCTGAGTTTCTCTTTTGTTCAGTCTTCAACTGTATAAGTGTATTACATCTAGTTCACATACATTCTATTCTAATTCTAATTCACATTCACCTGTATAAGTGAGTTAAGGCATCAGTAATCATACAGTGCAAATTACAGCATTTATCTACTGTACTTGAATGCAACATGTCAGTTGCAATTATTCTAGCTTCACACACACTTAAACATACACAAAGTATCTCTCAGAGAAAGCTAAATGTTTTCAATACAAGGTAACCCCAGTTGTGACTCTGGATGTAACAGTTACACTCTTATCTTTAAACAGTATGCATTGATATAAATATCATAAATTCTTCATAACTTGTAAAACTGTAGCCATGAACCTTTAACATTTACTCAAATTCCCCTTTAAGCTGCTGTGTGTGTGGGAGAACACACATCAAAATAACACGGTGCAAAATACACACAATAAACCTTACATCAAGCGGCACGCCTGCAAGACATTACGTAGGGCGAATAATAAACCCATATTCGGCGGAGCAGGAGGCCACGTGCCTTACAGTCTTTTCTCTCCCTTTGTTCTCAACTGCAGTATTTTAAAATCTCTTTAAGTTCGCTAAAACACTCAAAAACATGACCCGAACTTCTTCAACAGTTATACATATAAAGCAAGGCTTTAGAAGGTTGACCTGTCCAAGTTGCATCTGAGGATGCGGACGGCACCTGCTCCCCAATGACAACAACCCGTAACGCAACTACTATAGTGTCAACAGTTCCACCTGAGTGCTGCTTACATTTTAAGTTCCTCTCACATCGAATGTGGCGAATCAATTAATGTACTGTTCTCATAAATGTATAACAATATCCTGAAACCCTTAAAATTCAAGAAAATTACCTTGGGCTAATTTAAATAAAATTAACAGTTTTGTGGCAGTTTTGAGAGTACCACATATGGTTATAAGATTAAATAAATACAAACTAATGCTCACTCTCCAGGAATTGTAATTTTAGTCACAAGAAAATGGGACTAGTAGTTCAACAATCTACAAGACCAATGTAAAGACACTGAATAGTCAGTCAGTCAGTAAACACTAGGACTCTATGGGCAGCTGGGCAGCTGCAAGCTCACTCTCACAATTTCCCCAGAAATCATACAGTCTTTTTATTAAGCACTGTTTATATTCTAAGGTCATTTTTACTTGACTTTTGGAGGTGGCAGTATGGCTTCAGCTCTTCTCAACAGGAACTCATCTGAGAAGATGAGAATCTCTGGTCTTTCTAAAAGCATGGCCAATGTTAGACATTCAGAATTTCTACTCTTCAGATATACCCACAGTGAATGTGTCAGTATTTTTCTGTGTAACACGTATACATTTTTCTTGTTTATTTGTTTGATCATTCTATGTATTAAATACTGACCATGTGCAATATACCACATCATCTCTGTCACTCCGGAGGAGTCACGTGGCTCAGCGGTTAAGGCGTTGAGCCAGTGATTGGAAGGTTGCGAGTTAAAGTCCCTTGCTGTGGCTACATTCACCCCTCTTGCCTCTGGGAGAATATCCCTGTACTTGCTGTAAGTTGCTCTGGATAAGAGCGTCTGATAAATGACTGAATGTAAATGTAATCATGTTGCCATCATCAAGCTTCTTCTCTCAGGGGAATCAGGTGGCTGAGCGATTAGGGAATCAGGATCATGATCGGCCTCATGATCGGAAGGTTGTGAGATCGATCCCCGGCTGTGGCTATATGATGTTGTGTCCTTGGGCAAGGCACTTTGCGAGGTTGCGAGTTAAAGTCCCTTGCTACATTCACCCCTCTTGCCGCTGGGAGAATATCCCTGTACTTGCTATAAGTTGCTCTGGATAAGAGCATCTGCTGAATGACTGAAAGTAAATGAAGTGTGCAGCAGGTCAATCTCACCTCCATGTCAGGCTTGTAGCGGTCCTCAAACACAGCCATGGCTGCCAGAGACCCAGAGCCTGGACAAGCATGGAGAAACATTCATTATACATCATAGTGAGTACAGCAGTACTACAGCAGTACTGAACACTGCAGTACAGCAGTACTGAACATTTGACATCATACCAATGTGTTGCGTAACTCACCCATGGTGACGTAGGGCAGCTTGTCGGTGGAGCCATGGGGGTAGATGCTGTAGAGATGAGGCCCGTTACAGTCTACTCCACCCAGGACCAGTGCTGCACCTATGTAGCCCTGGTATCTGAGGGGAAAGATGGGGAAAGGCTAACAAGTTATCACTGGCAGCTGAACTACATCAAGTCAGGGGGGATATTATACTGTACACCACTATACTGTAGATGAACTGGGTATATTTAAGAAGAACAGACATCTTAATATGGTAGGTGATCTTCATGAGCTAACATAAGCAGGAATGCGGTGGAGTCTTAATAAGGAAGAGCTGGTCTGGGTGTCCTAATAACAATTATGGTTGATGAGGACAAAGTCACCTGAAGAGCATCTGCTTGAGCATGCGGTTGGCTGTGGCCACGCGAGGCAGCCTGGCAGTGGACAGGGAGTGGAGCTCCAGGTTGGAGGAGATGATCTGGGTGGTCATCTCTGTATCAGCAGCTGTGCCAGCACCACAACAACTGGACACAGTGAAGAGAGAGAGCAGACACACAGTCAGGGTCTCACCTAAATGACTAAATGTCTTATTCCTTCCCACAGATGTGAAGCTTCTGGAGAACCAGTCATTTGTTGAGAGTGTTCAGGAGCAGGTGAACAGAGCTCTGCTGGAGTATACACTGTGTGCTTATCCACAGTACCTCCACAAATTCAGCCAACTGCTCCAGCGACTTAACGAGCTGCGCTTACTCAGTGTCCAGGCAGAGGACTACCTGTGTTACAAACACCTGAGTGGAGAAGTGCCCTGCAACAACCTGCTTATTGAGATGCTGCATGCCAAGAGAGCATGAGGACCAGGAAGAGGCTGGAGATCACATGCGGTGCCAGTGTTGTTCACATGTCTGTGTAAAAACAGGAATGTTCGTATTCCTTCCTGTTTGTTCCTTTGTGTGTGTGTGCGTGTGTGTGTGTGTGCGTGTGCAAATTAAGCACATTAAAGAGCCAATTCAGAGCTGGCTATCTTAGGCATAGTGCCGTGGGTAATCACTAGAGTTTATTACTTTAGACTGGATCTAATTGCTTTCATTACTGTTCTGCAGTAGAGTGGCAGTAAGCAACTTCAAGTGAGACAGATAATATTTTGCAGATTGTTGGAATTGTTGGCACAAACATTCATACTTTGACCTTCAGAATGTGCCAGTTGGTTATCTTGGAATGTTTTCAGAAAAAAAATGAATTTTATCATAGGATTTTGAACAACTGGCTTACTTGATTACTTGATAACTTGATTGAGCTTCTTTGTTTTAAGTTTCCTTTGTAAATCAGTTAAGTGCAGTGCAATTTTAGGAACCACATTAAAGAAAGTTAAGGTACAATTTGTTGCCACAAATTGTAACACTATTCTAGAAGCTATGTGGGTATGACTATTTCAGAAATATAATGATTTATGTAAGAAATGTCTCACCTTTACTATTTTTAACATTTGGTCCATTGATACCAAAGTACTATATATTTATCTGAATTTCAGTACACTGTGTGATGCTAAAGCAATGCATTCTGGATAAATGTAGGCCAACTGCTGTGTGCATTACTGGATTGTGTGACTTTTATTGTGTTGGCACTGGATTCACATTTATTCTTGTCTGTACAGCCCAGATGTCAAACAGTCCTCGAGGGCCGCTGTCCTGAAGGTTTTAGATGTTTCCCTGCTCCAGCACACCTCCACAGAGCTTGATAACGACCCTTCATTTGAATCAGGTGTGCTGGAGCAGGGAAACATCTAAAACCTTGCTGTACAGTATACAACCTTGGATATTATGATTGTGTTAGTTTGGTTTGTGTTGTGTAACTGTTTCAAATTCATACAAATAAATTATTGACAAATTATTCAATAAATTATTAGTTTGACTCCAAGTGTGTGAAATTAATATCAGGATAACAGTTATTGAGACAACGTTAGGGATGAACATGCACCTCACAGTGATTTGGATGAAGAAATAATTATTTGGGATATGTGTTGATTCTGGAAAACACAGGAAGCATTTCCCAACATGTTACTTGGACACAACTACTATCGTGTTCTGTCGATATATGTTTGTACAAACTCGTGTTTAATAAAACAAACAAAAAATACCACAGAAGATCTTAATGTTTATTTACTTTTGAGCAACATGTTGCAGTACATTTTTTAAGGGGCTCCAGCAGAGACAGCAGTGAAAGTTAAGATGCTTTAGATAGTAACTGGATTATTGATCTGGAAACTCTCTCCGTACTTTACTAGACCATTGGAGTTCATAGTGATATCTTCTGCAGGTGAACACTTAGATGCCTTGTAAGACATCTGCCTTGTTGAGAAACATATTACACTTACTAGTGGATTTGTAGTTTATAAATTCAACCATGTATATCAATTTATTTATGTTGAATAGTAATAGAATGTGCCAACAAGGAGTGGAGTTTGAATCTCGGGCCCAACCATGGTCTCTTTGGGTGGAATCTACATGTCCTCCCTGTGTTACTGTGGGTTCTCTCTGGGTGGAGTCTGCATGTCCTCCCTGTGTTACTGTGGGTTCTCTCTGGGTGGAGTCTGCATGTCCTCCCTGTGTTACTGTGGGTTCTCTCTGGGTGGAGTCTGCATGTCCTCCCTGTGTTACTGTGGGTTCTCTCTGGGTGGAGTCTGCATGTCCTCCCTGTGTTACTGTGGGTTCTCTCTGGGTGGAGTCTGCATGTCCTCCCTGTGTTACTGTGGGTTCTCTCTGGGTGGAGTCTGCATGTCCTCCCTGTGTTACTGTGGGTTCTCTCTGGGTGGAGTCTGCATGTCCTCCCTGTGTTACTGTGGGTTCTCTCTGGGTGGAGTCTGCATGTCCTCCCTGTGTTACTGTGAATTCTCTCTGGGTGGAGTCTGCATGTCCTCCCTGTGTTACTGTGGGTTCTCTCCAGGCACTCCGGCTTCCTCCCACAGTCCAAAGACATGCATGTGGTTAATTGGACACTCTTGAAATGTCCCCTAATGACTATGAGAGTGAATGGTTTCTATGTTGTCTCTGATAGTTCTGTGACGATCAGGGCCCAGTCAAGGATGTACGTAAAGTAACTGGGATAGGCTCCAGTCACCTGTGACCCCTAACAGGAATAAGCAGCACCGCTAATAAGCGGTAGATAATAAATTAATTCATTCAATGTAAAATAACAGAACGAGAGGTCAGAAAATCAGTGTTAAGCTAAATGTAACCCTTTACACTATTGTAAGTGAGTATTTTCTCCTCTTTCAGGATTCAGCTGAGGAAAGCAGCCTTCAGCCTTGAGCCTACTGAATAGGTCATTATCCATCATTAATGTATTTGAAAAGGCTTGCCAAGATGTGCCATTGTTCAACCAAATGATAAAGGGTGGTAAAAAATGTAATGACTTAAATTCAATGATATTAAACATAAAATATCACATACTGCCTTATTAGGGTTATTCAGGGCACTGCATTGAGATTAACTAATTTTGTTTGCCTTTTGTGATTAACAAAAGACAAGGTTAGAGGAATGGGCAGAGTTGATTAATCACAACAACATGAAGTCAAGGTAAGCAAAGCAGATACTCCCTATACCAGTTTAAACCAGATGATAAAAAGAGGAATGGAATGACGTGATAATGTCATGAAATGTGAAAAGATTCCATATGCTGTTGTAATTTCTCTTATTCAGTATGTGCTTAAACACCTTACTTTGTTACTTGCTTACCAATGTTACTTTAAATGTTGCAAGAGGAAGTATTAAAGCCTTGAAAGTCTGTTTTCCCCCAAAGTTTAGATTTACATTTATTTCATTTCGCCGACTCTTATCCAGAGAGACTTACAGCAAGTACAGGGACATTCCCCCCTGAGACAAATAGGATGAAGTACCTTGCCCAAGGACACAACATCATGTAGCCACAACCAGAAATCAAACTCAACAACCTTCTGATCATGAGCCCAACGCCTTAACCACTGAGCCAACAGATTCCCCTGGTAAATGAGTATAGATATATAGTGAATTATTAAACATAGTGAATGAAGATTTAAGCTCTGGGGGCCAAAGTGTGTTTGAATGATCAAATATGAAATGAATGAAACTCTTGTCCATTTTGTCCAGCTGGACTCATCCTGGACTCATCCTGGACTCATCCTAGACTCATGCTGGACTCATCCTGGACTCATACTGGACTCATCCTGGACTCATCCTAGACTCATGCTGGACTCATGCTGGACTCATCCTGGACTCATCCTGGACTCATCCTGGACTCATACTGGACTCATCCTAGACTCATGCTGGACTCATCCTGGACTCATCCTGGACTCATCCTAGACTCATCCTGGACTCATCCTGGACTCATACTGGACTCATCCTGGACTCATCCTAGACTCATACTGGACTCATCCTGGACTCATCCTAGACTCATCCTGGACTCATCCTGGACTCATCCTGAACATCTTCCTCTGAATGTTCTCCAGGTATGTTCAGCTTCGAAGACATCCTGGGGTCGACCCAGAACACTGGAGGGTTTATAGATGTAATCTGACCTGGTGACCTCAGCTTCAGTTAAAGACCTGTTGGTTATAGACCTGGTGGTTAAAGACCTGGTGGTTAAAGACCTGGTGGTTAAAGACCCGGTGGTTATAGACCTGGTGGTTAAAGACCTGGTGGTTAAAGACCTGGTGGTTAAAGACCTGGTGGTTAAAGACCTGGTGGTTAAAGACCCGGTGGTTATAGACCTGGTGGTTAAAGACCTGGTGGTTAAAGACCTGGTGGTTAGCCTGCCACCACTGGATGCAGACAGATGGATGGACATCCCACATTTAATTGACAATTGAAATATTTATAAATTTCCGAAAAAAATGTTTACTGGCATCAGAGCAAAGCAGAATCTAAAAAAAAGCTCAAAAACTGCCAGTGAACAGCTCAAAAATGAAATTTTCTTTTGTTATAATTGATGCAGGGGTAGTTTCTAGAACTCAAAAAGGTTTCAATTTGTGTTATGTGTGAATATAATAGTTGTATATATATCATTTATATATATAAATGAGGAAATAAATAAGAAAATGATTTATTAGGATCCTTTATGGCAGTCTACAATAGCAGCAGGGTACAGTATAGCACTCAGAGTGACAGGATAAAATATAAGATATAGAAGAAAATGAAATACGAGATATGTACAAGTATATACAATTTATAATTGTATATATATATATTATTATTGATTCTTGTTTATTGAAACAGTGACTGAAAAATATTGTTAAAAAGTTTTCCTGAACTGAAAGGTGTTCATCCAAGCTTGATTGAAGGACGACCTTTCACCTCAAGCAGCTAAATAATGACTTTAGAGTGATACTTCAGGCTGCCATGTTGTTGGCCCAACAGCTTGGTTTGTGCTGTCAGGAGGCCCAGTTAAAGGCTTCCATTGTCTCCAACAGGGGATTGCTGCTTTCAGGCCCCAGGAACTCTAGCCACTCAAACACCTGCTCCCAGTGCTAGACCCCACACACACACACACTAACACAGCCACTATGCACACACATACACACACATGTTTCTCTCCCACTCTCTCTTGAGTTCAAACAGGCACAATGACAGAGTGATAAAGGATGCTCTCTGCTTAATTGCCTGCCGACTTTCTTTCTCCCTCTCTTTCTCGTTCAGGTGCAACATTTGAAGGCGGATTTGAAAGAGAAACGTGTTCTTTCCTTTTTCTTGTGAACCTTCTCATTCTGTGTCTTTCCAAAAGTCCCATCTGTGTGATTTATTGTCAGTTGTGTGTACATGTGCACGTGTTGGAGTGAAGTATGCGGTGTTCTATATTTGATCCTTTTTCATTCTTAAAGAAAAGCATTTTAGTTGTGATGATGTGTGCTTATGAGACCTGTCCACTTTGTAATTGGGGAACTCAACAAGCTGTTGTGACTACAGGTCAAAAGTACACACACACTCACAAACACACACACGAACACTAAAGCAGACAAACTGAGACGTCATTGTGTGCTGACCTACTGCTTTGGAGCTCAGTGTTCACACAAGGCTGTTTGTGTTTTCATGTCTGAAACCCCACAGGGAAAATGGTAGCACTCTAAAGAAATAGAAAATCAATAAAAAAGGCTGTTTCATAATGTCAGAAAAATCTGGAAGTTTTCTAATGTTTTGTATTTCATATTCAAGATTTAAAAGCTCATTGAACACATTTACAAAATTAAGTGTTTACTGTCAGTCTTATTTTAAATTGTTCAACTTTTATTTTTAGTTCACCAATTGCCAAGGTCATAATCTTTGTTCTTTTCAAAAACAGAGTGGATTCTTCATTGACTTTTTTGGGAGATTGTCGTAGAATAGATAAATAGTCATTCTAACTTTTGGGGTTATTCTTCAGTGGTGGAAAAGTCTAAGACTGTTTCAAAGTTACAGCAGTTGACCTAACAATGACCTCACCTACATTTGCCCTACTCGCCCACTGTCCAGAGATCAAAAGAGATGATCCCCTTGACACACTTCCTGGATTAAGTACCTTTTGTGTATCCCACACAGAGATCTCTCTAATAGCATTTAAACCCTCTGTTTTTCTCTCTCCCCTTCAATTACGTAACAAGCCCATGTGAGACCTCTGTATGTTTTGATTCTCCTGATACAGAATGAAGGTTTTTCCAAGCGACCTCGACCCTCCAGCTGGCAGAAGGTTGGCACAGCTTCTGTCATGACACAACATTACCTAGATCGCCAGGACAACAGTGATGCAGCTCAGTGTAGGATTACTCCACAGCCCTAAGATTCACTGCACCTTCCTTCTGAATTAGTGCCACAGATTCATTCTGTAAGATCAAAAGGAGAAGAATGTCTTATTTACCTCACATACATTGCACACTGTGTGTTGATGAGCAAAACATACTCATGCATGCCAGATTGTCCACTAGAGAAATGTGTCTCTGGTTTTGTCTTAACTGTCTCCCTCCCAGGGCAGCTGGGAGTCCAGGCTAGGGACAGTTGCAGGACAGCTTTTGTTAGTTTTTCTGTATTTTGTTTGCTTTAGTGGACAGTTTAGAAGCAGAAAGAAAGTAGAGAGGATGAAAGAGGGTGAGAGAGAGAGAGAGAGACATGCAGTATGGCCTCAGCTGACATGATACATGCATTTATCCAATGAGTTACAGTGGCACTGTATTGCATTTCTATATGTTTTCATAATGGGTTGTTGAATAAGCCTTTTCTCTGTTTCATGATTAAATCAGACTTTAATTCTTGACTGATAGAGCAGTGAGATGTAGTGTGATTTACTGTGTACACAGTGGCTCTACTGTACCAAAGCAAAAACAACTTCCTGTCCAGCTTGGAGGTGTGGGTGTAGCTAGGACACTGTGACTGTACACAGAGAGACAATCTGACACAGGGCTTGGTGACAAAGTCTGTGTGTTACTCTGTTACCACAGAATGAACTTTATTTCACACAACCTTTGTGTATTAGACTATCTGGACCAGTTCAAACATCCATGTAATCATCACCTTGGTCCTTAAAGCATTTAAAAATAATAAGAAAAGATGTCTTGTGGGATGATTCCCACAGTGCAGGGAACAAGTCACATCCTAAAGGGGTCTCTTGTGTCTGTTTATCTCAGATAACTGGTCTGTACATCTAACCTGGTCCTGGTGTGTAGGAGAGGGAGGAGGTGTGGGGAAGCATGTACACAGGAAGTATGTATACCTCCCCCCCTAACCTGGTCCTGGTGTGTAGGAGAGGGAGGAGGTGTGGGGAAGCATGTACACAGGAAGTATGTATACCTCCCCCCCCCTAACCTGGTCCTGGTGTGTAGGAGAGGGAGGAGGTGTGGGGAAGCATGTACACAGGAAGTATGTATACCTCCCCCCCTAACCTGGTCCTGGTGTGTAGGAGAGGGAGGAGGTGTGGGGAAGCATGTACACAGGAAGTATGTATACCCCCCCCCCCAACCTGGTCCTGGTGTGTAGGAGAGGGAGGAGGTGTGGGGAAGCATGTACACAGGAAGTATGTATACCCCCCCCCCTAACCTGGTCCTGGTGTGTAGGAGAGGGAGGAGGTGTGGGGAAGCATGTACACAGGAAGTATGTATACCCCCCCCCAACCTGGTCCTGGTGTGTAGGAGAGGGAGGAGGTGTGGGGAAGCATGTACACAGGAAGTATGTATACCCCCCCCCCAACCTGGTCCTGGTGTGTAGGAGAGGGAGGAGGTGTGGGGAAGCATGTACACAGGAAGTATGTATACCTCCCCCCCTAACCTGGTCAAATCAAATCAAATCAAATCAACATTTATTTGTATAGCCCTTTTTACAAGCAATGTCACAGAGGGCTTCACATATGCCCCTAGAACCGCCCCTCAACCAACCTAAACCCTCAAGGAAGACAAGGAAAAACTCCCAGAAAAACTCACTAGGTAGAAAAAATGGAAGAAACCTTGGAAGGAGCAATTCAGTGAGGGATCCCCTCCTCCAGGGACGGTTGGAGAAAGTGAAGAGCGGAACACAGGCTAAAACAGTCATAACTCTAGAGAGAGTTAACAAGTTGCTGAAACATCAATACTCAATGCTCAACGTGGGTCTTAGGTTGCACAGCGTCAATTTAGGCAGTCACTGGGCTTGGGCCCATGATTGGCGCAGCATCACACGCAGGGGGATGAGGAAAAGGACCGGGAACTCTCTCCTTGTCCATCAGGGAGACTGACGTCCGACTGGCGACCAGATCCGGGGTTGGAAGACCATCTCGGATCAATGTCCACTGGCACCAGGTCCAACATTGGCCGATGACCACGCAAGTGC
This sequence comes from Neosalanx taihuensis, assembly GCA_030340665.1. NCBI lineage: Eukaryota > Metazoa > Chordata > Actinopteri > Osmeriformes > Salangidae > Neosalanx > Neosalanx taihuensis. Next base: position 171,115 of record CM059301.1, on the reverse strand, counting down.
TGAGAGCTCAGTCCCCCCATACCAAAGGGAGGTATGGAGGGGAGGACAGTGAGACGGAGTAGAGGAGATGTTAGAGAGTGCAAGGAACAGCTAACAGTTATAGCAATATTCAGAATGAGGTCCCCACCGGTCAATGTGGGCTAATGCAGCAATTTAAAAAAAGGGGCTATTGACACAGCCTTAGACATCAAGACAGCACCAGCCCCCCTCAATTGGAACATAAATCTGTTCCATGAGAGAAAACTCACTCACTAAGATATATATAATATATGTATATTATTATTATTATATATATATATATATATATATATATATATATATATTATTATTTTTTTTATTTTTTTTGAAAGATAGTATCTTTTGAAAGCCAAGTCTCCTGTCGTCTCTAACTGTACGGTTTTAGAATCAGAATGGGGGTTTATTCGCTATGCAAGGGTTAACAAACATAGAATTCACTCTGGCAATAATGTGCAAACATAGAACATATATGTGGCATACTAATAAAATATAAATAAATACAATGTAAAATACACTACATATATGATACATATAAACAAATAATACAAATAATACAAGTGATGCAATAGTACAAATAATAAAGGTAACATGGAAGTACAAACAACATGGGTACAGACTGGAATGGATATATATAGTACGTGGGGGGGGGGGGGGGGGGTGTATATTCACAGTAGTGTAAACAATAATACAGAATTCACAGTAGTAAGTTTTAAAGTTTGTTAAGCTAACTACACTAGCCTAATAACTCCCACCGTAAACTGAGTTCTTTCTACCACAAGACAGATAGATTTAGAACCGCAGATGGGAGGAGTATGTACTTTTCCCCACACATACTGTAGTGCATTTAAGTAACATCAAAACAAAGTTCACATTAATTTACTACCAGGCATCACATTCATACCTCCTGGCTTAATGAAACAACCACAACAACAATTGTGGTGGAATCCCAATAAGTGTTCTTTAATAATTCCAAAGCACAGCAGTTTGTGTTTGATTGTGAGCATGTGTGTGTGTATGTATATATATATATGATTGGAGTTGAGAATGTATAGTACATTACTTTTGGGGGGAAGTGTTCACTAAGACAAATTTAGCCTTTGTATTGAATTCTATCTCCATGACAACCCTCCATGTCCTCATAGTTAAGGGAGCTTGTCAATCAAGATGAAAGCAGAAGAGCTACACACTGTAAATACATGAGGAGCTTTCAGAGCTCTTCACTTCTTCACATTTGTCATGTTACTGCCTCGATCAAAAATGTATGAAATGTTTTCATCTCATCCGTCTACACGCAATGCCCCATAAGCACTCCAATGATGGGTATTTTTTTTCCATTGTGTACATTTTTTCCAGGCCTGATCAGGTACACAGTATTAGACTAACCATCAGAGCACAATATTAAGACTAAGCTGGAAACTGCAGCTTCTCTCTGCATGCATTTTATGTTGGATTTACCAACCAATCATTTACAAATGTATACTGTTAAACTGTTTACAAATGTAAAGACAAATGTATATGTTTTTCTACATAAGCCCCAACAGGATGCTCCTTCTTGTATATTCACACATAATTAATATATTGTTAATAGTCGAAACTTCTTACGCCATCTACAGCTCCGTTCCAATACTCCGTCGTTAAAAGCTTTACAATTGTTTCATCTTTTTGAATCCCATAATTATTAGTGTCTCTGAAATACTCCTTTTAGCTTTAGTAGAAATAATTCTGTGTTACTTGTGGTAACAAATTTTGTACTCTTTATTCTGAAAAATAAAATACCATTACCGTTCAAATACTCTTATTACTCTTATTTTGAAAGCCAGAAATGAATGACGCGTTTAACGAAACAATAAAGGCGTCTTCTTCCCGGAAATAGAAAACAGAACAGGAAAGATGGCGACTCTGTCAGTTTACCGGCCTCAAGTCGGAGGATTCAGTTTCGAAAACTGCAAGAGGTAAGAAATGGATGTGAAATAATATAGATGAGAACTAATATGGATGTGAACTAATATGGATGTGGTTCAACATGTATTATATCGGTACCTAAAGACTCCTCTGTAATAGTTTTCCATCATCGGGCCTGCTTGAATGACTCAGGCCTTTCAGGTGCATCAGTGTGTGGGTTATTGTTAGGGTGGCATGAACCACGTTAGTCTGGGTTATTGTTAGGGTGGCATGAACCACGTTAGTCTGGGTTATTGTTAGTGCGGGTTAGGTTTAGTGCGGGTTTGGGTTAGTGCGGGTTCGGGTTAGTCTGGGTTATTGTTAGTGCGGGTTAGTGTTAGTGCGGGTTAGGGTTAGTGCGGGTTAGGGTTAGTGTGGGTTATTGTTAGTGTGGGTTAGGGTTAGTCTGGGTTATTGTTAGTGTGGGTTAGGGGTTAGGGTTAGTGCGGGTTAGGTTTAGTGCGGGTTAGGGTTAGTGTGGGTTAGTGGTTAGGGTTAGTGTGGGTTAGTGTTAGTCTGGGTTAGGGTTAGTGTGGGTTATTGTTAGTGTGGGTTAGGGTTAGTGTGGGTTAGGGTTAGTGTGGGTTAGGGTTAGTGTGGGTTAGGGTTAGTGTGGGTTATTGTTAGTGTGGGTTATTGTTAGTGTGGGTTAGTGTTAGTGTGGGTTAGGGTTAGTGTGGGTTAGGGTTAGTGTGGGTTATTGTTAGTCTGGGTTAGTGTTAGTCTGGGTTAGTGTTAGTCTGGGTTATTGTTAGGGTGGAATGCAGGGTTAAATATTTATTTTGATTGAGGAAGAGGTGAAGTTAAGTTTTATTATATATTAGTTATTGTGGATCATTATGAAGTAACAGACAGTCTGATAATGCTGCTGTAGCTCAGTAGCTGCAGGATCTTTTAAACTGTCCAGAGATAACTTCATACAGCCAGTCACGATATTTCAATAAAGTAAGCCTTTCTCTACCTCCATGAGTCAGGACTTATCTAGTTAGATGATGTCTGGATGAGTTCATCACATTAATAACCAGAGACACTGGTAACACTGAATTTGCGCTGAAAAGACAAAACAACTCTGTAGTACATGGATACAAAAACCATACATATTTAATATGTTATCACTGTCTAATTAACAGCAATGGCTTGTTGTGTGAATTTGTGTGTTGTTGATGCACTACTGGCTGTGTAAACAATTGCCCCTTGGAGATAATGTGTTAAAGGATTCCTGAGTTTCTGAACATCTTGTGTTGATTTTGTTCATGATGTCAGTTGGGATGAACACAAACTCATAAATTAATAAAATGTCAAATCTTTTTCAGAAATGCTGTTTTGGAAGCAGAAATGACCAAATTAGGAACAAGCACCCCAGCAGCCCGTAAAACAGGGACTACCATCTGTGGGATTGTTTTTAAGGTAAAATCATATATGAACATACTTTGTTGAAACACAACATCAAGAATAGTAGTGATTTTATAGGATGCGGTTCAAGTTTTGTATTTGAACAACATTTTTTACATATTTTCTTAAATGTTTTTGTTTGATCTGTAGAATAATCCAAGTAATATACCCTACATGTATGGACCTATCATTTCTGTCCAAACCATTTCCTTAAGGTTGTTAACAGTGTTTTCTTGTCAGGATGGAGTAGTTCTGGGAGCAGACACCAGAGCCACAGAGGGCATGATTGTGGCAGATAAGAACTGTTCCAAAATCCACTACATTTCTCCTAACATCTAGTACGTTTAAACAAAGTTGAGCTTTAACATTGTTGTTAAACTGTCACTGTGTAGAGCTAGATGAGACCCTGACTGTGTGTCTGCTCTCTCTCTTCACTGTGTCCAGTTGTTGTGGTGCTGGCACAGCCGCTGATACAGAGATGACCACCCAGATCATCTCCTCCAACCTGGAGCTCCACTCCCTGTCCACTGCCAGGCTGCCTCGCGTGGCCACAGCCAACCGCATGCTCAAGCAGATGCTCTTCAGGTGACTTTGTCCTCATCAACCATAATTGTTATTAGGACACCCAGACCAGCTCTTCCTTATTAAGACTCCACCGCATTCCTGCTTATGTTAGCTCATGAAGATCACCTACCATATTAAGATGTCTGTTCTTCTTAAATATACCCAGTTCATCTACAGTATAGTGGTGTACAGTATAATATCCCCCCTGACTTGATGTAGTTCAGCTGCCAGTGATAACTTGTTAGCCTTTCCCCATCTTTCCCCTCAGATACCAGGGCTACATAGGTGCAGCACTGGTCCTGGGTGGAGTAGACTGTAACGGGCCTCATCTCTACAGCATCTACCCCCATGGCTCCACCGACAAGCTGCCCTACGTCACCATGGGTGAGTTACGCAACACATTGGTATGATGTCAAATGTTCAGTACTGCTGTACTGCAGTGTTCAGTACTGCTGTAGTACTGCTGTACTCACTATGATGTATAATGAATGTTTCTCCATGCTTGTCCAGGCTCTGGGTCTCTGGCAGCCATGGCTGTGTTTGAGGACCGCTACAAGCCTGACATGGAGGTGAGATTGACCTGCTGCACACTTCATTTACTTTCAGTCATTCAGCAGATGCTCTTATCCAGAGCAACTTATAGCAAGTACAGGGATATTCCCCCTGAGTTAAGTAGGGTGAAGTGCCTTGCCCAAGGACACAACATCATGTTGACACAGCCAGGGTTTGAACCAGGGACCTTCTGATTACTGACCTTACACCCTAACTGACTGCATCACATGACTCCATCAGCACACTTCATTTTTTCACAGACTCAATAAAGCAATATAAAGTTTCTAAGTGTTATTATAGCCTCATTCCACTCCCTCTTCTTAATACAGTATTAGAAATGTGCAGAGGTTTGGGTTCACTCAGCCTTGCACATCTGCAGGTGCCCGATGAGTGACAGGCTAGATCAAGTCATTGTTGTGCTGTTTCTGTAGATATCCAGTAGGGGGAGCCCTTGGTGGTTAAATAGTCATGTAGTCTGTCTCTGCCATGTCTGGATCAGGGCCTGTTCATGCAGAAACTGCTGCAAGACACTGTTCTGTATTAATCCAGATGAATCTTTGTAGGAGGATGATGCCAAGCGCCTGGTCCGGGATGCCATCGCAGCAGGGATCTTCAATGACTTGGGCTCCGGTAGCAACATTGACCTGTGTGTGATCACCAAGGGCAAGGTGGACTACATCCGGCCTCACGACCAGGCCAACCTGAAGGGTGTCAGGTAAGACTCACTGATCCATGAGCCCCCCACAGTGTAGACTGTGTTCCCCTGGTTCAATCCAAGTGCTCTTTCCCCCCATCACTGATCCATGAGCCCCCCACAGTGTAGACTGTGTTCCCCTGGTTCAAGCCAAGTGCTCTTCCCCCCCATCACTGATCCATGAGCCCCCCACAGTGTAGACTGTGTTCCCCTGGTTCAATCCAAGTGCTCTTTCCCCCCATCACTGATCCATGAGCCCCCCACAGTGTAGACTGTGTTCCCCTGGTTCAATCCAAGTGCTCTTTCCCCCCATCACTGATCCATGAGCCCCCCACAGTGTAGACTGTGTTCCCCTGGTTCAATCCAAGTGCTCTTCCCCCCCATCAGTACACATTATTCCTATAACAAGTTTGGCTCAGGGTAATGTTGCCTCAAAGGTCCCCTCTGACTACAACACTAATAGTTTCCACTTGTCTCAGCAGAGCTCTTATCAAACATGCTCATTGTCCTGTACTAAATCCATTTTTAAGCATGTGACTTGTTAACCCACACACCCACTGTAAGGCAGTGATTGTAAAACCACAGGCATGTGCTTGAATAGAAGTTGGCCTCAAATCCCAGGGTGCTCAAAATGAAAACACTGCATTGCAACATCTAATAGCTGTTTACTCATCTTAAATGCCAGGAAGAGTATTTATTAAATTAACACTCACGCCTTTGGACTCTTTGTTTAGACTAGATGAGCTTGATGCCTTGTGTCAGTAAGTAAACCTGAGTGTGTGTTGAGTAGATGATCTTCTAGTTCTCCTCCCCCACCTCCTCAGGTGGCTGCTAACATACTCACCCTGGACATGCTTTGTGGCTCTGTTGCCCAACATTCCCTGTGTTGAATTTCACACATAATAACTAATTCACATGGTTTGTACTGCATGGTTGAGTCTTGCATGGAATGGACGAAATGATTTTAAAATCCTTTTGAACTTCCATCAGAACTGGTAACTACAAGTACAAGAAAGGAACAACTGGAGTTCTGAGCAAGACAGTGATCCCTCTGGAGCTGGTGGAGGAGAGCGTACAAACTATGGACACTTCTTAAAGCAGTCACTCAGTCTCTTCTGGTCTTATGTCTCTCTCCCCCCTCTCTTCTTGGAGATGATGTGGTGTGTTTTGTTTCATGGTTTACACTAATAGATTTCACTTTTTCAGTTGTAAAGTCAGTTGGGCTATGCTTTCATGGCAATCACCTGAACAATAAAATTTTGTCTAAAAAGTATTGTGAAGTTTAATGCTAAACATTAACATTTACTTACAAACACATTACCTTTTTACCAAGTTATGTAATTTTTGTATAAACCTTTGGCCTACTACAAATGCAAAAATGTACACTTCAGCTAAATGTTGCATAAATGTAAGGAGCACTTCAAATCTTTACAAGTTAGAATGGACTAAATGGATGAAAGTCCATTCAGAAACACTGTATATTTAAGACAACACTTGATAACAGACTCATTTAACAACACATACATCTGGACCTCATTGTCTTGACTAAACCATCCAAGGATGAAGGAAACTCAATATGCCAAATTTGTCTTTTAATATTTTCATTACAAAGTAATTTTCCACTGTTGATGGTTTACACAATTTCACCAGTTCAAACTTGTCTGGTTTGATTTCCGTATCTACATTGTCTGAACCAAGATGGACATTAAAACACATTTATATTGAGAGAAAATACTGGTCAAATATTTTTTCAGAAAGCATCAAGCACATCCCCTCTCACTAGTTATTAAAAAGAGAATTCAACAATGGGGAGGGAGAAATGCTAAATATAAAACAGACGTATGACTTTTCTGCGTTGCTTGTGTTGATTCAGTATTGGGTAAGAACATGGAAAGTTAACCTCTGAGAACTTAGGGATGGCAGATTTCAAACTGCAGTTTAGGTCTTATGTCTTAGTTTTTAAGTTGTGACTTGAAACACAACAGTTGCAATACAATATCCTTAGGGTCACAATCAACACTGTACACATAACAAAGGAAGATATTTTTGAGGTATTTGATGCATGTAAAAATTAGCATTTCTAAATACAAGATTAACAAACGAATCTCAGAAAGAGAGAAAACAAAATTAAGCTTTTGAGTTGTTGTTTTGTTTAACCACACCTTCACTACATAGAATAAAAATGTAAGAAAGCACAGTTAACCTGTGAGACAGGGAATCGATTTGGAATGCAATCCCTGTCCCAGGTCCACTATGAGGATGATAATAACCCCTCAGTGCTTCCACACTCACTCTGGCTAGACATCCAATCACTGCCATCACTTCCTCAAATGACAGTGACACTTGGCTTGAAGAAGCTGTTTGCCATGACAACCATAGTAGTAGAGACTCCGCAGTCTCAACCAATCCCAATCCATCTCTCTTTATCGTCTTCTTCATGTCCCTTTGCCTCAATCACAGACGCAGGTTGTACGTACAGGGTCCAGTGAGACCATTCAAGGTTGGAGTCCAACACCAGTTGACAGAATACAGACTCAGTTTCAGGTGCTGGCTGTCCACAGCTGCATCTGTTTGGCAATCTGCAGAACAAAGATGATGTCTGGACGTTCGTCTGGATCAGGGTTGATGCACATGCTGACCAGGTCTCGAAGCTGTTGGAATAGGTTGAAGGTGGTTGCTATGGCATCACTTTAGTCGACACTTTAGTCCACGTAAACGAAAATGACTGGTTGTTCTCCTTTTGATAATGAAAGGATCTCACAGACAACAAAGGGATTTCATTTGCACAATTTCACTATGAATAATCTGGCTTTGAGTCTACAGGTCTCTGAGTCTTGGATATCATCAAATGTTCATCTTATGTGGTATTAATATAAAATGAAAACAAGTTAAACCCAAGAACAGTGTTTTGGATCTGTTCTGTCTTCATAGTTTGGCTGATTATAGATGCTGTAGTTTAGATTAATGAATAGCTGACTTCCTATTTATATTTATACTATTAATACAATATTTGTACAGATCAAGGTTCCTCACTAGTCAATGCATGGAAAAGTCCCCACTGTGGTAGATCACCACTGCTCCTCAGAACCCCTCTACACACACGCACACACACACACACACGCACACACACACACACACAGACCCCTGAGTCTTGAAGGGAAAGCTGCAGCTGAGTCACAACATGTAAAGACTACAATTCAGAAAGCTGGAACACCCTAACCTTTTCATCATGACATTTTGGCATTTGGGCCCATGGCATAATATTGGGATTACAATGGCTGAGTCTGTCTGCTGTGGAAGTGTTGATTAGCAATGCATAAAAGAGCACTTTCAGTCAGCTCTATGTTCCATCAGTTGATTGATTAAAGTAGCGATCTGAAGCCAATCAGAGGTGGTGGATCTGCACATCCCAAGCAGAGATGTGGGGAGGTAGGGGAGGGGAGGGAGGCTGCTGTGGGGAGGGGAGGGAGGCTGCTGTGGGGAGGGAGGGAGGCTGCTGTGGGGAGGGAGGGAGGCTGCTGTGGGGAGGGAGGGGAGGGAGGCTGCTGTGGGGAGGGAGGCTGCTGTGGGGAGGGAGGGGAGGGAGGCTGCTGTGTGGAGGGGAGGGAGGCTGCTGTGGGGAGGGAGAAGAGGGAGGCTGCTGTGGGGAGGGAGGGGAGGGAGGGAGGCTGCTGTGGGGAGGGGAGGGAGGCTGCTGTGGGGAGGGAGAAGAGGGAGGCTGCTGTGGGGAGGGAGGGAGGCTGCTGTGGGGAGGGAGGGAGGCTGCTGTGGGGAGGGAGGGGAGGGAGGGAGGCTGCTGTGGGGAGGGAGAAGAGGGAGGGAGGCTGCTGTGGGGAGGGAGGGGAGGGAGGGAGGCTGCTGTGGGGAGGGAGGGGAGGGAGGGAGGCTGCTGTGGGGAGGGAGGGGAGGGAGGGAGGCTGCTGTGGGGAGGGAGGGAGGCTGCTGTGGGGAGGGAGGGAGGCTGCTGTGGGGAGGGAGTGGAGGGAGGGAGGCTGCTGTGGGGAGGGAGAAGAGGGAGGGAGGCTGCTGTGGGGAGGGAGAAGAGGGAGGGAGGCTGCTGTGGGGAGGGAGGGAGGCTGCTGTGGGGAGGGAGGGAGGCTGCTGTGGGGAGGGAGGGGAGGGAGGGAGGCTGCTGTGGGGAGGGAGGGGAGGGAGGGAGGCTGCTGTGGGGAGGGAGAAGAGGGAGGGAGGCTGCTGTGGGGAGGGAGGGAGGCTGCTGTGGGGAGGGAGGGAGGCTGCTGTGGGGAGGGAGGGGAGGGAGGGAGGCTGCTGTGGGGAGGGAGGGGAGGGAGGGAGGCTGCTGTGGGAGAGGGAGGGGAGGGAGGGAGGCTGCTGTGGGGAGGGAGGGAGGCTACCGTGGGGAGGGAGGGGAGGGAGGGAGGCTGCTGTGGGGAGGGAGGGAGGCTACCGTGGGGAGGGAGGGGAGGGAGGGAGGCTGCTGTGGGGAGGGAGGGAGGCTGCTGTGGGGAGGGAGGGGAGGGAGGGAGGCTGCTGTGGGGAGGGAGGGAGGCTACCGTGGGGAGGGAGGGGAGGGAGGGAGGCTGCTGTGGGGAGGGAGGGAGGCTGCTGTGGGGAGGGAGGGAGGCTGCTGTGGGGAGGGAGGGGAGGGAGGGAGGCTGCTGTGGGGAGGGAGGGAGGCTGCTGTGGGGAGGGAGGGAGGCTGCTGTAGGGATATTTTACCTTAGCAGAGTACTGGTCAGGTGGTAGTGGAGGATAGTCACACTGCTCGATCTTGTGACAAAGAGACAGAAGGTTCATCTTGTCCCCGTAGAATGGACTGTGTAATGCAGCCATCTGAACACACAATGAGGAAAAAAAGGCCTTGTCAACATCTGAGATTGAAACAGCAAACACTCTTAAATCTAAGTTTAAAAGCAACAAATACTGTTGCATCAGTATGACAATTTGACAATATGACAACCAGGGGTCAGATGGCTCAGCGGGTTAAGGTGTCCTCGTGAGCGGAAGGTTGAGAGTTTGAACCCTGGCTGTGGCTATATGACATTGTGTCCTTGGGCAAGGCACTTCACCCTCCCTGCCTCAGGGAGAATGTACCTGTACTTGCTGTAAGTCGCTTTGGATGAAAGTGTCTGCTAAATGAATAGTTGTAATTGTAATTTCACAGAAATATTTACATTCTTACGCTTCCCTTTTCCAAAGAGAAAAACTATTGAGAGAACAGTTGGTGCTATGGAAATTGGGGGTTTCTGATAATTAAATAAGATGTTTTAAATATGACTACGGTCCTCCTCTGACAACCGCCTAGTGGTCCCCCCTCTCAAGAGCGCCAGAGCCCAACACAAACTCTTCCCCTGTCTGGCTCCTCAATGGTGGAATCAACTCCCCACCCCCATCAGAAACACAGACTGTCTCCTCACCTTCAAGAAAAGGCTCAAAACCCACTTATTCTGAGAATTTAATGGCACTTAGAAACACTAGAATTAGAGTAGCACTTAGAAATATCACTTGTTGTTGCTATAGTTCAGAAACTTGCTATTATTGTGTTGTTGCTTTATGACTCGCGCCATAGGTAGACTACTGCCTGGCGGAGGCTCACCTTAAAACTTGTGTAATGTTCAGCTGAATGCTCTTATAGCTCTTCCCTTGGCACTTATTGGTTCTCATGATGTATGTTTTGTAATCTAGATGCCCGCTATGTCAAGTTGCTATGCTCAGTGACAGAAGCTCTTTTGTAAAGCTCTCTCTTGTAAGTTGCTTTGGATAAAAGCGTCTGATAAATGAATAAATGTAAATGTAATGACTTATTTTCAAATCAATAGGGAAGCAGAGAGTGAGTTGGGAGGGAATGGTTTTTAAAAGATAGAAATATGTATACAAAAAGGATTCATTTTAGAATAGCTCCATAGACAACATGTGAGAGAAAGAGAAGAAAAACAAGATAAATTGGCCAATTTTCTGCAGCAGCATTCTGAAAACCTGAGGAGGGAGAGAAGGATCCAGTGAAAGGAGTAGAGGATGAACAGGGAAACATCCTAGATTGTACAGCACAGGGAGAAAGAGGAAGAAAAGAAGCTGGATTGAATGCAACATTCCATGTGGTGGATGGCTGAAGACATCCATGGATGTGTCAGGGGAATAAAGGCCATCATTCAGACTCCTACCCTGGCCGACACAAACACTGTGACCCCCAAGCCTCTAACTAGACTGAATGTCAAGCCTGTGACCCACTAAGGGAGACATTGTTGAAGACAGTTTAGTATCTGTAGCTGATGAATAGAAATTCAGAAAACGATGAACGATCTCTAACGCTCCTTCTCTCTCACACGCACACACCCACCCCCACTCCCACCCCCACACACACACACACACACACACACACACACACACACACACACACACACACACACACACACACACACACACACACACACAGAGTAAACAGAAGGAACATGGAACTTCATGTGTGCATTTTAGAGAGAGCAGCTTTTAGAGGCCTACCTCATACAACAGACAGCCCAGGGACCAGATGTCTGACTTGAAGTTGTATCCGTTCTCCTGGATTCTTTCTGGAGACATGTAGTATGGTGTTCCCACTGAGACAACACCATAAGGATTGGCTTAATACATGTAGTATGGTGTTCCCACTGAGACAACACCATAAGGATTGGCTTAATACATGTAGTATGGTGTTCCCACTGAGATAGAACACCATAAGGATTGGCTTAATACATGTAGTATGGTGTTCCCACTGAGACAACACCATAAGGATTGGCTTAATACATGTAGTACGGTGTTCCCACTGAGATAGAACACCATAAGGATTGGCTTAATACATTCATCACAATTATTCTGTACCAGACTATAAGGGGAGACATGTTTCCTTTTTGTTTGATGGTAGCAGTAGGTAGTATTACTAGTGAGTGTGTGTCACCTAGTGAGTGTGTGTCACCTAGTGAGTGTGTGTCACCTAGTGAGTGTGTGTTACCTAGTGAGTGTGTGTTACCTAGTGAGTGTGTGTTACCTAGTGAGTGTGTGTCACCTAGTGAGTGTGTGTTACCTAGTGAGTGTGTGTCACCTAGTGAGTGTGTGTCACCTAGTGAGTGTGTGTCACCTAGTGAGTGTGTGTCACCTAGTGAGTGTGTGTTACCTAGTGAGTGTGCTGCGGTGGTCTTGGAGCTGAAGAAGCGTCCCAGTCCCAGGTCTCCCAGCTTCACCTCTCCTGTAGCTGTGATGAAGACGTTGGCTGGTTTGATGTCTGAAGCAGAGAGGGGACAAGCTAATCATACCTACAATCCTACACGCATGGTTAGATGGTCCTGTCTGCTTGATGAATTAAGAGTCTTGGCAGTCAAGATGTGTGTGTTTGTGTGTGTTGATGTGTGTATTTGTGTTGTTAGGGGGTTGTGAACCTATGTGACTCATTTGGGAGGTCTTAGTGTGTGTCTCTTCAGGCTGGTGAAACACATGAGAGGTTACATGTAGTCCTTTATCAGACGCTCTTATCCAGAGCGACTTACAGCAAGTACAGGGACATTCCTCCCTGAGGAAAGTAGAGTGAAGTGCCTTGCCCAAGGACAAACCGTCATGTGGGCAGGGCCAGGATCCGAACTTGCAACCTTCTGATTACGAGCCCGATTCCCCCGCCACTCAGCCACCTGACTCCCACTTAGCGGGTTGTGAACCAATGTGAGTCATTTATTTGAGAGATCTTTGTGTGTTTCTCTTCTGGCCAGTGAAACACGAGAGGTTAGAAGCAATATACGTTACTATGCTCAGTGACCAATGCTCTTTGTAAAAGCTCTCTCTTGTAAGTCGCTTTGGATAAAAGTGTCTGCTAAATGAATAAATGTAAATATACCTTGGAGTCGTGGAAAAAGGAGGAACATGTGAGTGTGAAGAGGAGGAGCAGTGGGGAGAGAGAGGTCGTTTACCACGATGCATTACTCTCCGAGAATGCATGTGCTCCACCGCACTGCACAGCTGGACGAAATACTTCCATATCGTCCTCTCTGGAATCAGCCGCCTCTTCTTCTTGAAGTACTATATGGAGAAATATATACATTTTAGTTCCAACTGAAGGATACACAGTTGTGGCCCTATCCTTCACTGTGGCATGACCTCTAACCTTTATCATCTGAGAGAGGTCCCCAGCATCGGCCAGCTCCAAAACAATGTTCAGTTCGTTGTCTTCGATGAAGGAATCCAGGTACTTTATTACGTTAGGGTGGTTCAACTGCTGCAAGTGACCACAGAGAAAGAGAGAAGGAGAGAGAGAAAGAGAGAGAGGGGGGGGAATATTAATGGATTCAGCCCTCAACTTTAATTCTCGGTTTGGTAAATATATTACTTTAGGTATCCAGTCAATGAAATGACACTTTCTGTGAAATTCATTCAAAATATACAAATTTCATTAAATAGATCTCTGAGATGTGGAGATTCTACTGGAATCTGCTTGTTCTGATTAGAGAACAGAAAACCATTATGGTTCAGAGCAAGTAAGGTCTCTGGTTTTAGCAGTACTGTCTGTGCACTGGATGCTGAGAAACCCCCTTCTAACCCTAACCCTTCTCTCTGTACACTGTAACCCTAACCCTTCTCTACACTGTAGAACAGCATGTTGAGACAATACAAGCAAAGGCACGTTTTATGGTGAAATGTTGATGACTCTATCATGCAGGATCATGGCACATTCTTACTGTAAGGCCCGCAGCAAGTATAGCTATCCCAGGCTGTGTGTGCTCGCATGTTTGAACTTGTACAGGCAAATAAGTAGGGCATGACAAGGTAAAATAAATCACATTGTCTAAATATTATGGAGTAAAATGCACTATACAAGTTTCTATGTTTATTTTGTGCAAGGTATAATTCAGTTTAGCTAGGAGTATGTGCATGTTTCCAACTATGCGTTCGTACACAGTGCTACTGCACAAAGTAAACACTATTGTTGAGAAAGAGGGGATGGGAGTGAAGAGCCATGCAGATGTTCCTACCTGTCTGCTGTTACAAACGCATGTTTTTCTAACCGTAAAATGTCCAGAGTTTGTCTGCTCCATGTTAGAATAGTGGCCGTGTGCACAGGAAGTGGTTGTGTGTGTTCACATGTCCTGCTTTCCTATCAGGACATGTGAACAGGGCTCCTCAGAAGCTCCTCAGAAGATAGATAGATAGACAGGGCAGAAGCTCCTCAGAAGATAGATAGATAGACAGGGCAGAAGCTCCTCAGAAGATAACAGGACCCCTCTTGGCAGAGGTCCTCGACCACCACAGCTTTCAAGTACTGTCATAAACTCATCTTTAGCTCTTCACTGACTCTGACACTGTCTGATAATTACATCAAACATGTTCCCCTTATGAAAAGGACCTGTGATCTAGTGTCACTTGTAAAACAGCAGCCAGCAAGCTGTCAGTCAGTGGGAGGGCGGAGCTTGCAGCAGATGGACGGACTGTGCTTACACAACGTGACCCTGACAGCTGGGCGGGGTCGAGAAACTGACTGGGAGGGTGATACATACTTGTAGTGCAGTGGTCCCCAACCCTGGTCCTCAGGGCCCCCACTATCCTGCATGTTTTAGTTCAGTGGTCCCCAACCCTGGTCCTCAGGGCCCACTGTCCTGCATGTTTTAGATCAGTGGTCCCCAACCCTGGTCCTCAGGGCCCCACTGTCCTGCATGTTTTAGTTCAGTGGTCCCCAACCCTAGTCCTCAGGGCCCCACTGTCCTGCATGTTTTAGTTCAGTGGTCCCCAACCCTGGTCCTCAGGGCCCCCACTATCCTGCATGTTTTAAGTCAGTGGTCCCCAACCCTGGTCCTCAGGGCCCACTGTCCTGCATGTTTTAGATCAATGGTCCCCAACCCTGGTCCTCAGGGCCCCCACCATCCTGCATGTTTTAGATCAAAGGTCCCCAAACCTGGTCCTCAGGGCCCACTGTCCTGCATGTTTTAGATCAGTGGTCCCCAACCCTGGTCCTCAGGGCCCCACTGTCCTGCATGTTTTAGTTCAGTGGTCCCCAACCCTGGTCCTCAGGGCCCCACTGTCCTGCATGTTTTAGTTCAGTGGTCCCCAACCCTGGTCCTCAGGGCCCCCACCGTCCTGCATGTTTTAGATCAAAGGTCCCCAAACCTGGTCCTCAGGGCCCACTGTCCTGCATGTTTTAGTTCAGTGGTCCCCAACCCTGGTCCTCAGGGCCCCCACCGTCCTGCATGTTTTAGATCAAAGGTCCCCAAACCTGGTCCTCAGGGCCCACTGTCCTGCATGTTTTAGATCAGTGGTCCCCAACCCTGGTCCTCAGGGCCCCCACTTTCCTGCATGTTTTAGATCAGTGGTCCCCTCAGGTTTTCCCCTCCTGGACTAACATCCTCTTTTAAACTCCTTCCTTATCTCCATGGTGAGGAGGTTAGCTGGCTGGGTGATCTGGGTTTGGAAGGCTGCAGGTGAGGTGTTGGGATTGTGTGTGTGTGTGTCTGTGTGTGGTGTGGCTGTCATGGTTTACCTTCAGCAGATCAATCTCCTTGATACAGTCTTGACGTGCCTTAGCATCCATCATCTCAAAGATCTACAGAAAACAAACAATGACCTGGTCTCAAGTCTACACAACTGGGTTGGGTGCCATGAGTTAGAACACTACAAACTGAATTGCATCTATATCCATCTACTCATTCATTGGTTAACAAAATGTTAGTGCTCAGATAATTGACCTATTACAGCGGAGAGACACGCCCCTTAGACTGATGCCCAGTGACGTCCACTGTCTCGTTACCTGGACTTTCTTCAGCGCCACCTGGTGTCCCTCCAGCAGATATGTGGCCTTGTACACTTCGCTGAACTGGCCTCTGCCAATCTTCTTTTCAATACGGAAGTTGGCCAGTGTGCAGCAGTATTGGTAACTTGGCATGTTTCTCTGAGTGGAGTGGAGGACAGGTAGAACCCCATAAACACAGAACACAGGTAGAACCCCATGAACACAGAACACAGGTAGAACCCCATGAACACAGAACACAGGTAGAACCCCATGAACACAGAACACAGGTAGAACCCCATAAACACAGAACACAGGTAGAACCCCATGTTAAAATCCAAATACATGAAACAATGACATGATATAATGTCTCTACATGATGTGAGTCCCTCAGCGTCCCCTAACATTGAGTCCTGTTTATGTTGTTTTGTCATGACCAGCACTGACCATGTGTTCCTGGTTACACTGACAAGGGTTTTCCTGAACCTAAATGTTCACTGCCTCTTACTTCCTGTCAGACCCTCTTAGAAATAAAAGATTTTGTTTTATCTCATTGTCTTCTCTTGCTTTTAACGATAAATAATAATTATTACAGCAGCATCTGAAACTAATTGTCCAACTATCTAAGCTACAGCCACAGGAGCCCCCCCCCCCCCCTTACCTGGTCTTCTTGTCCAGGTATCTTGTATAGTTTGTTGTAGTTGTCTAAGTTGTGTTGGTGTGAGCTGTGCTGTGGCTCCATGGTGACACCAAGCAGGCCACCTCTGTAGTAGAAACACAGAGTGCAGTCTAACTTCAGTCTGACATCATACGATGAGGGTATAATGTCAGGTGCCATGAAATCACTAATACATTTCACACATTTGCAGGTGCAGTTCTTGGTAGCTCATAAATTTTACAGGAAGTCAGTCCAATCCTGACTGTCAAGTTGAGATAGAATCAAGTCTCTGAATCATGACTCATCTTCTTTAAGATAGAATCAAGTCTCTGAATCATGACTCATCTTCTTTAAGATAGAATCAAGTCTCTGAATCATGACTCATCTTCTTTAAGATAGAATCAAGTCTCTGAATCATGACTCATCTTCTTTAAGATAGAATCAAGTCTCTGAATCATGACTCATCTTCTTTACTAATGTTTCCTGCTGCAAACCAACAAAACAGTGACAATAATCATGTCCCTTTCCTGTTTCCCCTCAGCCTCACATCCCCTCAGCCTCCATGAGGCTAGTGCAGCCTCACACCCCCAGCCTCCATGAGGCTAGTGCAGCCTCACACCCCCAGCCTCCATGAGGCTAGTGCAGCCTCACACCACCCAGCCTCCATGAGGCTAGTGCAGCCTCACACCCCCAGCCTCCATGAGGCTAGTGCAGCCTCACACCCCCCAGCCTCCATGATGCTAGTGCAGCCTCACATCCCCTCAGCCTCACACCCCCCAGCCTCCATGAGGCTAATGCAGCCTCACAATTGTTATTCAGTGTAAATATGTTGCTGCTGTTGCGATGCATTGTGTGCAGTGGTTTGTCTTGTGGATGGTTCTAGACCAGGGGTGTCAAACTCGTGCCATTGCGGGCCAAGAGGGTGCCGGTTTTCGTGTTAACCAGGCCACTACACCAGCTGATTTCACTAACGAGTTTCTCCACTTCATCAAACGTGTTATTGAAATCAGCTGGTGTAGTTGCTTGGTTGGCACGAAAACCCTCTTGGCCCGCAATGACACGAGTTTGACACCTGTGTTCTAGACTGAAACCATTCACAGAACGGCACAAGCTTATCAGTTTCATGTGATGGTTTTACCTCAAGCCTGAAGTTAGGCTGCCTTTGACAGAAACCTAACCTCCCACCCACATTACCAAAGTGATTATAAACAAACACGTTAGAACATGACAACATACTTAGATGTCAATATAAAAGAGAGGGAATTCTCTTTGATAAGCAACTTCAACATTTGATTATGTCCACCCTGACGATTGCTACTTCTAGGAGATGTACTGGGAAAGCAGAAAGTACAGTACAGTTACCAGTAACTGCTACACTACAGTACCACTAACTGCTATACTACAGTACCACTAACTGCTATACTACAGTAGCACTAACTGCTATACTACAGTACCACTAACTGCTATACTACAGTACCACTAACTGCTATACTACAGTTCCACTAACTGCTATACTACAGTTCCACTAACTGCTATACTACAGTTCCACTAACTGCTATACTACAGTACCACTAACTGCTATACTACAGTACCACTAACTGCTATACTACAGTAGCACTAACTGCTATACTACAGTACCACTAACTGCTATACTACAGTACCACTAACTGCTATACTACAGTTCCACTAACTGCTATACTACAGTAGCACTAACTGCTATACTACAGTTCCACTAACTGCTATACTACAGTACCACTAACTGCTATACTACAGTTCCACTAACTGCTATACTACAGTTCCACTAACTGCTATACTACAGTACCACTAACTGCTATACTACAGTACCACTAACTGCTATACTACAGTACCACTAACTGCTATACTACAGTACCACTAACTGCTATACTACAGTACCACTAACTGCTATACTACAGTACCACTTACTGTTATACTACAGTCCCACTAACTGCTATACTGCAGTACCACTAACTGCTATACTACAGTAGCACTAACTGCTATACTACAGTTCCACTAAGTGCTATACTACAGTTCCACTAACTGCTATACTACAGTACCACTAACTGCTATACTACAGTAGCACTAACTGCTATACTACAGTACCACTAACTGCTATACTACAGTACCACTAACTGCTATACTACAGTTCCACTAACTGCTATACTACAGTTCCACTAACTGCTATACTACAGTTCCACTAACTGCTATACTACAGTACCACTAACTGCTATACTACAGTACCACTAACTGCTATACTACAGTAGCACTAACTGCTATACTACAGTACCACTAACTGCTATACTACAGTACCACTAACTGCTATACTACAGTTCCACTAACTGCTATACTACAGTAGCACTAACTGCTATACTACAGTTCCACTAACTGCTATACTACAGTACCACTAACTGCTATACTACAGTTCCACTAACTGCTATACTACAGTTCCACTAACTGCTATACTACAGTACCACTAACTGCTATACTACAGTACCACTAACTGCTATACTACAGTACCACTAACTGCTATACTACAGTACCACTAACTGCTATACTACAGTACCACTAACTGCTATACTACAGTACCACTTACTGTTATACTACAGTCCCACTAACTGCTATACTGCAGTACCACTAACTGCTATACTACAGTAGCACTAACTGCTATACTACAGTTCCACTAAGTGCTATACTACAGTTCCACTAACTGCTATACTACAGTTCCACTAACTGCTATACTACAGTTCCACTAACTGCTATACTACAGTACCACTAACTGCTATACTACAGTACCACTAACTGTTATACTACAGTACCACTAACTGCTACACTACAGTACCACTAACTGCTACACTACAGTACCACTAACTGCTATCCTACAGTACCACTAACTGTTATAGTACCTTCAAAAGAAGTTGTGTTATGGTCCTTGACAGTGTTGTGAAATGTCACGATGTAGAAGCGATTTGACTGTATCGAGTCTGTTCTGATAAGAAATATATCCGACTTTGTTTTGGCCAAATGCTGCATGCTTGATCCTTCACACATCCCAGCTGTTGACATGCCTGTGACACGCCTGTGCCCAAGAGACACGCACACGTTCCCTCGTCCCGCCATGCACCATGTTAATAGTCACTACTGCAGCTACAGCTTCTGCTCTTCACAGGCTAACACAGCCACCATTAGAAGAAAACCTTTCCACATGGATCTTGTTAAAGGGTGATGATTGCCAGACTCTGGTAGGGTTAGGCATGATATTCGAGAGGGATGGGGAGAAAAAGGCTTCCTTTTGTTTTCTGTGTATTTATCTTGTTTTATTGGTAAACGATGACGAGATGGAAGAGGATAGGAGCGTCTTGTGTTTCTTACAGAATAACCAATTTGGTTGGAGCACCAAGCAGGAGCACCAATCAGAGCCCGTGCAGTAAACAAGCCTGAGCAGCAGGGCATCAGAGACGAGGTTGTTCATTGGATGTCTGTCTCATCAGGAGGAGCCTATCACTGCATAGCAGCACTGTGCTTTAAAATGCTCCAGATGATCAGCTGTATAATATATGTTATGTGAAGATGTGACAAAGTAGACTGGACCCTTGAAGGTGCAGCAGAGGGGGGGGGGGGGTGCAGCAGAGGGGGGGCAACAGAGGGGGTAGCAGAGGGGGTGCAGCAGAGGGGGCAGCAGAGAGGGTGCAGCAGAGAGGGGCAGCAGAGGGGGTACAGCAGAGAGGGGTGCAGCAGAGGGTGTGGGCAGCAAAGGGGGGCAACCGAGGGGGGGGGGCAGCAGAGAGGGGTGCAGCAGAGGGGGGCAACAGAGGGGGCAGCAGAGGGGGGGGCAGCAGAGAGGGGTGCAGCAGAGGGGGGGCAGCAGAGGGGGTGCAGCAGAGAGGGGTGCAGCAGAGGGGGGGCAGCAGAGGGGGTGCAGCCGAGGGGGGGCAGCAGAGGGGGTGCAGCAGAGAGGGGTGCAGCAGAGAGTGTGGGCAGCAAAGGGGGGCAACCGAGGGGGGGGGCAGCAGAGAGGGGTGCAGCAGAGGGGGGGCAACAGAGGGGGCAGCAGAGGGGGGGGCAGCAGAGAGGGGTGCAGCAGAGGGGGGGCAGCAGAGAGGGGTGCAGCAGAGGGTGTGGGCAGCAAAGGGGGGCAACAGAGGGGGGGGGCAGCAGAGAGGGGTGCAGCAGAGGGTGTGGGCAGCAAAGGGGGGCAACAGAGGGGGGGGGGCAGCAGAGAGGGGTGCAGCAGAGGGGGGGCAGCAGAGGGGGTGCAGCAGAGAGGGGTGCAGCAGAGGGGGGGCAGCAGAGAGGGGTGCAGCAGAGGGGGGTGCAGCAGAGGGTGTGGGCAGCAAAGGGGGGCAACCGAGGGGGGGGGGCAGCAGAGAGGGGTGCAGCAGAGGGGGGGCAACAGAGGGGGCAGCAGAGGGGGGGGCAGCAGAGAGGTGGGCAGCAGAGGGGGGGCAGCAGGGGGGGCAGCAGAGGGGGTGGGCAGCGGGGGGGGCAGCAGAGGGGGCAGCAGAGGGGGTGGGCAGCAGAGGGGGTGGGCAGCAGGGGGGGCAGCAGGGGGGGCAGCAGAGGGGGCAGCAGGGGGGGGCAGCAGAGGGGGTGGGCAGCAGAGGGGGTGGGCAGCAGGGGGGGGCAGCAGAGGGGGCAGCAGAGGGGGTGGGCAGCAGGGGGGGCAGCAGAGGGGGGGCAGCAGAGGGGGTGGGCAGCAGAGGGGGCAGCAGAGGGGGGGCAACAGAGGGGGCAGCAGAGGGGGTGGGCAGCAGAGGGGGAAGCAGAGGGGGTGGGCAGCAGAGGGGGTGGGCAGCAGGGGGGCAGCAGTGGGGGTGCATCATCATTGTGCGCTGTAAATGGGGTTCCTCCCTTCTCTCTCATGTTTCCATTCCTTTCTCTATATTATTCTTGGTTAAGGCAGATTCGACTGCTCTTGAGACATGATCGTTTCCTAGAGATGATTCACTTGGTAGGAATTCAACATACTAGTCTAGATCCACCACACACACAACACAGCGCGCACACACACACACACACACAACACAGCACACATACAAACATAGTTTTTACTCATATGACCGTTCTTACTCTTGTGGAAACACATAGCTGCCTGTGACATTTTTGGAGTGCCATGCAGGAGGTGAAGCAGTGTAACTGGGTAACTGGGAGCTCTCCTACCTCCTACCTTCCAGAAACTGACATCCTGTCAGTTTCCACCATGCTGTGTCAGGAGATCCCCCCCCCACAGGCAGACTAGCCAGGTACACACAGACACACAGCCTCAGAACAGCCACACAGCCTCAGAACAGCCACACAGCCTCAAAACAGCCTCACAACCTCAGAACAGCCACACAGCCTCAGAACAGCCTCACAGCCTCAGAACAGCCTCACAACCTCAGAACAGCCACACAGCCTCAGAACAGCCACACAGCCTCAGAACTTCCACACAGGTCAGCAGAGAACAGATGAATGAACAGGAATACACTGTTGCTAGAAGAACAGTTGCTACAGTCAATGTGACCTTTGATAAACAGACAAATATACAGAATGACTCACGCATGGCCCACAGTGCAGGAGAGAGTGACACATAATGTACATCAGATGCTGAACAGAACAACTGGCTTAATTACACAGATCACTCCTTATATGACACACTCACATAGGCCCATCCCATCCCCATGTATAACATAACAGGTCTTATTGGGGAAATGATTGGGGAGGGGGGGGGGGTGATTGACAGCTCCCACATCCAATAGATGAGGGGTTTAGCCTTGATATAGGGCCACTCCCTGTTGACCATGTACAGTAAACACCCATTTCTGACAGATTGAACCAGTTAGAAGGCACTGGCCTGATATTTGCTGCCAATAGGTTGGTCCTGACCTACATCTGCACAGTCAGTGAGGTAGCGCAGGGCCACACACAGAGCTGCAACAGCAGGAACAGCAGTCAGGACTCACAGCTCTGTCAGTGTTCAACTCCACAACATTCTCTGACAGATGCTTTTCTAGTTCTTTGCCGTCATATGTTCATTGATAGCTGAGTGTTTGATAAGCACAGGATGGAGGAAAAAATAACATTGTTGGAGAGTAGATCCTTAACTGGTGAAGAACTACCAGTCTGTCTTTCCTGAGCAGGAAAAAGCTTTATTTTACTACATTTTCTCCCCCTCCTGTTTCCTTCCCTCTTGTTCCTGCCCTCCATCTTTGATGAGTCATCCCTATGTGGCTACACTGGAGCCCTGCCAATGCACCGAAAACTTCACTACATTCTAACCCTCCCACTGAACTAAGAGCTGTTCATGAGTTATAAATGGCTACTAGAGCATGTTGCAGGAGGTGTGTATCAGAGCCCTGTGTTTTATATGGATATCCTACAACCCTGTAACTAAGGTGAGGATTTCATGGGAAGAAACACATGATTTGTAAACTTTCTTCAGATGAGATATTTAGCTGTTCTCTTCCTCTAAGTGTCTCTCGGCAGTCTGGCAGAACAACATGGAGTCTTTTGGAGAGTTTCTATACTGGGAAGGCCAGGGTTAACTATCTGAGGCACAGCTATACAAAATAGAGCCTCCTTTAAGAGTTGCCAGCTGTAGTCTCCAAATATTTTCTTTCTTTCGTTACTTTTGCATTTCGTCCTTTCATCCCCACTGAAAACGGACCACGGTGTATGAAAGCAGAGCAGCTTTAAACTGTGGTATAAACCCTGAGCTAGTGACACTAATATGTGACATTGTGTCAGCGTGTGCAGCTGTTTCCTCTGCTCCCCTCAGCTATGGAAAACAGCTCTGGGTGCTCAGCAAGTCTCTATGGTCTGCTTGGGAAAGGAGGAAGAAAGGGGAGGGGAACAGACAGGCAATTCTAGGAATTACAATTATTTTGCCAGTTTCTCAAACTGCCACTGCCATTGTATTTTCAGTTTTCAGTCAAATATAACGTGACTGCACATTCACAACGGTCTTACTGGATGATGTAAACATACTTTTTGGCTGAAAACCCCCCCGATTTAAACAGGAAGCCAATGGATTCTCAGTGTATCCTAATCATTGTTTTCATGTATTTTAGCATAGCCAGACATACTTTGACAAAACAATAGTCACTCAAGTATGATTTCATATTTCGAACCATTATGTTCTTTAATCATTCTCGATGCCAACTGTTAAGTGGTAACATAGGATTGGTTCAATCTTCTGAACCAAAGCTGAATGGTCTGTATCTGTGACCAGAGATTTTGATTTACATTCGTCAACAATGATCAGTGAAATCAATATAATGAATACTTTTGACATCTTGAGTGATAAAGAACACTGTACCTATTCTTCACTTGAGGATAAAGCAGCTAAAGCAAGCTCCTCTGACTCTGCCCACATGAAGACATTCACAGCTTGATCTGACAACTGCCCATCTTACAGTGTTTAAGACCATTTGGACAATAAACCACAGACTGGAGGATTGTAAAGGGAAAAAGATATCAGATTGCTAAAGAGGACTAAGATAGCCATGAGTTTATGTATGAGGGAAATGACCTAAAAATACAAGCCGATGGCTGTGTCTAAATTGGGCCTTCGAATGGTTCACTGTGCCTGTGTGTAGTATTGTGGGGGACAGCTGGGATGGGTCTGGTAACATGCATTCCTCGTCCAGACCCTGGTTTCTATGAATGACACAGGAAGATCGGTATCCTCTCCTCTAGACACAAGTCTTCTTGTACATTTTTATTACTACAGTTCTACACATTTGCTTCTTGGCTTGTTAAGCACATACTAGGTAATTTAATTTATAGCCAAACCATAATCCTAGCTCCATTCAGAGAGATCGAGAGAAAGTCGACTGTAGCTGGCTGCAAAATGGTGGTTGTAGATATTTACAATGTGCAAGGAACTGTCTCCATAGTGCAGATGACCTATGCCAGTTATTTGGATGGCATTTGGTCTGGGATGCCAAGCTATGGCATCCTAACAATCTACAGGCATCACCCCTCCAACCCGCCAATCCTCGCTGGCATTCAGTCTCTGTTCTAGGTTTACCTCGGCAAGTGTGTTAAGTACATTTATATCACCATATCATTGACATGTCTACAAAATATATTTCTGACGCAAGTCAGATGTCAATGTTCACTACATGCTGACCACGTTTTCAGCCTCTCACATCAACACCTAAGATCACAGATGTATTTAATCATGGAGACTAGAAAGGCTGGTGCTGTTATTATACTGTTATACCTGTGAGATACTGGAGGAACTACAGGTTCTAGTATGATTGAACCAATGCTGAATCTGAGCTGTAAAACATGGACATACTTTGATGCATATGAGTCAGTCACTCACAATTTCCTGTTTTGAACCATGATATTATATGAGCATTTGTAATGGTAACAATACCCAGTGACCTTGCAATTCAGTTATAGGTTTCACAAGCATTTGATCAAAACACACTAACATGCATGAAAAGACAGGATGTAGGCTTATATCATATGATATGATAGGGAATTTCACTTCACTGATCCATGTAGTTCGTTTAAACTTTTGACGTTTGAATTTGTTTCGTGAACATTGTTGATCATTGTTGAAACCATACAAGGTTGTCCGATTGTGTATTTAAAATGTTTCCATTACGCGTTAGGCTGCTTATTGCTTTTGAAAGAACGTTAACAGATCATTTCCCATTTCTGACGACCTCAAAAGGCTCCTACACTGAACTAACCTGGTGTTTATCTAAGGTTTGTCTTTGTTTCTATCTTTATCTATATTCACATTATTCTGAACATAACCTTCTACTTCCTAACTTTCCAGACGGTACAGCGGTCCAACCTATGTTTCTAAAATAAATCAATATACTGAAACAATCAAATGAACATGTTTGTGTACGTTACCTGAATTCGAATAATATCCTTTTTCACTGGCAAGTTTTCAATATGGAATATATGTAAACAAGAGTTACATTAGTCCGTGTTTATTACCCCCCACCCACCTCTTCAAACTAGTTCGGTAAAGTCGGAAAGATATTTACAGTTTCGGTCTTACAGGATCAATAAGTAAGAGGCGAAACGTTGTTCAAACACAAATGATGCCTCTTTCACATCATAATAGCATATACTACGGGCTATAATACTACTATTACAATAATACTATAAAACTACGGGCTACAAGAACCAAAAACCCGTTTTGCAACTGAACAAGCCGTCTTCCGATCTGAATGCATAACTCTGATCTCTACAAGCAGCCAGCGGCCAGACAAGTGCGCAGGGAGCGTCTGCAAAGTTCACTGTTATACAGTATGGAGACTCCAAAATCACTCCACACATGAACAGTCTCCTCCTGGGGCCCGTTCTTTGTACGTCGCTTAATACATCCGAGATCAAATGACACATCCAAGATGATTTCATCCTGCTAACCATGATCCGGCTAACTGGGTTCTTCGAACAAACCTGTTGTGTATGATTAGTATCGCTGGATTTAGTTAATTGTGCGTTGATGTGTTGGCTTAAAAGGGGATATGTATTGATAGTAGAAACATTGATCAGCAACGCTGCTATTGGCTGTTCAGCATGGCCAAAGAACGTGCCCACTTTTTCTCCCAATAAGAACAAGATCTTTTAATGGAAGGTTATGCCGAACTTGAGTCGTTATTTAAAACGACAGGGAACACCTCAAAGTCTGCAAATGCCAGGAGAGTGGGCTGACAAAAAGTAGCAGACAAATTAAAGTAAAAGTGAAATACAAGAATATTCTACAAAATGGTAGCCTTTAATTCATACTGTCTTTATTTTTAAAAGCCACTTATTTTTCCTCCCTTTTAAAAACCACTGTTAAAGGATAGATGTTGTCTATTTTTAACAGCCACAAAGAAAAATGCTGAATAAAACGGTATCTCTCAACAATTACACTTAATCCCGCAATACCCGATTAATTTGAAAAGCTCTGCGAATTATTCTCCCACCTTCCGCAAGAGGTTGCTTGCGTATGGCTGCGACATACTTCCCTATCTCCTCCATTTATAAAGCCTCAATCTAATCATGTTTACATGAAGTAAACCAGCTTCCGAGCAGGTTTGAGCTTACGGACCTGTTGCTATGAGAACAAGTCTAGGATAAGCTTCGAAGAACCAAACGATCCAAGATCATGCCAAATCGTCAACAATCAAATACGGCTAACTGAGTTAGCGACGTATGAAGAACGGGCCCCTGGTCATACTACAACAGCTGTTTTGGAAATAATTACTTTTCTATTATTTTGGGAAATTGTTATTGTGATGCTGTTTTACAGAACCGTTCGTAAATCAACTGTTGTTTCTGATTCTGAGATTTTAATGGCACTTAGTATAGTATGGCACTTTACATAATCTAATGTTGTTTAGAACTATTTGTTGGTCCCCATATGGTGGCTTGCCAGTGTTGTTGTTGTATCTCTTGCTATATGTTCACAATCGTTGTGTTATGCATTTATAGTTCTTACCTTGGCTTCTCATGATTTCTCATGATTCACAATCTAAAAAAACCACTGTGTTCGGGGTCTATCCTGTTGCTATGCTCAATGACTGATGCTCTTTGTAAAAGCTCTCTCTTGTAAGTCGCTTTGGAAATGTAAATGATAAATGTACATGTAAATGATGTCTTTTGATTTTCTTTCTTTCTGTAATATGATATAGAAGGTGAAAATAAAACATTATTTAATAATCAATGCATTACATGTTGAAACAGAAAGATAAATAACCCCTGTGCTTGATTTATAGTTCTGGTTTAGAAAATCAAATACACGTTAAAAAAGCAAAACCTGTCTTCTCCAAAACAGCTGTAGTACGACAATCACGAGACTGTTGATGTGTGGAGTGATTTTGGAGTCTCCGTATTTCATAATAGTGGAGTTTTTGATTATTTGCAATACAAATTCACAAAAATTAAGAAAAATGTATTTCCAAAACAGCTGTTGTAGTTCGACCAAGAGAAGACTGTTGACGTGTGAAGGGATTTTGGAGTCTCCAGACTGTATAACAGTGGAGTTATTGGTTTTGTTTGATCATGATGTATGATTCACGATCTAAAAAACCCACTGTGTTCGGGGTCTATCACGTTGCTATGCTCAATGACTGATGCTCTTTGTAAAAGCTCTCTCTTGTAAGTCGCTTTGGATAAAAGCGTCTGCTAAATGAATAAAAGTAAATGTTTGCTGCGTCTCTCTTGGAAGTGAACTTTGCAGACGCTCCCTGCGCACTCGTCTGGTCGCTGGCTGCTTGTAGATCAAAGTTATGCATCCAGGTCGGAAGACGGCTTATTCTTATACAAAACGGGTTTTTGGTTCTTGTAGCCCGTAGTATTATAGTATTATTATAATAGTAGTATTATAACCTGTATTATATGCAATTATGATGTGAAAGAGGCATCATTTGTGTTTGAACAACGTTTCGTCTCTTACTTATTGATCCCGGAAGTCTGAATCTGTTAATATAAGTTTACCTAAATTGCTAATCATGACACTGGTTCAAAAATGAAATTAAGTAAAGACTGTATTCAACTGTAAAATTAAGAATGTTAGTTCTGGACATTTTTGTCATTGTAAACGTTGCAAGGTGTATTGAAACAGTTGTTGAAGAAAATGTTCGAATCATCACGATAGTAGAAACTGTATATAAGTCCTATACTTAGGAATATGGTACTTAGGAATATAATCTAATGTTGCTCAGAACTACTTGTCGGTCCCATGTGGTGACTCGCCAGTGTTGTTGCTTTCTTTATTTTCGCGATCCTTATGTGTTGATGCAATCGTTGTGTTACGCTCTTATAGTTCTTCCCTTATTGGTTCTCATGATGTATGTTTCACTATCTAAAAGCCCACTGTGTTCAGGGTCTATCACGTTGCTCAGTGACAGATGCTCTTTGTAAAAGCGCTCTCTTGCTAAATGAATAAATGTAAATGTTCATACGTATAAAATTGCCTTCAAGTTATAAACTAGCTGACACGTCATGGTGCACACTGCACGTGCATCTTCTGGCCAATCCACGACTCCCGGAGGCGGAACAGCTCGCGCATAATGCTGAATGACGCAGCCGCAGCCCAGGAGAAGAAGATGGTGCTTATCAAGGAATAGTAAGTGCCAAAGTCATATTTACTCGCCTGTTGTCTAATACTGTATTATAAAAAATACATTAAAAAAGATCTGAATGGGGAGTTATGTAGGTGTCGACCAACGGCGGCGTTTGCTAATGTAGGCAGTTGTGTGTTGTGTGTTAAGTGTATTAGGATTTGGGATTGACACACGCCGGTGTTAGGCCTCGCCAGACTAGTGCATTACATCGAGCATTAGCGGAGTGTCGGTCTGTCTAACTATCTGTTTAGTGATTCCTGCTGTGCTGCCAGTTTTACACAACCTAATGATGAGAAGTATCAAGTAGTTTTGCAGCGGGTGTTGTTGTGTCCGGCTTGACAGATCCTCCTGATGCGTTTGTATGTGGTTAGTCTTACAACATTTGATCTGCTTGAAAATATGGTGCCATACGTCTTTGGATTTCGTAGAGTAGGGTTTAACTTTAACTTTTTACTTTAGTGACTTTCATCGGTATTAGCTGGCTGTCTAGCACCGAGGAGCAATGCTAAACAGACAAAACATTTTCAAGGCAGTGGCGATATCAAAGGTGCAATAACAATCATATTGTAGCTTGTTGGGTCACTTGTTAATGTACAAAACAACGTGTGTGTATAATTTAAACAATGCATGAATTCAAAATGTTGCATTTAGGCACCTAGTTTGTCTGCAGTATCTGGGCTGTACGGCGCGCGGGCGGTGCCTGTCTGAAGCGCGAGCTTTGCTAAGTTAGCAGCTCCCGTGACGTCAGTTTAGCGGCTAACGCGCAAGAACCATCACACCGATAAGCTAATTACAAATTATAGCCAGCTAGTGCTGCCTCGTTTAGCTAGGCATTTATATTTAGCGTGTGTGTGTGTGTGTGTGTGTGTGTGTGTGTGTGTGTGTGTGTGTGTGTGTGTGTGTGTGTGTGTGTGTGTGTGTGTGTGTGTGTGTGTGTGTGTGTGTGTGTGTGTGTGTGTGTGTGTGTGTGTGTGTGTGTGTGTGTGTGTGTGTGTGTGTGTGTGTGTGTGTGTGTGTGTGTGTGTGTGTGTGTGTGTGTGTGTGTGTGTAGCTCGCACCCGTCCTCCAGCCTGCGGAGTCATGCAACTGTGTCGTGAAAGAGCGGATGGCATGACATGTACTGTACTAGCTAAATGAGTTACTGTTCAGGTTGGCTAACTCAGATGTGCTGTGCTGTACTAGCTAAATGAGTTGGTGTTTATGCTGGCTAACTGAGATGTGCTGTACTAGCTAAGTGAGTTAGTGTTCAGGTTGGCTAACTGAGATGTACTGTACTAGCTAAATGAGTTGGTGTTCAGGCTGGCTAACTGAGATGTGCTGTACTACCTAAATGAGTTGGTGTTCAGGCTGGCTAACTGAGATGTGCTGTACTAGCTAAATGAGTTAGTGTTCAGGCTGGCTAACTGAGATGTGCTGTACTAGCTAAATAAGTTACTGTTCAGGTTGGCTAACTGATATGTGCTGTACTAGCTAAATGAGTTAGTGTTCAGGCTGGCTAACTGAGATGTACTGTACTAGCTAAATGAGTTAGTGTTCAGGCTGGCTAACTGAGATGTGCTGTACTAGCTAAATGAGTTGGTGTTCAGGCTGGCTAACTGATATGGCTGTACTAGCTAAATTAGTTAGTGTTCAGGCTGGCTAACTGAGATGTGCTGTACTAGCTAAATAAGTTACTGTTCAGGTTGGCTAACTGATATGTGCTGTACTAGCTAAATAAGTTAGTGTTCAGGCTGGCTAACTGAGATGTACTGTACTAGCTAAATGAGTTGGTGTTCAGGCTGGCTAACTGAGATGTGCTGTACTAGCTAAATGAGTTAGTGTTCAGGCTGGCTAACTGAGATGTGCTGTACTAGCTAAATAAGTTACTGTTCAGGTTGGCTAACTGATATGTGCTGTACTAGCTAAATGAGTTAGTGTTCAGGCTGGCTAACTGAGATGTACTGTACTAGCTAAATGAGTTGGTGTTCAGGCTGGCTAACTGATATGTGCTATACTAGCTAAATGAGTTAGTGTTCAGGCTGGCTAACTGAGATGTACTGTACTAGCTAAATGAGTTAGTGTTCAGGCTGGCTAACTGATATGTGCTGTACTAGCTTAATGAGTTACTGTTCAGGTTGGCTAACTGAGATGTACTGTACTAGCTAAATGAGTTACTGTTCAGGTTGGCTAACTGAGATGTACTGTACTAGCTAAATAAGTTCGTGTTCAGGCTGGCTAACTGATATGTGCTGTACTAGCTAAATGAGTTAGTGTTCAGGCTGGCTAACTGATATGGCTGTACTAGCTAAATTAGTTAGTGTTCAGGCTGGCTAACTGAGATGTGCTGTACTAGCTAAATAAGTTACTGTTCAGGTTGGCTAACTGATATGTGCTGTACTAGCTAAATAAGTTAGTGTTCAGGCTGGCTAACTGAGATGTACTGTACTAGCTAAATGAGTTGGTGTTCAGGCTGGCTAACTGATATGTGCTATACTAGCTAAATGAGTTAGTGTTCAGGCTGGCTAACTGGTATGGCTGTACTAGCTAAATGAGTTAGTGTTCAGGCTGGCTAACTGATATGGCTGTACTAGCTAAATGAGTTAGTGTTCAGGCTGGCTAACTGAGATGTACTGTACTAGCTAAATGAGTTAGTGTTCAGGCTGGCTAACTGATATGGCTGTAGTAGCTAAATGAGTTAGTGTTCAGGTTGGCTAACTGAGATGTACTGTACTAGGTAAATGAGTTAGTGGTCAGGCTGGCTAACTGAGATGTGCTGTACTAGCTAAGTGAGTTAGTGTTCAGGTTGGCTAACTGAGATGTACTGTACTAGCTAAATGAGTTGGTGTTCAGGCTGGCTAACTGAGATGTACTGTTCTAGGTAAATGAGTTAGTGGTCAGGCTGGCTAACTGAGATTTTCTGTACTAGCTAAATGAGTTAGTGTTCAGGCTGGCTAACTGAGATGTACTGTACTAGCTAAATGAGTTGGTGTTCAGGCTGGCTAACTGAGATGTGCTGTACTAGCTAAATGAGTTAGTGTTCAGGTTGGCTAACTGAGATGTGCTGTACTAGCTAAATGAGTTAGTGTTCAGGCTGGCTAACTGAGATGTACTGTGCAAGCTAAATGAGTTAGTGTTCAGGCTGGCTAACTGAGATGTACTGTACTAGGTAAACGAGTTAGTGGTCAGGCTAGCTAACTAATATGTGCTGTACTAGCTAAGTGAGTTAGTGTTCTGGCTGGCTAACTGAGATGTGCTGTACTAGCTAAATGAGTTGGTGTTCAGGCTGGTTAACTGAGATGTGCTGTACTAGCTAAATGATTACTATTCAGGTTGGCTAACTGATATGTGCTGTACTAGCTAAATGAGGTGGCGTTCAGGCTGGCTAACTTATATGTGCTGTACTAGCTAAATGAGTTAGTGTTCAGGCTGGCTAACTGATATGGCTGTACTAGCTAAATGAGTTGGTGTTCAGGCTGGCTAACTGAGATGTGCTGTACTAGCTAAATGAGTTAGTGTTCAGGTTGGCTAACTGAGATGTACTGTACTAGCTAAATGAGTTAGTGTTCAGGCCGGCTAACTGAGATGTGCTGTACTAGGTAAATGAGTTAGTGGTCAGGCTGGCTAACTGAGATTTTCTGTACTAGCTAAATGAGTTAGTGTTCAGGTTGGCTAACTGAGATGTGCTGTACTAGCTAAATGAGTTGGTGTTCAGGCCGGCTAACTGAGATGTGCTGTACTAGGTAAATGAGTTAGTGGTCAGGCTGGCTAACTGAGATTTTCTGTACTAGCTAAATGAGTTAGTGTTCAGGTTGGCTAACTGAGATGTGCTGTACTAGCTAAATGAGTTGGTGTTCAGGCCGGCTAACTGAGATGTGCTGTACTAGGTAAATGAGTTAGTGTTCAGGCTGGCTAACTGAGATGTACTGTACTAGCTAAATGAGTTGGTGTTCAGGCTGGCTAACTGAGATGTGCTGTACTAGCTAAATGAGTTAGTGTTCAGGTTGGCTAACTGAGATGTGCTGTACTAGCTAAATGAGTTAGTGTTCAGGCTGGCTAACTGAGATGTACTGTACTAGCTAAATGAGTTGGTGTTCAGGCTGGCTAACTGAGATGTACTGTACTAGGTAAACGAGTTAGTGGTCAGGCTAGCTAACTGAGATGTGCTGTACTAGCTAAGTGAGTTAGTGTTCAGGCTGGCTAACTGAGATGTGCTGTACTAGCTAAATGAGTTGGTGTTCAGGCTGGTTAACTGAGATGTGCTGTACTAGCTAAATGATTACTATTCAGGTTGCCTAACTAATATGTGCTGTACTAGCTAAATGAGGTGGCGTTCAGGCTGGCTAACTTATATGTGCTGTACTAGCTAAATGAGTTAGTGTTCAGGCTGGCTAACTGATATGGCTGTACTAGCTAAATGAGTTGGTGTTCAGGCTGGCTAACTGAGATGTGCTTTGCTAGCTAAATGAGTTGGTGTTCAGGCTGGCTAACTGAGATGTACTGTACTAGCTAAATGAGTTAGTGTTCAGGTTGGCATTCATGGGTTAGGGTTAATTCTTGCTAAATATAAATTCGTAGGAGCTAGCTTGTGAGCGTCTAGCTTTTCATTACTTTCTTTTAGACAGAGGTACCCAGCTTCTTTAACACGTCATGTGATTGAAAACTTGGCCGCTAAAGACCACGAATGTTTGCTCCAAAAAACTCGGGTCTGGGAGGAGTTCGGGGAGGCCATGGAGAAGGACTATAGGTCGGCCCCAAGGAAATTCTGGCAAACCGTTCGGCGCCTCAGGAGGGGGAAGCAGTGCTTCACCAACACTGTTTACGGTGCGGGTGGGGAGCTGTTGACGTCGACTGGGGATGTTGTCGGACGGTGGAAGGAATACTTTGAGGATCTCCTCAATCCTGCCGTCACGTCTTCCGAGGAGGAAGCAGAGACTGGGGACTTCGGGGCGGACCCGCCTATCACCCGGGCTGAAGTCACTGAGGTAGTCGATGGGCTCCTTGGTGGCAGGGCTCCGGGGGTGGACGAGATCCGTCCTGAGTACCTGAAGTCTCTGGATGTTGGGGGACTGTCCTGGTTGACACGCCTCTGCAGCATCGCGTGGCGGTCTGGAACAGTGCCTATGGATTGGCAGACCGGGGTGGTGGTTCCCCTATTTAAGAAGGGGGACCGGAGGATGTGTTCCAATTACAGAGGAATCACACTCCTCAGCCTCCCTGGTAAGGTCTACGCCAGGGTACTGGAGAGGAGAATCCGGCCGATAGTCGAACCTCGGATTCAGGAGGAGCAGTGTGGTTTTCGTCCTGGCCGCGGAACACTGGACCAGCTCTACACCCTCTACCGGGTGCTCGAGGGTTCATGGGAGTTTGCCCAACCAGTCTACATGTGTTTTGTGGATCTGGAGAAGGCATTCGACTGTGTCCCTCGTGGTGTCCTGTGGGGGGTACTTCGGGAGTACGGGGTCCGGGGCCCTTTGTTAGGGGCCGTCCGTTCCCTGTACAACCGAAGTAGGAGCTGTGTTCGCATTGGCGGCAATAGGTCAGACCTGTTCCGGGTGCATGCTGGACTCCGCCAGGGTTGCCCTTTGTCACCGGTTCTGTTCATTGTTTACATGGACAGAATTTCTAGGCGCGCCCAGGGGGCGGAGGGTTTCCGGTTCGGGGAGCACGGGATCTCATCTCTGCTGTTTGCGGATGATGTTGTCCTGTTTGCTTCCTCGAACCGGGGCCTCCAGCATGCTCTGGAGCGGTTTGATGCCGAGTGTGAAGCGGCTGGGATGAGGATCTGCACCTCCAAATCCGAGGCCATGGTACTCGACCGGAAAAAGGTGGCTTGCCCCCTCTGGGTGGGTGGGGAGCCTTTGCCTCAAGTGGAGGAGTTCAAGTATCTCGGGGTCTTGTTCACGAGTGACGGAAGGACGGAACGTGAGATTGACAGGCGGATCGGTGCAGCGTCTGCAGTGATGCAGTCTCTGTACCGGACTGTCGTGGTAAAGAAGGAGCTAAGCCGCAAGGCGAAACTCTCGATTTACCGGTCAATCTACATTCCTACTCTCACCTATGGTCATGAGCTTTGGGTCATGACCGAAAGGACAAGATCGCGGATACAAGCGGTCGAAATGAGTTTCCTCCGCAGGGTGGCTGGGCGCTCCCTTAGAGATAGGGTGAGGAGCTCGGTCACTCGGGAGGAGCTCGGAGTAGAACCGCTACTCCTCCACGTCGAGAGGAGCCAGTTGAGGTGGCTCGGGCATCTGTTTAGGATGCCTCCTGGACGCCTCCCCCGGGAGGTGTTCCAGGCATGTCCCACCGGGAGGCGGCCCCGGGGAAGACCTAGGACACGCTGGAGGGACTATGTCTCTCGGCTGGCCTGGGAACGCCTCGGGATCCCCCCGGAGGAGCTGGAGGAGGTGTGTGCGGTGAGGGAAGTCTGGGCTTCCCTGCTCAGACTGCTGCCCCCGCGACCCGGCCCCGGATAAGCGGAAGATAATGGATGGATGGATGGATGTTTGCTCCATAAATTAGCTAGAGATTTAGTGGTTTTAAATGACTTGAGGGATCTTAGAAAACAGATTTCGTGCTTCCTCACATATTCCAGGACATTATGTTGGTACTCACTACATCCATACATAGTTGTCTAGTTGGCTGAGATTCCTCTTTTGTGTTATGGCAATATAGAAAGGTATTTCTCTATTGCTTTCCGTGTGTGTGCATCTTTGCCCTGCTGTCAGGGCAAAATAATGAGACATTATTATTATTATTATTATTATTACAGTACAGGCAGTGTGGATGTAGTTGCTTACCTACAGTACAGGCAGTGTTGATGTAGTTGCTTACATCCAGGATTTGAGCGATTATTAGAATTTGTTGACCATTTTATTAACAAGCCAGGTTATCGGTGTGGGACATTGGTTGTTTAAAACACAGAGAAAAAGTATTGTGCAAAAGTGACACCTGGCCGTTTTTCAGTTGTACTGTCTTGTTTTGGTTATATGAGGTGACTCTTGGTCTGGCATAAGTCAACAGCATAAGTCAACAGCGACATCCAATGAGATTCTATCCTATTAATTTGACATATTAATCTAAAAAGATTTAACTTCTCTCTCCCCCTTCCTTTTTTGTCTCTTTAATTTTCGTCTTCCCTTCTCTCTATATATCGTCATGAAGTCGTGTGGTCTTACCGTGCTCTGTGGAAGAGGTGAGTGTTCCACTCTAATTCACTACACTAACTAGCGGTTCTTGCATGCATTCAACGCTCTGACACCTGACTCAACATTTCCTGGTCCCCTATTTTATTGATAATAATTGAAGTATACATTATCATCATGTGTGTTGATGATGCTATTAACATCCATTTTGAAGTACCAGAGGGCACCTATTATATAAAATAATATAGACCACCATGTACCTATACCATAGCTGATATAATCATAATAATATAGACCACCATATACCTATACC
The DNA here is from genome assembly GCA_030340665.1 of Neosalanx taihuensis. Classification (NCBI taxonomy): domain Eukaryota; kingdom Metazoa; phylum Chordata; class Actinopteri; order Osmeriformes; family Salangidae; genus Neosalanx; species Neosalanx taihuensis. Next base: position 135,086 of record CM059301.1, on the reverse strand, counting down.
ATAGCTGATATAATCATAATAAAATAGACCAACATGTACCTATACGATGGCTGATATAATCATAATAATATAGACCACCATGTACCTATACCATAGCTGAAATAATCATCATTGTGCGCAGATGAATATTTCTTATCTATTTTCTCTATATCTATCAAAATGTGGTATAAACAACGAAACAATGACCCAACTATCTGAAACATTGCAGACAAACCTCTGCTATGCAGCTATGCAACCTTGAACTGTATGTCTGATGCGAAAACTAAAACAACATCAGTGTTTTAAAATAATTGTGAAATTGCAAAAACATGACTTCACAATTGGCTGGTACAAACACTGGCCTCGTCCACCCAGTTGCTAATAACATTTAACTATGGCTTCTGTTTCAAACATGGTTCATTTAATATGTAAATTGGCCTTGTGTGCACTGAACATTAGTAGTCGGGATGTAATTAAATAATTGATGCATCTGAAGTTTATAAAACACAGAAATTAAACATTCATTATCTTACCAAATGATAGTAAATCCTATGCATTGTGCACCATCAAGGATTTGTTTTTGCTGCCCCCTAAAGAGTTTACTTACCTCAGTTTAAAGATCGATGGTCTATTACACATACACACCCACCATTTAGGTACTGACCATATTCAAGTTGAGTTTTGCTACTCAACACTAGTCAGCATGGATCATGTTTACACCAACATAGCCGGAGCCTACACCGCGAACCCCCTCCCCCACCTAGGACAATCAGACCATGTTTCTTTGTTCCTGATGCCAAAGTACAAGGCACTCATCCATCGTGAGAAGCCATCAACGAGGACCATCAAGGTGTGGCCTGCAGGAGCTGATTCTGTACTCCAGGACAGATTCCAACACACGGACTGGAGTCTGTTTGCTTCGCAGGCTACCTGTGGCTCTCACACGGACATTGACACCTTCACCTCCTCTGTACTGGACTATATCAACAACACCATTGACAGCGTCACAACACAGAAACGGATTACCACGTACCCTAATCAAAAGCCATGGATGAACAAGGAGGTTCGGCTCCTGCTGAAGGCTCGCAAGGCCGCTTTCAGATCAGGTGACGAACAGGCCTACAGTGCATCTAGGGCTGACTTGAAGAGGGGCATCAAAAAGGCCAAGCACTGCTACAAGCTGAGGATAGAGGAGCACTTCGACAACTCCGACCCCCGGCGCATGTGGCAGGGCATCCGGATCATCAGTGACTTCAAGTCGAACACCACCACCCCGGCACCCACAGACGTCCCCTTCCTGAACGAGCTGAACAACTTCTACGCTCGGTTTGACAGGAACAACACAGAGACTGCCACCCCAATCACTCCATCTACAGACCACCAACCCCTAACACTCAACCCAACAGACGTCCTCACCGCACTGAGCCGGATCAACGCGCGCAAGGCTGCTGGCCCAGACGGCATCCCTGGTCGCGTGCTCAGAGCATGCGCTGAGCAGCTTGCAGGAGTTTTTACGGACATTTTCAACCTGTCCCTTGCTCAAGCAGCTGTGCCGGCATGCTTCAAATCCACCTCCATCGTTCCGGTGCCAAAGAACTCCAGCCCGTCGTGCCTGAACGACTATCGCCCTGTGGCACTGACACCCATCGTCATGAAGTGCTTCGAGCGACTGGTCCTGGCACACCTGAAGACCAACCTTCCACCCACACTTGACCCTCACCAGTTTGCCTACCGCAGCAATAGGAGCACAGATGATGCAGTTTCCTCAGCGCTGCACTCTGTGCTGACACACCTGGACAATAATAACACTTATGCCCGTATGTTGTTTGTAGACTTCAGCTCTGCTTTCAACACCGTCATCCCCTCCAAGCTGATCACCAAACTTGGAGAGCTGGGCATCAACACCTCCCTCTGCCACTGGATTATGGACTTTCTGACCAACCGACCACAGCATGTTAGGTCAGCCCACTCCTGCTCCACCACCATCACACTAAACACAGGTGTACCACAGGGATGCGTGCTCAGCCCGTTCCTCTACTCTCTCTTCACCCACGACTGCAAGCCAATGTATGGATCTAACTCCATCATCAAGTTTGCTGACGACACCACGGTGATCGGCCTCATCACCAACAACGATGAGACAGCCTACAGAGAGGAAGTGCAGCACCTGGCCATGTGGTGTGGTGACAATAACCTGCTCCTCAACGCCACAAAGACCAAGGAGCTTATCGTGGACTTCAGGAGGAAGAGGGGAGACACGCACGACCCCATTCAAATCAACGGGATGGCCGTTGAGCGCGTCTCCAGCTATAAGTTCCTGGGGATCCACATCTCGGATGACCTGTCCTGGATTACCAACACCTCCAGCCTGATCAAGAAGGCTCACCAGCGTCTCTTTTTCTTGAGAACACTGAGGAAACACCACCTGTCCTCAGCTGTCATGGTGAACTTCTACCGCTGCGTGATCGAGTGCATCCTAACAAACTGTGTTACAGTGTGGTACGGGAACTGCACAGTCGCTGAGCGCAAGGCACTGCAGCGGGTGGTGAAAACTGCCCAACGCATCACTGGGACTACTCTTCCGACCATTGAGGACATCCAGAGGAAGCGCTGTCTACGTAGAGCTCACAGCATCCGTAGAGATTCCTCACAACCCGCCCATAATCTGTTTGCTCCCCTGCCCTCCGGCAGGCGCCTCAGGAGTCTCCGGTCTAGAACCAGCAGACTGAGGAACAGCTTCTTCCCCAGAACTGTGTCACTCCTGAACTCCACTACACCCCCGCCCCCCTATATAACCCCCGCCCCCCCATAGAACCCCCCCCCTTCCTATATTTGCACATTCTGTTTGTACATTTGCACCACTTGCATATGTGAATTGTTATTTGCACTATCTGTCCATTTTGCACATCTGTTACTGCACCACCTGCACATTTTGTTCACATTTGTTCACTTTGCACATCTGTTCTTTTTGCTCAATCGCATCATTTGCACTACCTGTACATACATGCTACCCGGTAATTTCTGCTTATATAATTTGTATCCGTACATACCCGGATTGAATCTGTACATACCCTGTATATTCTGTCTATACTGTTCATAATATGTATATTCTGAGTATATCCATATTATTATATTCTGTTGTTAATAACTGTTTTGCACTTCTGGTTGGATGCTAACTGTATTTCGTTGCCCTGGACTTGTACCTGTGTAATGACAATAAAGTTGAATCTAATCTAATCTAATTGGGATATGTCATCAGACTGTATCATGTACCCTAACTTTTGAGTGTGTGTGTGCGTGCGTGTTAGTGAGCCTGCATGGTGAGAAATTAAATCACCACTTCAGGGCTTAGATGTTGTCAAACATGTTATTGCTCTGCTGGAGATAACATCACGGTCAAAGGTGATGATTGAAAGATGTTGTCTCAGTATTGAGTTCTTTTTGGCCATTCTTTGTTTGTTCATTCTCTATAGTACCAAGTGGGACAGCTGTACTCAGTGGCTGAGGCCAGCAAAAATGAGACTGGGGGAGGAGAGGGAATTGAGGTGCTGAAAAATGAACCATATGAAAAAGAGGGAGAAAAGGGACAGTACACACACAAGATTTACCATCTGAAGAGGTAGGCCTCACTCCACTCTGACCTTCCCATTCTCTTTCATTTTGTGTTTCTCACAATATATCTATTCACTTTTCACTCTTCCTTTGGACATTGTTTACCTGGATCGATTAAACTTTCTCTGATTCTCTCCAGTAAAGTCCCTGCCTTTGTAAAGATGATTGCACCAGAAGGAGCACTAGTATTCCATGAAAAAGCCTGGAATGCCTACCCTTACTGTCGCACTAGTGAGTTCTACCTACCCTTACTGTCGCACTAGTGAGTTCTACCTACCCTTACTGTCGCACTAGTGAGTTCTACCTACCCTTACTGTCGCACTAGTGAGTTCTACCTAACCTTACTGTCGCACTAGTGAGTTCTACCTACCCTTACTGTCGCACTAGTGAGTTCTACCCTTACTGTCGCACTAGTGAGTTCTACCTACCCTTACTGTCGCACTAGTGAGTTCTACCTACCCTTACTGTCGCACTAGTGAGTTCTACCTACCCTTACTGTCGCACTAGTGAGTTCTACCCTTACTGTCGCACTAGTGAGTTCTACCCTTACTGTCGCACTAGTGAGTTCTACCTACCCTTACTGTCGCACTAGTGAGTTCTACCTACCCTTACTGTCGCACTAGTGAGTTCTACCCTTACTGTCGCACTAGTGAGTTCTACCCTTACTGTCGCACTAGTGAGTTCTACCTACCCTTACTGTCGCACTAGTGAGTTCTACCCTTACTGTCGCACTAGTGAGTTCTACCCTTACTGTCGCACTAGTGAGTTCTACCTTAGCTACCACCACCACCACCACAATAAACACGTCGATAACATTGGATAGTTTAACACAACTCCCTGTAGAGGAGGGAATCAAATAAATTGCTTGAACATTAATGGATTTGTTTTGAGAAAACCCTGTTGTCTAAAGTGCATGTCAAATGTTTTTGTTTCTTTTGTTTCATGTATCTGCCATCAACAGTTGTGACGGTGAGTAGTGTGAAAATATGCTCACTTGTTGTTCTGCACTATAGGCTTTTTAGGCTTGATTTCTAAACCGGAAAGATTCTGTGGTCATAAAAAACAAACACGTCTTTCCTGTATGTCACCTGTATGTCACCTGCATGTCACCTCCGTTGCAAGTAAACAACATAGTTTTAGAATAGTCCTGTTCTACCAGCAGCATCAAATGCACATCAAACCTCTCATTTGTTCATTGGATTACCTGTGGGCTTTAAATAGGTCTCTTGGGACTCTCCATTCATGCCCTTCACTGTTTCAGAGGCTCCAGGATGGCTTAACAGGCAGCATCGGTGCTGGCAGTCTGTCACCTACCCACCACCCCACCCCACCCTACCCAAGTCAATATTCAATCCAGAGAATGAGAATTAAATATTGATAACAAATATTACAAGATACATAGTTTTGTACGTCAGCAACTTTTGAAGCTTTATTCATTACTTTTTTCCCACTTCCATTGTGTTCTCCTCTTTTAGAATGAGTACATGAAAGATGACTTCATGATCAAGATTGAGACGTGGCACAAACCTGACATGGGAACACTGGAAAATGTGAGTTCCTGGGAAGGACGCCAGCAAACTGACATCACAGACTAGACTTGTACTCTGACCTCTGCAACATGTTTCCTTTCTCTGTGCGTCAGGTTCATGACCTGGACGGGCCAACATGGAAGACTGTGGAGGTCGTCCCCATTGATATTGCAGACAAAGAACAAGTTGCCCCTGAGGTGTGGAACACGTTCAACTCTATTTAATTTACAAACCTAAAGTCCTCAATTTCAACACATTTTACTGTCAGCGACTTGATATGTAAAACGTGGTGTTTGGCTAGCACTGAAGTGGCTAGCACTGAAGTGAACCCTAGCATTTAAAGCCCCCTTTTTTACAAAAAAATGCATTCTCTTAAACCATGCAACTGAATGTAAATCAAATACAAGCTACGCAATCGTGACCTAGACTAGACTTTAACACCAAATTTGTACATACTCACTATATAAACGCCTTAGGGATGGGGAACAATCAATACAGAACAAAGGTTAGTCCTTGCAAGAGGCAAGTTTACCCAATGAAGTAGCCATTTAAACTGATATCTGGGGGATGAGTTCTGCGAATGGGCTAAACTAGAGCATCACTTCTGTTTTCAGTTCTAGTGGGTTAAAGTCCCACTTGTGGTGTTCATTTGGCTCTGCATGTTCAAAAGTAGTTCAAAACAGGATGCCCAATATGAAAGCACCAGGCTCCAAATTATGAATATGAAGAAGACACCTTTGTCCCAAGTCAGAATAGTCACGGTCTGAGACACAGTACTGCTGCATTCTCAGACTACTGCCTTTGAGTCCATATGTGCCGGTCACATCTAAATCTGTCTATAAGCTCTCAGTACTTATCCTCAGGGTTCTAAACAGGTTACACCTCACTCTGTCGGTTCACTACAAATATCGGCCAGCGTAGGCATCATTCTCATGAATTTCTGGCCTTCAGAACATAAAAGAATACATATACCATTGCTTAAAAAAGGTGTGTGTGTCCATATATGCATGCACACACAATTGTCTTTCGCATGTTGAGAAGATATTCATTTGGATAAACCCTTACTATTGTTAGCCTGTCATTAGCTTTGGCCTCAGACTCCCTCAGAACACTTACCAACACGGGTTCCTGGAGGTTTGAAACCTGGAGCAGGGACAGACCTGAGCACAGGCAGAACCTGGAGCAGGCCATGGGGCACACCTGAGCACAGGCAGGGCCACACCTGAGCACAGGCAGAACCTGGAGCAGGCCATGGGGCACACCTGAGCACAGGCAGGGCCACACCTGAGCACAGGCAGAACCTGGAGCAGGCCATGGGCCACACCTGAGCACAGGCAGAACCTGGAGCAGACCATGGGGCACACCTGAGCACAGGCAGAACCTGGAGCAGGCCATGGGCCACACCTGAGCACAGGCAGAACCTGGAGCAGGCCATGGGCCACACCTGAGCACAGGCAGAACCTGGAGCAGGCCATGGGCCACACCTGAGCACAGGCAGAGTGTGGCCGACTCCTACTGGAGCAACTGTGCTGTAATGACATAACTGGATCAGTGGCCGAAGGCAAGGCTTATTCTGTAAGAGCCATATGGCTCAGGTACTGGGTGTCCACTGCTCACACATTCAATGGATTAAATTGGAGAAGTGTATATGTGAGAGGTCACATTGTAGGCCTTCCAATAGGGAGTACTTGCACCACCTGCAGTGAAAACAGACCGTTTAAATGGTATCCCAAAATATATACACTATAACAATATGCACTCGCATGCAGGCCAGTGAGTACAACACTTCCTTCCATAGTGTGCATGGTTCATGATGCCCCAGTGTGTTTGTACATGCTGTAGGACTATAAACCGGAGGAGGATCCCGCTCTCTTCCACTCAACCAAGACAGGCAGAGGGCCTCTGGGGCCTGACTGGAAGGTATGAGACTGTGTTCTCAGTCATGTTCACTGTACCCAATGGCTGTGATTCCCAGTGTGGTATCCATCTCTTCATGTCCATATCCACCCATCTCTCTGACAGAAAGACATGGTGACTAAGATGGACTGTCCTCGCATGTGTGCGTACAAACTGGTCACTGTCAAGTTCAAGTGGTGGGGTCTACAGAGCAAAGTAGAACATTTTATCCACAAGGTAAAGTACTTGAAAACCTCTTTCATGCTGTTGATTTAACGCATCCAAAGGCGGGTTTGGTTGAGGATTTTTCCAGCCCATATTGTCTTTTTTCTCCACAGCAAGAGAAGCGAATCTTCACCAACTTCCATCGCCAACTCTTCTGCTGGATCGACAGTTGGGTGGGTTTGACCATGGAAGACATCAGGCGGATGGAGGAAGAGACACAGAGGGAGTTAGAGGAGGTAACTAACTGAGCATTCCTCTCTCAGTCTGATGATAATGCTGATGATCATTAGAAAAGCACTAAGAGGGTGGCCAGCCCATCTGCTGAAGCACCAAGAAGGCCTTTACTAGTTTGTCCCTCCTCACAGTTGTACTTTGTTTAGATGCGTCAGAAAGGTGAGGTACGAGGAACCTCGGCAACAGAAGAGTAGACCCCGCCCCCTCTAGAACCCAGGGCCTGAGGCAGGCTGAGTAAGTTCTGGATGGGGAGAACAGAGGCGGCGATGTGGATTCATCCCCTTGTCGTCATCTGTTTCTCACTCTTTCCATAGTATTTCAGCATCACTCATCACCTGCTTTGCTTTTTTCTTCACTGCTGATTTCTGCCTAAAACCACTTGCAAACTGCCCAGACAAACGCCAACCAACTCCAACCAATGAAAACTGTTGGATCAGTGTTTGTCATCAGTATGTGTTTGATGGTGTTAGTTGGTATTGGTCAGTTGGGTTGAGTCATGGAAAGTCTCACCTGTGTGCAAAGGTTACTTGAAACTTAAAGTTGTAAAAATGTTGACTCTACTAGTTAAACCATTTTGTTGAGAACAGAGGTACAGTGCCTATAGAAAGTCATCATACCCTGTGAAAATCTTTACCTTTTGTCACATTGCACCCTGGAAATTGAAATAAATTATGAGGCACTGTAAAAGCCTTATGTTATAGAATACACATCCATTCCTATCAGTAGTGTGACATGATCTCCATGTACATTTTGGGATTGTGTATTTTTATTTTTAACCACTTGGCACTAAGCCAGAAAAATATAGATTATCATATTCTCTTTAGGATAATTTAGAAGTAAGTTTGAAAAAGGCCAGGTAAACCATGATTACTTGGGACATATTTAACAATCCTTCCACTTCATCCATCAAATAAAGCTAAAACATGAATACGCAAGATGTGACCAAGGTTTCTTGTCTGTCTGTCACATTTTCCTGACTTAAAAGCAGTTTGATCTCTTTGTTTTCTGTTGGAATAGTGTTACTAGACTCAAGAGACATGATGCTGCACAATGTTTTGGCTGAACACTGAAAGTTCTGTTAGTTAATCATAGTAACGTGTCTAGTTTACATGACGTAACAAAAGTGAATTTGACAGATTCAGTCTGGGCAGCGCATCCAGTTAGGAAACTGTTACTGTCTAAAGACTGCAACCAATACCTGCTATGTTGGAGTGAGTGCAGCGAGGCCTGGGCAGTGATCAAGTGGCTTAACCATCTCTCCATTTTTCAGTTCAGTCTGCTGTGTTTCCCACCATCTTTCTTTCTCATTCATTCTTTTGCAGTTTCATGTTCCTGTCTTTAACACTTCACATTATTGCTTGCTGTTCTTTTTCTGTTGAAATTGCATGCTAGATGCTGAGAAGAATACAGATGTGGTCTACTCACAACATGCCCTTGGAATTGTTTTACATCACTATTAAGTATGACTTTGCAAAGACTATTGTCATTGCTAATGTCCTACTTGCTGCCAAGTCAGCACACGTGTGTCTTTTGAGATGCGTGTGCATGACGTGTGCATGACGTGTGCATGACGTGTGCATGACGTGTGCATGACAGGCTTTTTCATTTGTTTCTGTCCTGCATGGTTTTCCTGTCCTGCTGTTCCTTTGCCCTTTGGACAAGCATCTCTACAGCATGTTTTTATATCAATATCATCAAGGAAGACTATTACTAGTGGTGTTCATTCTGTGATGAGACTTGAAATAAAGTGATTCTTGAAGGGGCTATACATGCCTATATGAAAGACATAATGTGTTATTTGTAAGCAAAAATGGAAAGGGGAATTATTGTTTTTTAAAATGGGTATTGTTTGGTTCAAGGGTTAGGTCCTTTTCACTAGTCCATCACTTAAATCCATGTTAATACTCTGTGGGTAGAATTTCTTTCATCTAAACTTTTTTTCTTGTTTTTTCTCCCCCTTTACCTCTAAACTGTCTTCCTCTCTCTGTGTTCTATCTTTCTAAACTGTCTTCCTCTCTCTCTGTGTTCTATCTTTCTAAACTGTCTTCCTCTCTCTGTGTTCTATCTTTCTAAACTGTCTTCCTCTCTCTCTGTGTTCTATCTTTCTAAACTGTCTTCCTCTCTCTGTGTTCTATCTTTCTAAACTGTCTTCCTCTCTCTCTGTGTTCTATCTTTCTAAACTGTCTTCCTCTCTCTCTGTGTTCTATCTTTCTAAACTGTCTTCCTCTCTCTGTGTTCTATCTTTCTAAACTGTCTTCCTCTCTCTGTGTTCTATCTTTCTAAACTGTCTTCCTCTCTCTCTGTGTTCTATCTTTCTAAACTGTCTTCCTCTCTCTGTGTTCTATCTTTCTAAACTGTCTTCCTCTCTCTGTGTTCTATCTTTCTAAACTGTCTTCCTCTCTCTCTGTGTTCTATCTTTCTAAACTGTCTTCCTCTCTCTCTGTGTTCTATCTTTCTAAACTCTCTTCCTCTCTCTCTGTGTTCTATCTTTGTAAACTGTCTTCCTCTCTCTCTGTGTTCTATCTTTGTAAACTGTCTTCCTCTCTCTCTGTGTTCTATCTTTGTAAACTGTCTTCCTCTCTCTCTGTGTTCTATCTTTCTAAACTGTCTTCCTCTCTCTGTGTTCTATCTTTGTAAACTGTCTTCCTCTCTCTCTGTGTTCTATCTTTCTAAACTGTCTTCCTCTCTCTCTGTGTTCTATCTTTCTAAACTGTCTTCCTCTCTCTCTGTGTTCTATCTTTCTAAACTGTCTTCCTCTCTCTCTGTGTTCTATCTTTCTTCCCTTTCAGTTGCGTAAAACAGGTCAGGTTCGAGGGATGAGTGCTGCTCATGAGCAGTAAGGCAAACCAAACCCTTTCATGATGACATCATCAGACACACCCAATGAGTTGGAGTGGCCCTGCTGTTTGCTGCTCTCTTCCTGTTTCCTGTTATTCATTGGGGGTTTGTCAGGATTGGTCTGTATTATTGTACAGACCCTCAGCCAATCACAAGCCGCCTCCCACTTGTAGAAAGTACATGTTTTTTTGCATACAACAACAATGAGAGAAGAACCCCAAACTTAAACTATCCTGTAAAAGAACCTGTCATGTATGTGTTTGTGAAAATGGGCTTTGGATCTGGGTAAAAACCATGATTTAAAAGGCCAAGTCTTTTTAATAGTATAATGTCATTATAGTTGTTTGTTATAACATTTCCCATGAAAATTGGTATTGGGTCACCTGAAAATTGGACCAATTTCCCCGTCGTACAATGTGTCATGACTGTTTTATCTTGCCCATCTACTCACCTCACCCCAAGTCTGAAAGTTTCTCAGTTGATTTTATTCCACTTGTTATTTTCCTGATAAGATTTTTTTGGTGTGCAGATTTCCCAGCTTTTGGGTTCCGAGGACACGTGTGATGCATATGACACTGTTATTCTACAATACACATGTACACACACACACACACACACACACACACTTCAAGTGCATGTGAACAGAGGCATTACTACCATCTAAGAAACGTATCACCTCATGCAGCTTTACTACATTTAGAGACCTTTATGACATTTAGTGTCCAAAACAGAGTCTTATGATGCTAGTAACATTGTGTGTTAGGGCCTGTGTGTGTGCGCTTGCGTATGTATTGTGTATTTTTATGACCTGATTGCTTCTTTCATGTAGAAGGAGATGGTGTTAACATCTTCAGATACTATACACAAAAGCTGCTCCTGACTGGTTTAGTTGCCACATGATTCTTTTAGCTGATCAAACCTGCTAATTTGTCTCGTCTCTGCTGCCTGTTTTCCACTCCCTAAATAGGGCTGAGCCTTTGAGGCCTCCAATCTAACCTTATTCCAGAGATGGGTTTGTGTGTTTGTGTCTCCTTGTTTGAGTTCTACCAGATATGGCAGTATGGCTTTACTGCCCTCTACTGGCTGAGGTCTATAGTCAGATCCCAAAATAACAAATCTTGTGTAAAAGAGCGGCTAGGCATCTTCTTTCATTTGACTGATTGTTACATGCATACATATTTTCTGCCATTTTTATTTGACAGTTTTCACATTTTTGGCCCTCAATGGTGAATGATTTATAAAAATCGGCTCTTAATGTTCCTGGTAAGGAAGGTTGTATTGGCTTAGTCTGCTCTGTGTTGTACCATCCCATAAGGATTGGGCAGAGGGGTAAGAGGAGTTCTATATTAGTGAGTGGGACATAACTGGGACTGTTAGGCAGGGTACCACTACCCCCTGGACTGGAGCCTTAGGCAGGGTACACCCTGGACTGGGGCCAGCTAGTTGAGGATTAAGACACATTTACAGACAATATAGAGACAACTGTTCACTCTCACAGTCATTCAGTATGTGCAATTTTTCACAGTGTCCAATTAACCTATGACATGCATGTCTGTGGATGATAGGAGGAAGCTGGAGTGCCCAGAGAGAACCCACAGTAACACAGGGAGGACATGCAGACTCTCCCCACAGAGAACCCACAGTAACACAGGGAGGACATGCAGACTCCACCCAGAGATAACCCACAGTAACACGGGGAAGATTTTGTCCAGAGATCATGGTCGAGCCCAAGATTTGAACTCATGATCTCTTTGTTGGGAGGCAAGAGCGCTAACCACTCTGTCACTGTGCTCCCCTCACTGTCACTGTGCTCCCAAGGTTAATAATCACCCTTCATGTCTGTGTCCTCAGGTTCAGGTATAAGTTTGTTCTGTCAGGGACATTAAGTCACGATAGTGACAGGGTTGTCACCTTAAAAGGATCTGTTTGTAAATTGTTGAATAAGCAATGACTGTCTTGTTTCAAATTCATCTTTATAATTATGGTCAGGTCCAAATGAGCCCCTTGTATCTAAAGTGCTCTAACTTTGTACAAAAGGTAGTGTAAGTCCAGGGAGACCCTGACATTAGTCCAGGAAGGCCCTGACATTAGCAGCACGGTTCAGCACAAGAGCTAATCATGCTAGTCATGCATTGTTTTCCTTCAATAACATTTTCTTATTAACTTTTTTATATGTCCATGCATATACAGGTTTACCTATGAAAAGCATGTTTGAGAGCAGGGAGACACATTTCTACCCATGCAAGACAGATCATGTACTTGCTACACAACAGAAAAATATGTTGATGAATTAACCACACTTTCTGGTACTTCCTCCTGTTTCCACTCAACCCTATATTTTTATCTGCACGCTTATAAATTCTTGAAGTGAGATGCTAAACATGAACAGTCAAGTGATGTATTTTTTTTTTCATGGTTTAAGACCCTTTTTTAAATGTTTATTGTTTTAGAAGTCGACCATTTAAGTTTGATCAGTGTATTATTATTTGTCATGTAGGCCACCTGTATTAGTACCCAAAGAGGACAGATCTCCACATTGGTGTTGACACAGTTTGACCTCAGATGGCTTCAGAAGGTTGATTCTATTGATGGGAACTCTGCCTTCGACATAAGCAGGGGCTGTGTATAATGTCTAATGTACTCTTTATAGCAGTTCAAAGATGCCAGACAGTTACTGACTGAGAGGGGGAACGAATTAGTCCATGAAATGCTGTATTGTTCTTTTAATCAGGACATCTCTTGCAAATCTACTATTGATTTTCTTTTTATATTCACACTTAATTCAAATGTATTTTCTGATGATGGGAAATTCAAGGGAATTTGTGGTGGATGCATATTGTTAAAATAGTGGGTTTTCTCTTGCAGCTTTTGAGCTGTGGCAAAAAAAAAAAATCTAGACAATGGAATTTAACAGAATATCTAATAAATTTGAAGAAAAAAAATTCTGTTGTGATGATTGCAAATTGTACCTAAATCTTGTGACATAAATACACTTGGCCATCATCATACTCTGATAACAGGAATCTGTCTGACTTAATGACTTAGAATGTGGCAGGCCTAAACCACTTGCTCAGGATCCTTGTAAGTGCAGTGAAGGACATACGTTTGTAGTAAATAAAATTATATTTGAAACGAATATGTAGATTATCTATGTTCTATGAAGCGACTCCATTGTGAAATCTGAGTTGAAAAATGTACTTTTACTGCTGAGCAATATGGTTAAAACAATTTCAGAAAGTCTTAACAACTTTGCTAAGTTTCCTGACACATCAGGTTAAGCAAGGTCATGTTTCACTAAACTCTCCTGTTGAACTGGTGAAATAAAAGATGGTTTACCAAAATAACCCAAATATGTGGTATGTGTATTAGAGAATCTGTCAGGTAGGAATTGTGTGTGAAGATGTGAGATAAAGGTGTGTTGGATGTGTAACAAAACCTGAAATATAGCAACCAAGTTTTCAGTAGTCATGCTGATCAGGTTTGATGAGTTTCAGAGTTCATGGGTTCATAGAAAAACATTCAATGCTGTTATATTTGTGCCACTATCTTGAGCTAAGGAAAATATTTTTCAAGCATTTTTCTATTTTGTGCTCAATCAATGTATTAACGTGTACATAGACTCTCTAACCCAGACACACACAGATCTCCCTCAGCTTTACCTCCTACTACGCTTGAACTTCAATTTCAAAGCCACACATGTCTAAACACAATGTCCCACAAAACCAACCAACTGGAGAAGGTCCATTCTGATGAGATTTGCATAATGACCTGATCTGAAGATCTGATCAACACCTGGTACACCTCACAAACCTCACACCAGCACACACACATCCTGCACACCTCACACACCACCTGCACACCTCAAACACCTCACACACACCTCCTGCACACCTCACACACACCTCCTGCACACCTCGCACACCTCCTGCACACCTCACACACCTCCTGCACACCTCACACACACCTCCCAAACCTCACACCAGCACACACACCTCCTGCCCACCTTGCACACATCCTGCACACCTCACACACCTCCTGCACACCTCACACACATCCTGCACACCTCACACACCTCACACACCTCCTGCACACCTCACACACACCTCACACACATCCTGCACACCTCACACACACCTCACACACATCCTGCACACCTCACACACACCTCGCACACATCCTACACACCTCACACACCTTACACACATCCTGCACACCTCACACACCTTACACACATCCTGCACACCTCACACACATCCTGCACACCTCACACACCTCACACACATCCTGCACACCTTACACACCTCACACACACCTCACACACATCCTGCACACCTCACACACCTTACACACCTCACACACATCCTGCACACTTTACACACATCCTGCACACCTCACACACCTCACACACACCTCACACACATCCTGCACACCTCACACACATCCTGCACACCTCACACACATCCTGCACACCTCACACACCTCACACACACCTCACACACACCTCACACACATCCTGCACACCTTACACACCTCACACACACCTCACACACATCCTGCACACCTCACACACCTCACACACCTTACACACCTCCTGCACACCTCACACACATCCTGCACACCTCACACACACCTCACACACCTCCTGCACACCTCACACACATCCTGCACACCTCACACACATCCTGCACACCTTACACACCTCGCACACCTTACACACCTTGCACACCTCACACACCTTACACACCTCACACACCTCACACACACCTCCTGCACACCTCACACACACCTCACACACATCCTGCACACCTCACACACCTCACACACCTCGCACACCTCACACACCAAGCTGCGCCCTGACTTTTGGCGGGTGACAAAATACTTATTTTGCTGCAGCAAGTGTGGAAGAAATTGGATTTCCTGTGTACTTATATTAATCACTACTGAACACACCTTCTCTGAAGACTGTTGTAACATCATTACAGCCTGACTGTCACTATCTAGGATTACATTATTGTGCCCTATAAAAGAATGTCCTCTTGCCTTCAGACGGAAGAGAGAGACATGATTGAGACCTAAGCCTTGTACTGTCTTTATTTTGTTGCCAGAGGTTGTTAAATACTTATTTAATCCAGAACTCAACTGAACTGTCACTCCGTTTATGAAGAGACGGACAAAACATTTTCTTCACGAGTTGGCGAGGATTGCAGCACCGGATCAGGAGGGACCCACGGCAGCACCAGTGTAAAGCAGAACCCGTGGTGCACAAAACTAAAAGGTAAGGGGATCCTTTTTCTAAAACCCCATTCTTCATCACAACTTACACAGTGGACAAAATGCAGGTATAAGTACATTATACTTTAATAATAAACTTTGAAATGTATACCTTCTGTATGTCAATTGGGCATTCAGTTATATAATTTGTCACTTATTTTGTCTTTCTGATATGTATAATTTTTTTATGAAAGTATTTAGTCATAAACTTTTTTTTATCAATTTATTACTTTTTTATTGAGTTTTGGCCCATATATTTCTACATATTGTTAGACTATAGAACAGAACTAGGACTACAGCGATCACGTGGTTATGTTTGACCTCTGACCTCTTGCCTTCAGTCTAATGTCCAAATACATGAAGCGTCTTTATTTGCTTTCAAAATTTACTGTGACGCCGTTGAAACATTGACTCCGTATTAACTTCCAGCCAGTCTGACTGAATAAAAGTTTCAGATATATGTTTTTCAACACTGTAAGTAGCACCAATCGATCCTGAAGTTAACGTAGTTTGTTGTGTGCCTGCCTGGCTGCAGTTTACAGATCGGTTCAAACTGTAAAAGCCAATAGAATTTCCTTGATAGTGAGTACATTACGTTAGTACATTACGTTAGTATAATACGTTAGTATATTACGTTAGTAGAGTACGCTTTTATCCAAGCGACTTCTAAGAGAGAGCTTTATTAAAAAGCATCGGTCACTGATCATAACAAGATACATCGTGAGAAACCAACATGGTCATTTACGGCGATTAGGGAAGCAAGCATAGACTAAAGGAAGGACACGTGCATTACTGAAGTCTGCTAAATACATCTGTGCTTTTTGTCCCAATACAGTTTTAGCAGTAGGATGCGGTACTGTAGCACACGGGGCAGAGTCCATGGGTGGGACTTTAAGGAAGTACTGCTTTCTGGATATGCCCCTGATGGGGGGATGTTCATGCCTGAGAACATTACCATCTTGACCCCTGAAACCCTAAGGTCATGGACTGCTCTGTCCTACCCACAGCTTGTGGTGGAGGTGTGCTCCTTGTTCATCCCTGCACAGTTAGTTCCTCGGACAGATCTGGAGGGTGAGTGTCTCTCTCCATTCAGACATCATCATTTGCAAATACAATATTACATGAATAATTATCTTAAACCTAAAGACAGTCCAAAAAGGGTAAAGGCAGTAGCGTGATCTTATAATGCCTACCCCCCAAATCAGTTTAACCTGAACTAAAAATTAAGAATTTAAGATAGCTACATTTATCATTTGTGCTACATACAGTAATCGGATTTAGGAAAATAAAATGTTATCTACAGTAATAGGATTTAAGAAAATAAAATACAGTAATTAGATTGTTTGTTATTAATCACATTCACATGATTCATAATATTTAATCACATTTGTCTTTTAAACGGTAATAATGTTGCAGTGTTGTATGCATTGTCAGGTCTAATAATTGCATGACAAAATGAGACAATTATTCACTATTAGATTGTGGTTTCATCAAATGATTATCCAAAGAAATAAATTCTCTAATAATATTTTAATGAGGCTGTCATACTAGTTCTTTCATTGCGCCAACATTCTTGGTCCCTTCTCACTTTCTCTCTCTGCTCTTGTCTCTTATCGCTCTGCTGAGAACAGCCCTGGTCTGTGCAGCCCTCTCAGGGTTCTCAGTGCCAGGGGCTGTGAGAGTGGCCAGGCTGAAGGATGGTTTAGCAGTGCTGGAGCTTTTCCATGGGGAGACCCTGGCATTCAAGGACCTTGCCATGACATGCACTGTGCGCTTCCTTGATTACTTTCTGCAGAAGGAAAACCAGCGTGCTATCATTCTTGTGGGTGAGAAGCTTTGGCCATATGTTGCAGGTTCATTATGAAAGACAGAACTTTAAGAAATTGGTGACAAGCTGTTTTATGATTTAGGATTATGTAATTGTTCTCTGTCTATTGTTGTCATTGATCTACCACTCTGTAACATAACTATCATTCTACGTGTTTAATTTGAAAATTGTATTTCTGATGACTCAATTTAACTGCACACATTAACCTCCTTATCTGACGTCTTCTGTTTTCAGGCACATCTGGGGATACCGGTGGCTCAGCTGTCCAGAGTGTAAGAGGTCTGGGGCGGTTAGACTTGGTGGTGGTTTTCCCCCGGGGACGCATAACCCCCGTACAGGAAAAACAGATGACCACTTGCCTGGAGGATAATGTTCATGTGTTTGCAGGTTGGAGAGTGAGAAATTCTAATGCAGTGCTATTTCCTTCATGGTCTTCTCCATATTCATACCCAACTTAATCAAATGCTATTGAAGGCAGAAACACTTTTCTTTGTTGATGTTACCATCAACATATGTAGCCAACAGGGTCTGTGGAGGACCCTAACCCTAACCCAGTCTGTAGGAATCATTCTGAGTAGTTCATTCCACCATCAACCTTCTTTACCTCTCGTAGCAGATGGGAGCTCAGACGATATAGATGTTCCCCTCCGTCATCTATTTGCTGACCAGGAACTGGTGAAGCGCCACAACCTGATGAGTCTGAACTCGGTCAACTGGTCACGGATCATGATCCAACTGGCACACTTTATATACGCCTACCTAAAGCTGAGCGGATTGGAGCGGACAGGGACCGGGGAACCCTTGCCTGTCCTGGAAGTAGTAGTGCCCACTGGAGGAGCAGGAAATATTGCTGGTGAGAAGCATTGAATAATATTAAAGCATTTGGGATCAAAGATTGCATGCTGGCGCTGCAACCTGACCTCTGATAAGCAGATGATGATGATGATGGACGGACTGACTGATCTGAGATGTGTGACAGCTTTCATTGAAGTAGAGATGTGATCTCTATCTCAGATCTGATCTCAGATGTGGGACAGCTTTCATTGAAGTAGAGATGTGATCTCTATCTCAGATCTGATCTCAGATGTGGGACAGCTTTCATTGAAGTAGAGATGTGGGGCCTCATGTACAAAGGTTGCGTACGCACAAAAACGTGGCGTACGTCCTTTCCCACGCTCACGTTCAGATGTATCAAACGTGAAATGACCGTGGAAATGTGCGGTGCCCCACGCCAACTTCATAGCTGTCGTACGCACGTTTCTACAGCTATTGTTCCTTTGGTGACACTTTGCAGTGATGCTGGGAAACTGTTAATAATGTGAAAACAGTCATCAGAGTGATGTGCACATCAGAGACACCGTTATGAACAATTTACACACCCAGGCGTTTGTAATCATATAGGTGAATATAAAAGCATGCGCAATGTGATGAAGAAAATGGTATTAACAATGGCAGCGTTAGCGTTGTTTGAGGACCTTGCAAATGGTGCAATCCGACGTGAGCAAGCTTTTAGGGAACGCGAGGATTTACTTGCAAACAATAACTGGCTCATAAGTAAACCAGCGAAATGCACATTTGGGCAAGTGCACATTCAAATGTTCTTTTATTTTATTGAAATTAGAGCTGCAAAGCTTTCTATCAAGCCCCTGATAGACTCTTTTCTTCCCTCTACTTATTTTGATTTATCTGATCCAGGTCCAGGTCCTATTTACATCAATTTGCATATTTAAACGTGGACGTGGACAGGGAGGAGTTCGGCACCTCTGCATGTGCGCTCAATTCCACGTTGATTGTGATGTACAAAAGAAACATGCTTGGATTCATGCCTACGCACACTTTGATACATCTGAATTTATTTGTGCGTACGACAGTTTCTGGGTTTTGGCGTACGCCAAGTTTCAGTAGGAAATCCATGCAAGTCTTTGTACATGAGGCCCATGATCTCTACAAGTTGTCATTGGACACATGCCAAGTGCTTCCCATAATCATGCCTTCCGTCTTGCACCCTGTCAGCTGGAAACATTGTAAAACAGATGGGTGTACCGTTGCACCTTGTTGCTATGGTGAACTCAAACAACATAGTGGACAGGACAGTGAAGAGTGGGGACTTCTCCATGGCAACCAACGTCACAAGGACCTTGGCCCCGGCCATAGACATTCAGGTGTGTGTTTTTATTGACTTACATAAAGTACCAAATCTATAGTGGTTTACATTGTGATAGTTTACATTTATTTATTCTATATCTCGGATTCTCTTAAGTCTAGCTTTTTATCTGCAGTGTTGGGAAAACTTGAAAAATCAAGCATTTCATTGCCAATAACACTGTGATGTGTACATGAACTTGAACACCATTGATTTCTCATCACAGGACCCATACAACATGGAGCGTGTTTTTTGGATGCTGTCTGGGAGGGACGGAGCTCTGGTGAAAGCGATGATGGAGGAGTTTCAACACTCTCACAGACACACTCTGCCTGAAGGTCTCCACAAGCAGGTTTGTAGCACACATCCCCACAAATCACTTGTAATCAACCTTACCTTTACGCATACTTTTCCCCCCGAAAAGTGAACTTGTACTCCTAAATGAACAGATATAGGTGCACAGTGAACATTTTTACAAACAATTCATCCCATGAATGGCAGCCTGCTGAGGAGGTACTGGGAGACAGACCTTTACTGGAGACACTTTCAGAGCAACTACATAATAACTTAAATACATTATCGTGGGGAGTCTGTGGCTCAGCGAGTTAAGTAGTTGGGCTCGTGATCTGAAGGTTGTGAGTTCGATTCCCGGCTGTGGCTACATGACGTTGTGTCCTTGGGCAAGGCACTTCACCCTACTTGCCTCAGGGGGGAATGTCCCTGTACTTGAGCCCCCTCAAGAGCGCCCGAGCGCAACACAAACTCTTCCACTGCCTGGCTCCCCAACGGTGGAATCAACTCCCCACCTCCATCAGAAGCACAGACTGCCTTCTCACCTTCAAAAGAAGGCTTAAAACTGACTTATTTAGAGAATTTAATGGCACTTAGGAATAGTATGGCACTTCACATAACCTAATGTGCTTTAGAACTAGTTGTTGGTCCCCATATGGTGAATTGCCAGTGTTGTTTGTTGTATATCTTGCTTTATGTTCACAATCGTTGTGTTATGCATTTATAGTTCTTCCCTTGGCCCTTATTGGTTCTCATGATGTATGATTCACGATCTAAAAAACCCACTGTGTTCGGGGTCTATCACGTTGCTATGCTCAATGACTGATGCTCTTTGTAAAAGCTCTCTCTTGTAAGTCGCTTTGGATAAAAGCATCTGCTAAATGACTAAATGTAAATGTACTTGCTGTAAGTTGCTCTGAATAAGAGTTTCTGCTAAATGTAAATTATGGTTTCCATTTTAAATGAAAGTGTGGTACAGACGTTGTTCTTGTCGAACTGGCAAAACTAACTCTTGAAACAGCTTTATAGAAAGCATGCGTAAATGAACATTTACCCTCATTGCTAACGTTTTACATCTATTGGACAGCAGTATGTAGAACAGGCCAGATCAAGGCCAAAATAATAAATAAAATATTAAAACTCAGTTATGGTGAACAATTGTGTGCAAGGTCAAAGGATCCACCCAAACTGATAGGAGGATACACTAGCAGTGGATGAAGCAGATTATCTATCTATCTTATCTATGTTTCACCTGTTTAAACGGGCAACAGGTCATTTATTTTTACTGGTCTCTTAAGTTTTTAAAATTATAATAATGACATATTTAGTTGTATTTAAATCAACAAGATGAACAAATAATCCACACCGTGGAAAAACACAATTTAGTAACTTTTTATCCGCAGTAACAAAAAGAACTGACTGTTTGGCCTCAGTAGTTACATATGAACAATGAATGTATCTGCGGACAAATCCGTTGTTCATATTTGCTTTTTTACATATGTTGCTGAACATGTTTCCATCCTCCCTCCTCAGCCAGTAGTAGGATGGACGATAGAACACGTCTGTCTGGTTACTCTGGTGTGCAGACGCCACCTGTGGTAGCAAACACATTGAATCAAACATATCTGAGTCATCATTAGCCTGAATGTAACTAAGAATGCAGCCTAAAAACATAGCACTGGAATTTTCGGAATTCCAAGCTCAATAATTAGCGACAATTTCTAATAAATTAAAAACAAATATGACAGTTAGCAAGTAGACACTCACACCTTAATGCTAATAAATGTTGGTTACAATCAACACAGACAAAGTGTATGAAAATACTGTTTATAGTTTTGGCTACCTTTCGACATTTCTTAAATGAAAGGTTTGGTTGTTTTCTTCAAAAAAAGGTATGTTATATACTTTAAAAATATATATATAATTTTTTGGAAAATCGAGCTGAAGTAATGTTGATGAAATTCCCTCAGGAATGCATTGAAATCTGAACATTCTGTGTTGACAAAAATCTTTCCTCTTGTAACCTATTTTAGCATATCAGCACAACTTTTTCACTTCCTGTATAGCTGGGTCCTGCAATAATATGTTAACTAGGAATTTTTTTTTTCTAAAGATACATTTTATGTTAATTTCTGACACTCAACTGCCTTGACATTTTAGTTATTTTCTACTTTTCTTCTTCTACAAGAGTCAGTTAATATGCTCTTCGCCACCAAGAGGTCAGGGGTGTGAATTGCAATCTATCAAAATGACAGACGGCCCTCCCAACACAAGCTCCTCCCCTGTCTGGCCCCTCAATGGTGGAATCAACTCCCCACCTCCATCAGAGACACTGACTGTCTCTGCACCTTCAAGAAAAGGCTCAAGACTCACTTGTTCCGGGAGTTCAACGATACTTAGAAATGACTGCTGGACCTGATGCTAGTTTCCTCCAAGATCAGAGTGACTCTTATTGAGAGCATTGTTGCTCTTTTTGCCAAGTTCTTACCCAATTTTGAATTCTTGTACTCGCTGTGAGGTTTATTATTGTTACTTGCTTTCCTACAGGTACACTATTGCACTTTGTTGGATGAGGTAGTTCATTGGATAAGCTTCTTGCACCATAGTGCCCTGTTGTGTCTTACACTCTCTGTCCCTTCCTCAACTCTCCTGTTGTGTCTTACACTCTCTGTCCCTTCCTCAACTCTCCTGTTGTGTCTTACACTCTCTGTCCCTTCCTCAACTCTCCTGTTGTGTCTTACACTCTCTGTCCCTTCCTCAACTCTCCAGATGTATCTTACACTCTCTGTCCCTTCCTCAACTCTCCTGTTGTATCTTACACTCTCTGTCCCTTCCTTAACTCTCCAGATGTATCTTACACTCTCTGTCCCTTCCTCAACTCTCCAGATGTATCTTACACTCTCTGTCCCTTCCTTAACTCTCCTGTTGTGTCTTACACTCTCTGTCCCTTCCTTAACTCTCCAGATGTATCTTACACTCTCTGTCCCTTCCTTAACTCTCCAGATGTATCTTACACTCTCTGTCCCTCTCTGTCACTCCCCAGTTGTCCCAGGAGATCTCAGCTGGTACAGTGGGGGATGATGGTATCGTGGAGACAATGAGGAGGTGCTGGGAGGAGAACCAGTATCTGCTGTGTCCTCACACTGCAGTGGCTGTGTGGCATCATTACCACTGTCCACCCAGGCCTGGAGTGAACAGGTGAGACACATGAAAGGAACCACCCACATTCATACACAAATGTGTTTACACACTATTCACTTCTGCTGCATTTGTTCACAATAGGACTCCTCATAAGTACATATCCTTATATTAACTTTATTTCACCCCTCCTTTCTCCCTCCCCAGGTGCTGCATAGCAACAGCATCTCCTGTTAAATTCCAGGCAGCGGTACAGGAAGCAGGACTGACACTTGACCTTCCAGAGGCTGTGGTGGCTTTGGACAAGATGGCCACTCGCTTCCAAGACCTAGAGAAAGGACATGACTGGAAAACCGATTGGGAGAAAAGTCTGAGGGAGAGAATCCAGTCAATTGGCTTAGCTAGGCTTAATCCAGTCTCAAAATCACTTGTAATCTCTCAACCAAGTTAGTCCTGAAGTAATCTTTCTCCAAACTTTGTGTTTCAGCAATACTAACGGGGGATTTAGTAAGAATATGTGATAGTTGTAAGTACTGCCTTTCATTAGAGATAACATTTATGAAAAGTAATACATTTTATCCTAAGAATTGTAACTTTTGTTACCAAGGGTCCTTTTGAAAGTATCCAAAATAAAATGCTTGGATATACCCTGAGAAAAACTTGTAATAATTTAGCTGCAGGCAGCAATGACAGGTTCCTCAGGATCGCAAACCTTTACAAAATTGACATGAAACATCTTTCAATACAACTGTATTTCAGTACAAAGGTTAGGGTTAACTCAGCTAACTCAGCCCACTGAGTCAACAGACTATAAGTATTAAGGACAGAGTGGGGGCTAACTCAGCCCACTGAGTCAACAGACTGTAAATTAAGGAGAGGGTGAGGGCTAACTCAGCCCACTAAATCAGCAGACTGTAAGGATTAAGGACAGTCCAGCCTAGGGACTGTCCCTCTTTTGAAGGAGCCAGCTAGGAGCACCTCCCTCATTTGAGGGAGCAAGGAGCCAGCAAGCCACCCCATAAGGAAAAAGATCAGCTCAAGAAAAACATTCCATGAGACATAGGTATCATGCTCCTGGAGCAATCAAATTCTGTCCTCAAACACTGGGATGGTCACCTCTCCATGTGATCGCTGCAGTGGGGCCTGTTTCAGAAGGGAAGTTCAACCTGGGGCCCGTTCGTCGCTTAATACATCTAAGATCAAATGACACATCCAAGATGATTTCATCCTGCTAACCATGATCCGGCTAACTGGGTTCTTTAAACGAACCTGTTGTGTATGATTAGTATCGCTGGATTTAGTTATCTGAGATAACAGCGCAATCTTGTGTTAGCTTAAAAGGGGATATGTATTGATAGTAGAAACATTGATCAGCAACGCTGCTATTTGGCTGTTCATCATGGCCAAAGAACGTGCCCACTTTTTCTCCCAATAAGAACAAGATCTTTTAATGGAAGGTTATGCCGAACTTGAGTCGTTATTTAAAACGACAGGGAACACCTCAAAGTCTGCAAATGCCAGGAGAGTGGGCTGGCAAAAAGTAGCAGACAAATTAAAGTAAAAGTGAAATACAAGAATATTCTACAACATGGTAGCCTTTAATTCATACTGTCTTTATTTTTAAAAGCCACTTATTTTTCCTCCTTTTTAAAAACCACTGTTAAATTATGTGTTTGTCTATTTATAACTGCCACAAAGAAAAAGGATGAAAAAAAAACGGTATCTCTCAACAATTACACTTAATCCCGCAAAACCCGATTAATTTGAAAAGCTCTGCGAATTATTCTCCCACCTTCCGCAAGAGGTTGCTCGCATATGGCTGCGACAGACTTACATTTACATTTATTAATTTAGCAGACTTTAGACTTCCCTATCTCCTCCGCTTATAAAGCCTCAATCTAATCTTGTTTACATGAAGTAAACCTGCTCCTGAGCAGGTTTGAGTTTACGGACCTGTTGCTATTATTTGTAACATTTGTATTCCTTGTCTATATGTATCATATCTGCAGTGTATCTTTACATTGTATTCATTTTCATTTTATTAGTAGGCCACATTTATGTTCTATGTTTGCTCATTCCTGCCAAAGTAAATTCTATGTTTGTTTATCTTGCATAGCGAATAAACCCCCATTCTGATTCTGATTCTATGACAACAAGTCTAGGATGAGCTTCGAAAAACCAAACGATCCAAGATCATTATGCGAAATCATCAACAATCAAATCCAGCTAACTGAGTTAGAGATGTATGAAGAACGGGCCCCAGCTCTGAGTTTAAACTTAAACTCTGAGTTGAAAACCCCAAGATGGGAAACTGTGTTTTTGGTTTTGTTGACTGACTCTGAGTTAAGCACGAGCACCGCAACTATAAAAAGCCATTGTCAATGGAGCGCAGATATAACGATTCACCATGGAAAACACGTCAAGAAAATAGAGGCACGGTTATTTTCTCCCAAACAGAACTGCAAGTGCTTAAAGACCTTAAAACAATTCTGTATAAAACAAGAGTGGATGTAACATCAAATGTAATTAGACCAAATTAGTAAGTAGGCCAATACTTTCTAGAGAGTGATTATTACCATAATCGAATTAGACTGTTTAAAGATATAATTTATAGTTATTAATTAAGAACTATTCAATTTAAGTCAACGGAAATGTATGTCATTATAGGTGCAATCCTGCAGGCATTAAAAGAACATGGCAGCAGATTAGGATGAAATATATAAACACATATCAATCAGGTAAACCTTGAGCACATCATAGGTGTAGGCTACCTGGATTTACAAGTATTTGACACATTAAATACAATTAAGTGTCTACTAGTGCAGCAACAAATGTTATCATGGGTGTAAATGTTCTTTGTCTTTTGACTACTCAGGCAACAGAAAGAAGGCAGAGTTTCGCAGAACAGGGAGGACCTGCACCACCTCTGACAAATGCAGAGGAGATAACGTGTGTTTTATGCTCAGTGATTGATGCTTTTTGTAAAAGCTCTCTCTTGTAAGTCGCTTTGGATAAAAGCGTCTGCTAAATGAATAAATGTAAATGTAAGTCACTCCAGAAGATTCAAGTGCCTTCAAAAAATGTAAAAGGTCTACTTACAGTATGTTTAATTTTGGATATTTCCATTTATATTACTTTGGTCTTCTATGTTTTGTAGTTCTTTTTAAAATGTTTTTTTGTTGATCCCAACAGATTCACATGGTAATATCTGTCTCTTAGAGCCTCCTGTCCCAACATAACCCCTCGCAGTTGTAAGTAGCCTACTCAATATACCATAAATTATGACAAATAGTGTTATAAAGTGTACTTTATGGAATGCTCATCTTTACAGGATGGTGGGATGATGATGAAACTGTTTCTGCTGCCACAGAGAGGCCTACAGAGGTAATGTTAATATTATGTGTCTACACCAGTGGTCTTCAACCCTGGTCCTCAGGACCCACTGTCCTGCATGTTTTAGATGTTTCCCTGCTCCAACACACCTGATTCTAATGCATGGGTCGTTATCTAGCTCTGAAGAATCCTGGTAAACGATCATGCATTAGAATCAGGTGTGTGGGAAGGGGGAAACATCCAAAACATGCAGGACAGTGGGTCTTGAGGACCAGGGTTGAAGACCACTGGTCTACACATCAAACAATGTACACATTCACATTTCTTCACATTTTATGTGGAGTAGCCTATAGAATCAAAGTTTATATATGTATTCGAAAAATTACCGGATGCTCTCGGTTAAATGTCGGTCACTTGAGCGTGGAAAATGTAACCCACAAGTTCGAAAAACGAGTTAAAAAACGGACGTCTTTGGGAATCGCTGGCTAGCCGCTCGCCCCCCCCCCCCCCCCCCTTTGTCGACAGAAAATGCCAGGGGCTAAGCCCCCCCTCTCTTTCAATCCTAGAAACATCCCTGGCTCATTCTAATGTACCCCCCAGAGTGTGGAAGAACAACAGGAGGAAGGTCCATCAACTTCTGGTGCACAGATGAACACAGTTCTGTGATTTACAGTTAGGGTTAGGGTTACACTCTAAAAGGTGTAAAAGGTCTGTTTGCAGTGTGTGGTTTATTTAGCTAGCACACTGCTGCAATATAAATACTTCCAGCTCAGACAACTGAAGTTAATCATTTAGAATCTCTGTAGAATTACGTTATGTAACTCTAATCTACCGTATTTTCAGTTGCAAATTAAAGAGTTTTTTAGAATTCTTCTTATTAAAAAGATCCAAAAAGCAGATCTTGAAATCGACCTTTTGAAAGAAAAGCTAAAGGTGTGTGAATGGTCATAGGTGAATTCTAGGAAGTATTGAAACTATATTAAGATCTAACCTTTTTAATTGATACTTTTTGTTGTAGAAAATAAAAGACACCATATAAATTGCTGTGATTTTGTGTTCCTTTTGTTTTGTGGTGGATATCATTATTAATGTGAAAATACCTTGTGGCACATCATATCCTGGACTATCCTTCCAGCCAGTTCTCTCTCTCTGAGGGTTCCATCCAGCTGACAGTAATGATGTGCTGATGATCGCTGGAGTTCCAACATGTGTGCCACACACGACCATATCCCCTTCCTTGTTTTAACATGAAAGCTACCTGTTGAATTTGTTCCAAACATCTGGTGATTAACACTCCTTGCAGCACGTGGAACCATGTTTGACCCTGCCTGGTCAAAGCAGAAGATACCGTTTTGTCATTGCAGCTGAAGTACAGCATGTGTGCAGAATGTCCTGACTGGCCCAGTCATGTCTGCTTGTTGAAGGGAAAAATAGTTACATTCTTATTCAATTAAGATTATGAAATTATATGGAGACATTTTATTTCCAAATATAATGAAAAATGTACACAAGTCATCGGGACTCTTTAAAGCATACAAGGCTTTTTTTCAATTGTTTAAAAAATGAACATTAAACCAACTACAGTCCCTGTGTGGTATCATAAGAGCTACCAATAGAAAGTCAGATACAAACTGTATGTTAGAAAGAGAGAAAAAAAAGAGAAGGAGAGTAAATGGAAAAATAAGGAAAAAAGAGAGGCAATAACATTTCATCCAGAAACCATCTGTTGCAGTTGTTGAATGTGTGCAGTATCCCCTTTTGAAAGTGCCCAAAAAATGTGCCAATTACAGAAGAGCTAGTATAGCCACCTTACATTTAAATTTATCAGACGCTTTTATCCAAAGCAACTTACAGTAAGTACAGGGACAATTTTTCCCTGAGGCAAGTAGGGTGAAGTGCCTTACCCAAGGACACAAAGTCATATAGCCACAGCGGGGGCTCAATCTCACAACCTTCCAATGATGAGGCCAACGCCTTAACCATTGAGCCATCTGACCCCCGAATGAATTGAATCCTTCCAGGACAAGCTGATTTCACAAACGAGTTTCTCTACAAAATATTATTTTACATTATTATCTGGAAATCATTTAAGCTTTAATATCTGACAAGAACCAGAACTTTTTTCATAAATCTGGATAGACATGGACACAGTAGCCCTTACAGCCCCATTCCAGATTTACTGTAAAAGTTTATATTCTTGTCAGATTATTACAAAAAAATTGTGTAATGGTCACCGTGCTTCTCATTTTAGCTTTGTTAAACACGGCTAAAACCGAGTTCTACGTGGTATTCATGAGAATATACATTTCACCAGCAGTTCTCACAATCTCACATGATAGTTTTTGCTTCCGGACTCCAGTTCCTGTTTCCGGACTACAGTCCTCTACATGCAGGTCTCTTAAAACGCCACTAGATGGCAATGATAAACCTACTTTTTCAACAGTCATTCCAGATTTACAATAAAAATGTAGGTTTTTGTCAGCTGTTACCAATTAGAAAATTCACAGCTACTTTGGTATTTTAAAATAAAGCTTTTTGACCAGCCCTGTCAGATTTTTGAAGCTAAGCAGGTCACACCCTGGTCAGTACTTGGATGGGAGACGACTAAAGTATCAGCTGTCACAGTGGGACTAGAGGACATGTCATTGTGTCTTTAGGCAGGATACTTCACCCTCATTGCCTAGTGTCAAAGTGGTGAGTGAATAAAGTATTATTATTAAAAGTTGTTACATTGAAACCTGTAGTTGAGCTGTGTTTGCTAACAGGTGTAAAAGCTCTGTTTGCAGTGTGTGGTTTATTTAGGTAGCACATTGCTGCAATATACCTCCAGCTCAGACAACTGAAGTTAATAATTTCAAATTTATTGCAAAAACAGATTAGAAAATATCAGCAATGCTTTCAAAGATAAGTGATCCATAGTAATAATCCGTAACCTTATTTTCAAGTAAAAGTCAACTTAAAGATATTTCAAATGATAATATGTAAAATATAAAAAAATATATTTTTTTAACAGGTAGAACAGTAATGATCCACAAGATCAATAATTAATCACCAGAATCCCCAAAAGTGAGACATGAGTGGTGAGACAGTACGTCCAACACAATAGGGGACATAGTCTGATTTGACACTGTCACATTTTTTCTCCAAAAAGAAAATTTTGCAGTTTCTCCTGTTAAAGATTCCTCTCCCTATTACAAAGACATAGAATCTACACTCTGAGAAACAATGCATGGGAGATGGATGTCATGCTCCTGGAGCACTTAAATGCAGCCCTCAAACACTGGGTTGGTCACCTCTCCAAGTGAGCGCTATGGTAGGGGGAGGGAGAGCATTCCCTCTGCATACATTTTTTTCATTTATTTATTAATCCTATTACAAGGACATACAAACTACATAAAGAGAAATCCAGCATTAGGGCTGAGTGTCATGCTCCTGGACCACTTAAATGTAGCCCTCAAACACTGGGTTGGTCACCTCTCCAAAGGAGCGCTCCCTCTCATTTTTTTTTCTTCATTTATTTATTTTATTCTTTATGCAATTTGACCTAATTTGATTAATTTTACCCCAAAAGCTCCAGTGAATTTTGTGTTCTTTGTTCTGGTCTATTGTGTTTTATTAATATATTTGTGTATTATTTCATTTAAAGCACTTTAGGACAACATAAGTGGTCCACCTCCCCTCACCGCAAGGGATTGTGGGTACTTCAACTTTTTCTAATTTCACTTCCGTTTTATTAATTATCTGTGCATATTAGAGTTAAGTTCTTGGGTACTATTAATAGTATTTGTCAAGTGGATGCTATGAAGTGAAAAAAATCATACAAAAAAATCTTAATTTTAACCATAACTGTTAACGGCATCTCATTGAATGACTTACCGCTCATTCACATTTGAGAGTCAGCAATTAATCCTGAAGTTGAGCGGTGTATGGAACTCAGGTGTTAAGTGCTCGGTAAGGTATGGTATGGTAAGCTGTGACAGGGGCAGTTTGCCAGGTAAGGTAACCCTGTTTGGGCAAGCTGCGACAGGGGCAGCTTGCCAGGTAAGGTAACCCTGTTTGGGCAAGCTGCGACAGGGGCAGCTTGCCAGGTAAGGTAACCCTCTTTGGGCAGGCTGCGACAGGGGCAGCTTGCCAGGTAAGGTAACCCTGTTTGGGCAGGCTGCGACAGGGGCAGCTTGCCAGGTAAGGTAACCCTGTTTGGGCAGGCTGCGACAGGGGCAGCTTGCCAGGTAAGGTAACCCTGTTTGGGCAGGCTGCGACAGGGGCAGCTTGCCAGGTAAGGTAACCCTCTTTGGGCAGGCTGCGACAGGGGCAGCTTGCCAGGTAAGGTAACCCTGTTTGGGCAGGCTGCGACAGGGGGAGCTTGCCAGGTAAGGTAACCCTCTTTGGGCAGGCTGCGACAGGGGCAGCTTGCCAGGTAAGGTAGCCCTCTTTGGGCAGGCTGCGACAGGGGCAGCTTGTCTGGGTGGGTAAACTTCTCTGGACTGGCTGTGACAGGGGCAGCTTGTCCAGGTGGGTCAACCTTGCTGGGAATGCTGTGACAGGGGCAGCTTGTCTGAGTGGGTAAATCTCTCCCTCTCTCTCTCTCTCTATCTCTCTCTCTCTAGTCTCATTTGATACTTGTAGTTGTGCGGTGTATTGGAACACAAGTATTAAACTTTTCTGGGCAGGCTGTGACAGGGGCAGCTTGTCTGGCTGGGTAAACCTAACCTCTCCCTCTCCTGGCCCTTAGCTGCTGGTAGAAGCTTGTGGGGAGATAAGATTTTAGAATGTTTCCTCCCTTCCGCCAGCATTCCCCCTAGCCTCTCTAGGCAAGACTGTGGTGTCCTTCACCTCAAGCAGTTTTGTTTGGATGAGTCTGGGAGGGAGATCTTCAGGCCCTCTCCGGGCAGGCTGTGGTAACCTAGCGGTGTTAACAAGCAGCTTGTTTGGGTGGGCGGTAGGTATGCGGCCCTCCTGGGTCCCACTTGGGACAGCACGCAGGATGTGGTGGTCCAGGGCTCAGGACCTTCATCGTAGCCCAGTCTTCTAATGGGGAAAAGCCCCACCCATACACTCACTGCACCACACTCCTTGCCTCTTACATCTCTGTCAATACCCAAGGCCCTCCCAGTGGACCAAGATAGTAATCCCGGACACTGGAGGTATTGACCCCCCCCCCCCCCATATCTGTCAGTAGAATGCATCAGTTTTTAGGGTTTGGGTGGGCCTAGGCTTGTAACTGACCTATAGAAATACTCAGCTTCTGGGTGTAGTTCACTTGACCATCAGGGTTAGTGTTAAATTTTGTGTGTCTTGTGCATTGGAACACAAAAACAACTGGCTTCTGAGTCAGGTGTAGCTAGTTAAGATATGGTGGGATGAATCGCAGTTGATACTTCTAGTTGTGCGGCGTATTGAAAGACGAGTACAAATGGCTTCTGAATCAGTTGTAGTTAGTTTCAATCACGTTTTGGGATTGAGTCCATGATGATGATAATAATAATCAAAAAATTGGTTTATTCCCTTGTATTTCACTTTGTGTTATATTTTTCAGTTAGGGTTATGGTTTCATCAGCTTTTAGGGTTTGGGTGGGCCTAGGCTTGTGTAACCGACTCAGCTTCTGGGTGTAGTTTAATCAACCATGGGGCAGCAACAGGGATAAGATTTGTGTTGTATGGCAGTATTTCTTTTATCTTCAAGGACTTACATTCTGTTTTTTTAAATGTTCCCTCTTTCAATGCACTTGATTCAAATGAAGGGTTATTTTTCTAGTGACTGCAGCACTAGATAATGATCTGTTCATTAGTATCAGGAGTGTTGGGAGGGGTAACATTTAAAAAAAAAACAGAATTAAAGTCCTTGAAGATTAAAAAATACTACCATACTAACACAAATCTTATCCTTGTTGCTGCACATGGTTGATTAATCTACACCCAGAAGCTGAGTCAGTTACACAAGGCTAGGCCCACCCAAACCCTAAAGCTCATGAAACCATAACCCTAACTAAATAATGTAATACAAAGTGAAATACAAGGGAAGAAACCAATGTTTTAATTATTAACATGGACTTAATCCTAAAATGTGATTAGAACTAACTACAACTGATTCAGAAGCCATTTGTACTTGTCTTTCAATACGCTGCACAACTAGAAGTTTAAAACCGACAGATTATGTGGTCTCAAATTTGTGATTAGGCACTAGTTATCAACTTCCTAGTCTGCATGACAGGTCATCAATTTTAGTTCATGAGGCCCAATGTCCTGACATTTTTTTATGTTTCCCTGCTCCACAAAACTGAGAAACCCTAATTCAACCATCAGGGGCAGCGACAGTGACAAGGTTAGTGTTAGTATGGCAGTAATTCTTTATCTTGGACTTCAAAGATTTAAATTCTGATGTTTTACATTTTGTGTGTATTGGAACAAGTATTAAAGGCTTCTGAATCCAGTGTAGCTAGTTAGGATCATATGGTGGGATGAGTCTCCTTGATACTAGTTGTGCAGTGTATTGGAACAAATATTAGGTTTCTGAATCAGGTGTAGCTAGTTATGATTACATTTTGGGATGAGCCCATGTTAATAATAACTATTTTCTTCCCTTGTCTTTCACTTTGTTTTTCATTATTCAGTTAGGGCTATGGTTTCTGTCAGTGGAACACATCAGCTTTTAGGGTTTGGGTGGGACTAGGCTTGTGTAACTGACCTATAGATATTCAGCTTCTGGGTGTAGTTTAATCAACCATGGGGCAGCAACAGGGATAAGATTTGTTAGTATGGCAGTATTTTTTTAATCTTCAAGGACTTCAATTCTGTACTTTTAAAATGTTCCCCCTTTAAATGCACTTGATTCAAATGAAGGGTTATTTTCTAGAGACTGCAGCACTAGACAATGATCCCTTCATTAGTATCAGGAGTGTTGGGAGGGTAAATGTTTAAAAGACAGATTATGTGGTCTCTGAAAGTTAGAAAGTTGTGTGATTTGTCACTAGTCATCAACTTGAGTTCATGAGGCCCAATGTCCTTACAGTTTTAGATTTTTCCCTGCTCCAGCACAACTGAAAGGGTCAGGGTTCCACCAAGCTTGATAATGGTGCTAGTTAAAATCACATAGTGGGATGAGCTCATGCTAATAATAAAAAACAGGTTTCTTCGCTTATGTTTCACTTTGTTCATTATTCGGTTAGCATTTGTTAGTGGAACACATCAGTTTTTAAGGTTTGGGTGGGCCTAGTCTTGTAACTGACCTTTATAAATACTCAGCTTCTCGATGTAGTTCAATCGACCATCAGGGGCCGTGACAGGGTAAGCGTTAGTACGGCAGTAATTCATCTTGGACTATTCTTGTTTTAAATTTTTGGTGTTTTGGAACAAGTATTAAAGGCTTCTGAATCTGGTGTAGGTAGTTAAAATTTCATTTTGGGATGAGCCCATATTGATAAGTTTACTCCCCTTCTATTTAACTATTTATTATTCAGTTAGGGCTATGGTTTCTCAGTGGAACACATCAGCTTTCAGGGTTTGGGTGGGATTCCTTGTAACTGACCTATAGAAATATTCAGCTTCTGGGTGTAGTTCAAACCGGCAGCAACAGTGATAGCATTTTCCTACAGTGATGACATTTCTTAATTTTCAAGGACTTCAATTCTGTCTTTTTAAAATGTTCACCCTTTTAACACACCTGATTCAAATGAAGGATTATTTTCTAGTGACTGCAGCACTAGATAATGATCCGTTTATTAGTATCAGGAGTGTTAGGAGGGTAAATGTTTAAAACAGACAGATTATGTGGTCTCTGAAAGTTGTGGGATTAGTCACTAGTTATCAACTTCCTACTCTGTATGAAAAGTCATCAATTTTAGTTCATGAGGCCCAGTTTCCTGAGTTTTAGATGTTTCCCTGTTCCAGCACAACTGAAAGGGTCAGGGTTCCACCAAGCTTAATAATGGTGCTAGTTAAGATCACATAGTAGGATGAACTCATGCTAATACAAAAAAACGGGTTTCTTCTCTTATGTTTCACTTTGTCCATTATTCAGTTAGCGTTTGTTAGTGGAACACATCAGTTTTTAGGGTTTGGGTGGGCCTAGTCTTGTAACTGACCTTTATAAATACTCAGCTTCTCGATGTAGTTCAATCGACCATCAGGGGCCGTGACAGGGTAAGCGTTAGTATGGCAGTAATTCTTTATCTTGGACTTCAATTCTTGTTTTCAATTTTTGGTGTATCGGAACAAGTATTAAAGGCTTCTGAATCTGGTGTAGCTAGTTAAAATTTCATTTTGGGATGAGCCCATATTGATAAGTTTACTCCCCTTCTATTTAACTATTTTTCATTATTCAGTTAGGGCTATGGTTTCTCAGTGGAACACATCAGCTTTCAGGGTTTGGGTGGGGATTGCTTGTAACTGACCTATAGAAATATTTAGCTTCTGGGTGTAGTTCAATTGGGCAGCAACAATGATAGCATTTTTCTACAGTGATAAGGGGCAAGGGGACAAGGGGGGTGCATGAGGATCAGGTTTTACAGACCCTTGGTCCACGGGATGGATTATCCAAGGTCCAGAGGCAAGTTTTGGGCCCTTGGGGTTAGGGGTCGGGGCCCCTAGGGCTAGGGTTAAGTTTTGGGCCCTTGGGGTTAGGGGTCGGGGCCCCTAGGGCTAGGGTTAAGTTTTGGGCCCTTGGGGTTAGGGGTCGGGGCCCCTAGGGCTAGGGTTAAGTTTTGGGCCCTTGGGGTTAGGGGTCGGGGCCCCTAGGGCTAGGGTTAAGTTTTGGGCCCTTGGGGTTAGGGGTCGGGGCCCCTAGGGCTAGGGTTAAGTTTTGGGCCCTTGGGGTTAGGGGTCGGGGCCCCTAGGGCTAGGGTTAAGTTTTGGGCCCTTGGGGTTAGGGGTCGGGGCCCCTAGGGCTAGGGTTAAGTTTTGGGCCCTTGGGGTTAGGGGTCGGGGCCCCTAGGGCTAGGGTTAGGGTTAGGGTTAGGGTTAGGGTTAGGGTATAAGGTTGATAACCACGATCGGTCATTGACCGATCCTCGACCGATCCTCTAAGTCAGTCATTTCTGGCCTTTCTGGGTACTACAAGTGGATGAGATTGAGTACACAGACTAATTGGGACACCCCGGTTCGAATGGCGGTGGTCTCGTGATCGTGGGAGCTTCCGTTCGGGAGCAACATCCGTTTTGGGCCGGAAACGGATGTATCTCTGGAACGGAAGGTCGTAGAAACTCGGGGACAAGACAGGCGTGTTGCCCGTGGCCGAATTATGGCAGGCGGATCTTGGTTTGGAAGCTGTAGGACGCACGGTTCCCGAGTTACAAAGGGTGAAAGGTCGTCCCATTGAAATGGATGGGAAATGCGAAAATTATTCAAAGTCCAGAGATGACCGATCCTTTGAGTGGTCCTTTGTGGCCTTTGTGGGTCCAAGAACGGCTTGAGATTGCCTGTACAGACTAATTGGGACACCCCGGTTCGAATGGCGGTGGTCTCGTGATCGTGGGACCTTCCGTTCGGGAGCTACATCCGTTTTGGGCCGGAAAAGGGCTGTATCTCGGGAACGGAAGGTCGTAGAAACTCGGGGACAAGACAGGCGTGTTGCCCGTGGCCGAATTATGGTAGGCGGACGTTGGTTCCGAAGCTCTAAGACGCACGGTTCCAAAGTTATGAGGGGTGAAAGTGGGTCCCATTGTAATGAATGGGAATATGCGAAAAATCTTCAAAGTCCAGCCCTGACCGATCCTCTAATGGGCCTTTTCTAACCCTAACCAGCCCTGACTCATCCTCTAACCTTAACCATAGCCTGTCCCTGAACCCTAATCCTAACCTTAACCCTCAAATAGGGTTGTGTTTAGGGTTAGGGTTAGGGTTAGGGTTAGGGTTAGGGTTAGGGTATAAGGTTGATAACCACGATCGGTCATTGACCGATCCTCGGTTAGGGTTAGGGTTAGGGTTAGGGTTAGGGTTAGGGTTAGGGTTAGGTTAGGCATAAGTAAAGAGGAGCCACCCCGGGGGACCCCGCCGGGACCCCGGTTAAGGTGAGAACCCCTGTGAGGCACGCGCACTTGAAACCCCACCCGCTCCGGCCCAGAGGAGAGAAAGAGAGAGAGAGGGGTCTGTATGTATAAAGACATTTGGAGGACTCATACCCACAGGGCGGTCAGCCGTCACGTCACAGACAAAACGGAAGACCTGAGTCTGCAACTCCAAAGTCACTAATCCTTTCTTCTACTTCTCAGAGTACACCCTGTCAGATCAGCGGCAGGCAGCACACGACCCAGGTTTAAAGGGCACCCGGCCCTTACCCAGATGTGCGCCAGCCACGCCCTCCGACCTTAACAGTGTGCAGAGGCCCCTCTCCCGCCGGGTTAGGGGCCTCCACACAGGTGCTGGTGAGATGAGTCATCTTGCCAGGTCTTCTTTTTCCAGGTCTTCTTTTTCTCAAGGTACCTCCTGTCAGATCAGCGGCAAGCAGCATACGATCCAGGCTTAAAAGGGCACCCGGCCCTTACACCAGACGTACGCCAGCCATGCCCTCCGACCTTAACAGTGTGCAGAGGCCCCTCTCCCGCCGGGTCAGGGGTCCCCACACCGGTACAGGTGAGAGAAGTCATCATGACATGTCTTCTTTTACTCCCCAGGGTAGTTTGTTGTCCCTGGCGGTTCAGCCGTCTGTCCGCCGGACAAAGAGGTGCCTTTACCCACAGGGCGGTTAAGTGTCTGACCACAGGACAAATCACAGAACCTTAGGCTTGGAGAGCTGTCTAGTGTTCCCTAATCGTGCCTTTTGTGTACAAGGACCGTCTCCCCCAGGGTAGATTCAAAGTCCATCTTCCGGAAGGCCAGTGATCTCTAGGTCTGGTGAGCTGTTCCCTTCTAGAATGGTGCAGGTGGGGTAAACTGTTCCAATTCGTTCTACTGTCCCTTTTATAAAGTCCATATGTATTTGTATTTATTCCTATAATCCCCAGGTTTAGCAGCATTTGTATTCCTGTTTGTGTGTTGTTCACTCCAGGTGTTTGCTATGTTTTATTTAAGCCTTGTAGCACAGAGTGACGTATGTCCTATAGGTGACCATTATTATCATAGGGGATATTATGTTTGTTAAGTCTGTATAAGGAATAAAGATAAGTCTGACCTCAAACCTAAGTTGTGTTACACTTTTATTCAGATGGTTTTATGTACATTTGAGAGTTACTTGAAGTATAGCGTGGTAAATACTATGACCTCACAGGTAAGGAGAAAAAATGTATATGTGATTGGTGGTTTTATCGTCTCCCGGTTTATATATATTTATGTAGTTTGAGCCCGATCCTAATTATGGGTCAATGTTCCATCCAATGTTGTTACCAAATAATATAATAACATGACGATATATTAATATAATAATACATTCGCATATGAGCGCCGTTCGGGGTAGAGTGAAGTTATTAATACGGAGGGTTATTCACGTGCTCAGTGTTTACATCCGTGAGAGGGAGGAAGGAAGTTAGTCAAGTATCCAGGTCCGGGGTATTATGTAGGCTGCCATCTTGTATGTTTACTATGGGGGAAGAGGAATCCCGGCATGCACTGGCGCCTTCCGTGAGAGGGGGGAAGATGCGTCAACCATCCATTTCCGGGTTTCTCGGTGCAGGTCGCCATCTTGCCATGTTTACTCTTGGGGAAGACAAATCCAAGCGCACCCTCCAGTCAGCCCTCCAGTTCCGGGGTAATGTGCAGCTCGTCATATTGGTATGTTTACTAAGGGGGAAGGAAAATCCATGTGCACACCGGTAACGTTCGCGAGAGGGGGGAATTACGTCAGTCATCCAGTTCCGGAGTGACGGTCAGTTCGCCATATTGCTCTGTTAACAATGGAGGATCTAGAAACCTGCGCCAAGTATTTACGTTCGTAGCGAGGAGAAGGCGCGGGGGTCAATCAAGGTAGGAAAAACGGTAACTCAACTATATTGTAGTGTAAGAGGTCTCTATTATATTTGGAGATTATCTAACGGTAAGGTTGTCTCACGTATGCCCCGCTTGAGGTGTATGTTAAAGTTTGTTTCTCGCGCGTTTCGTATTGTTTGTTGACATCACGTCTCACCACAGTGGGAACGGCCAGGGACAAAGTCATGCACGTTAAGTGCAGTGTTATAATTCAACATATTTAAGGGTTAGGGTTAGGGTTAGGGTTAGGGTTAGGGTTAGGGTTAGGGTTAGGGTTAGGGTTAGGTATAAGGTTGATAACCACGATCGGTCATTGACCGATCCTCGACCGATCCTCTAAGTCAGTCATTTCTGGCCTTTCTGGGTACTACAAGTGGATGAGATTGAGTACACAGACTAATTGGGACACCCCGGTTCGAATGGCGGTGGTCTCGTGATCGTGGGAGCTTCCGTTCGGGAGCAACATCCGTTTTGGGCCGGAAACGGATGTATCTCTGGAACGGAAGGTCGTAGAAACTCGGGGACAAGACAGGCGTGTTGCCCGTGGCCGAATTATGGCAGGCGGATCTTGGTTTGGGTTAGGGTTAGGTTAGGCATAAGTAAAGAGGAGCCACCCCGGGGGACCCCGCCGGGACCCCGGTTAAGGTGAGAACCCCTGTGAGGCACGCGCACTTGAAACCCCACCCGCTCCGGCCCAGAGGAGAGAAAGAGAGAGAGAGGGGGGTCTGTATGTTTAAAGACATTTGGAGGACTCATACCCACAGGGCGGTCAACCGTCACGTCACAGACAAAACGGAAGACCTGAGTCTGAAACTCCAAAGTCACTAATCCTTTCTTCCACTTCTCAGAGTACACCCTGTCAGATCAGCGGCAGGCAGCACACGACCCAGGTTTAAAGGGCACTCGGCCCTTACCCAGATGTGCGCCAGCCACGCCCTCCGACCTTAACAGTGTGCAGAGGCCCCTCTCCCGCCGGGTCAGGGGCCTCCACACAGGTGCTGGTGAGATGAGTTATCTTGTCAGGTCTTCTTTTTCCAGGTCTTCTTTTTCTCAAGGTACCTCCTGTCAGATCAGCGGCAAGCAGCATACGATCCAGGCTTAAAAGGGCACCCGGCCTTTACACCAGACGTACGCCAGCCACGCCCTCCGATCCTAACAGTGTGCAGAGGCCCCTCTCCCGCCGGGCCAGGGGTCCCCACACCGGTACAGGTGAGAGAAGTCATCATGACATGTCTTCTTTTACTCCCCAGGGTAGTTTGTTGTCCCTGGCGGTTCAGCCGTCTGTCCGCCGGACAAAGAGGTGCCTTTACCCACAGGGCGGTTAAGTGTCTGACCACAGGACAAATCACAGAACCTTAGGCTTGGAGAGCTGTTTAGTGTTCCCTAATCGTGCCCTTTGTGTACAAGGACCGTCTCCCCCAGGGTAGATTCAAAGTCTATCTTCCGGAAGGCCAGTGATCTCTAGGTCTGGTGAGCTGTTCCCTTCTAGAATGGTGCAGGTGGGGTAAACTGTTCCAATTCGTTCTACTTTCCCTTTTTATAAAGTCCATATGTATTTGTATTTATTTCTATAATCCCCAGGTCTAGTAGCATTTGCATTCCTGTTTGTGTGTTGTTCACTCCAGGTGTTTGCTATGTTTTATTTAAGCCTTATAGTGTAGAGTGACACATGTCCTATAGGTGACTATTATTATCATAGGGGATATTGTGTTTGTTAAACCTGTATAAGGAATAAAGATAAGTCTGACCCCAAATTTAGGTTGTGTTACATTTTTATTCAGTGTTCCTTCAACAGATGACTTTATGTATATTTGAGGGTTACTTAAAGTATAGCGTGGTGAATACTATATTAGTACAGTTAAGGTCAACAGATGTACATGTGATCGGTGGTTTTTTCATTTCCTGGTCTATACATATTTATGTCGTTTGAAACCGCTCCTAATTTTGGGTAAATGTTTCATTCAGTGTTGTTACCAAACAATATAATAACATGACGATATATTAATATAATAATACGACGATATATTAATATAATAATACATTCGTATACGAGCGCCGTTTGGGGTAGAGCGAGGTTATTATTTACGAGGGGTTAGTCACGTGCTTAATGTTTACATCCGTGCGAGAGAGGAAGTTCGTCCAGTTTCCAGGTCCGGGGCCAAGTGCAGGCCGCCATCTTGTGTGTTTACTTTTGGGGAAGAGGAATCCCGGCATGCAGCGGTGCTTTGCGTGAGAGAGATGCGTCAGCCATCCATTTCCGGGGTCGCCATCTTGCCATGTTTACTTTCGGGGAAGGAATAAAGGTAAGTCTGTCCTCAAATTTAAGTTGTGTTGCACGTTTGTTCAGCGTTTCACCAACAGATGGTTTTATGTACGGTTGAGGGTTACTTGAAGTATAGTGTGGTAAATACTATAATTACATTTGATCGGTGGTTCTATCGTTTCCCGATTTATCTATATTTATGCAGTTTGAACCCGGTCCTAATTTTGGGTAAATGTTTTATTTCGTGTTGTTATTAAAATAATATAATACCCTGACGATATATTAATCCAATGGCACATTCGCATATGAGTGTCGTTTTTTTGGTTTAGGGCGAAGTTATCGCTCCAAGGGGTTAGTCACGTGTTCAGTGTTTACATCCGTGCGAGGGAGTATCCAGGTCCGGGGCAGAGTGCAGGCCGCCATCTTGTGTGTTTACTTTTGGGGAAGATAGATCCAAGTGTACACTCCAGTTCGTCCTCCAGTTCCGGGGTAAAGTCCAGCTCGCCATATTGTTATGTTTATTAAGGGGGAAGGAAAACGCATGTGCACGCTGGTAGCTACCGTGGGAGGGGGGAATAATTACGTCAGTCATCCA
This sequence comes from Neosalanx taihuensis, assembly GCA_030340665.1. Taxonomy (NCBI): domain Eukaryota; kingdom Metazoa; phylum Chordata; class Actinopteri; order Osmeriformes; family Salangidae; genus Neosalanx; species Neosalanx taihuensis. Next base: position 94,016 of record CM059301.1, on the reverse strand, counting down.
GTTCCGGAGTGATGGTCAGTTCGCCATTGCTCTGTTTACAGCGGAGGGCCAGTAAGTATTTACGTTCGCCGCGAGGGGAGGCGCGGAAGTCATTCACGGTTGGAAACACGTCATCTCAACTATATTGCAGTGTAAGAGGTCTCATCTACCTTTGGGAATTAACTGACGGTAAGTTTGTACCACGTATGCCCTGCATTCTGTTAAGGGTTCTATGTTAAATTAAGTTTATGTTAAGGTTTGTTTCTCGCGTGTTCCGTATGGTTTGTTGACATAACGTTTCACTATGGTGGGACAGGTCAGAGACGAAGTTATGTACGTTAAGCGTAGTGTTTATAATTCAAGGATATTTAAGCCCATTTGAACGGCGACAAGGAAGTTAACGTTAAGGATTAAGGTTTAAAGGCGATTTGAGGTGGCGGAGGAGGAGTTGATAATCAAAACCGTTGTATTATTGCATCCTAGAAGTTTGTGGACGTGTGTGGGGCCGCGCTGTTTATCTATTGGGTCTGGTCAGCCGTCTGCCCAGCAGAAGGGAGCCCGGGTCCTGGGCTGAGGGAGAGGATGTCCCAAGGTGAACAACGTTGAACAGACACCCAGAAAAGAAGTTAAGGCAAGTGTCTGTCCGGGGCCCGTCAGAGGGGGTCCAAAACATGTGGAAGGTCTCATCCAGCGGGAGCCGGTGAGTAAATAAAAGATAATCTGGGCAGTCAAGTGCCAGCAGAAGTGAGACAGTCCAATCAATTGATAATGATATCTACTGGGTATAGACAAGAGAGGGAACCTATCTGACAGAGTGGTTGGCTGGGGTCAACAGGTATAAGGGGAGAGAGAATCAGAAGTCCCTAGATCAGTAGGTGGGGTAATCTAAATCTTCTAGGGGGTCAAAAGGACAAAGATTCCAGTCTAGTCTGGCAAATAAGAGCTAATCTAGGTCAAGCTGTTGGCCTCCAATAAGTCAAAAGGGGGGTCCTACACTATTCAAAAGGTCCAGGGGTAAGGGAGAAATTAAGCCCAATAGATGTTACTTTACAGCACGGTCCTACAGAGTAATCAACAGGTCCTGTCTAAATAGAGGAGAACACATCATCAGTAGTATACCTGGGGTCAAAGGGTGTTTCGGCCTTATACTAGACACCCTCGCCCAGGCAGGCCCACCGAGGTGATCAATCTCGGTGTGTGTCTCCAGTCCAATTAGGTAAAAGGGAACCAGTGTTACAGTCAACCAAGTGTTAAGCCAAATTCCTATAGTAAAGTCCAGAATCCTAGTGTAAGGGGGGAATTTCAAGATCAAAACAAACCAAGTGCCAGATTAAATTCCTATGGTAAAGTCCAAAGCAACTTCCTAAAAGGGGTGTCCAGTGAAACATCTAGGGTCAAAAGACTAATTATAATAATGTTCACAGAAACTAAGGAGAGGATGAAGGTAAACGTGTAAGGGAGAGATATCTAAAGAGCTCCAGTCCAAGGGTAAGAATAAGGGGAGGGGGGGGGGGGGGGGGGGGGGGGGGAAGAGGAGGGAGGGAGGGAGGGAGGGAGGGGGAAGGGGAGAGGGAGGGAGGGGGGAGGAGGGGAGGCTAAGAGCAGCGTCCAGTATGTATGCATGTGGGAGAGTCCACCCCTTTGGCTATTAGGGTGAGGCTCCATCAGTAATTCTTTTTTTGGTGTTGTATGTTTCAGGGCTAGCCCCCATAAAAGCTTGGGATGCGATGAAGGTCCCCAACCCTGGACCACCACTCCTGCGTGCATGTCCCAAAACGGGGTCAGGAGGGCCGCATACCTACCTGCCCACCCAGTAGGGCTGTTTGTTAACACCGCAAGGTTACCACAGCCTTCCCGAAGTGGGCCTGGAGAACAGGCCGCCCCCAGTCTTCCAAGATGGCCGCCGCAGGCCACCCTGGGGGGGACCCGGACCCCAGCTCCGACCCGCCGGACAGTCTCTGTCCAGGCCGGCCCCGCCAGAGCCCTGGGCCCCCCAACTCGCCAGAGTGTCCGCCCCTGTCGCGGAACACCCTGGGGGGTGCAGGCTCCTTCGTCCAGCTGGAACAGACTGCCCCTGTCACAGTCCACCCAGCATGGAGTTAGGACATCCGGTCATCCAGGCCCGTAGCCCCTGGCGCTATTGGCTCTGGGATGGAACCGGGACTCCCACCCACCCAGGCAGGGAGCCTGGGGGGGCTTGAGGGAGGTACTGGCGGAGGGGTGGTGGGTCTAAGAGGTAAGACCACGGAGCAACCCACAAGCTTCTACCAGCGCTAAGGTCAGAGGTCGCCAGTTAGTGGGGGCCCAGGACAATGTCCTGTTGAGCTTATCCTCTGGACCCCACCAACCGACTCTATGCACGATAGGGCGAGAACCCACCAGAATTGGCAGAAGACTTCAGGCAGGAAGTGGAATTCTTCAAGTCAGAGTCTTCAAGCAGGAAGTCAGTGGGTCTCAGGAACAACCGTGGTCAGCAATGGAGAATAGCACGTTCGCCTCATTGGTCAACAGGTTGCCTTTGAAGAAAGTGCTAAAGTCTGGGTAAGCCCCTTTGAGAGACTGACAAGTCCTCCATGGGTAATAATAACAATAGGGGGGAGTGGACCCATCAGGTGGGTTCCAGCCACTGTGAGAGGGAGCAGGCCAATTACACAGTGGCAAAAGGAAAACAACTTGGTGGAAAAGATAAACAAGCTGCTGGGAAATCAAAACAAAATGTTCCAAAATGCTCCTTTCTTTCCAGAAGTCCCCGTTCGGGCTGTAGGGGCAATCCATTTGTTCCTAGTCTGGTGAACAACCAAGACAAGATGAAGGGAGGTATACCCTCAAGAAGAGTGATAAAAGGAGGTAAGGAGAGATAATTTAATGTTAAAAGTGATGATTTCTTCTCTCCCAGACAGTGGAGAGGGGAGAGAGAAGGAGAGGGAGGGGGGCCCTGCGTGTCTGCACCTGTGAGTGAGGGGGAATTCCCTGCGCGCGCCTGTGTGCCTGTGAAAGAGGGACAGGTCCCCTTGTTTACAAACAACCGTCTGGGCCTGTGAGTGAGGGAGAGATCTGGCTGCTCATTTGGAAGTGGAGGGGTTCCCCTTGTGGGGAGGAAAGGGGATTTAGTGCCCCCCAGTGGGGGTTCTACCCACTTGCAGGAAGGAGAGAAACTGGCTGCTGTGAATGGTTTGGTTAGATTAGTTTTGTGGTTACAGTTAGGGTTACAATGTGGGTTTTAGGGTTAGAGTAAGGTCAGTGATAGGGGTAGGGTTAAGGTCAAGGGTTAAGGCATAGGGTTAAAGGTCGGTTAGGTTTAGGCATAAAGTGGGGTTAAAGCTAGGGTTGGTTCTGGTTAAGGTTAGGGTTAAGGTTAAGGGTTAGGGGTAGGGTAAGATAAGTGCTGGGGGTAGGGTCGGACTCGGTTAAGTTTAGGCACCATTCAGGGTGGTGTTTAGAAAGAAGACTTAAGTAGAGCGGATAAGGTTAGGTTTTAGGCATGTTTTAGTGTGGTGCTAGAAGGAGGATTAAAGTAGGGTGGGTATGGTTAGGTTTTAGGCATGGTCAGAGTGGCGTTAGAAAGAGGAATAAAGTAGGAGGGGTATGGTTAGGTTTTAGGGACGCTCAGTGCAGTGTTAAAGGTAGGTTTACAGTGAAATGGAGGGATTGGAAAAGGTTCCAGTCAGACTGCCAGAGGTCTGTAGGCCAAGCCCGACGACCACCTGGCCATCATCACCCTGGTGTTAACCAATTCCCTCCGTTATTTATTTACAACTTTTAATATTTTCTCCTCTGTACAAGAAACAAGAGAACTAGGGGCCCCTCCAGGGGGATAAGTAATTTATAACTGATTAATGTCAACATTAGAACAAATGATCTTTAAAGAATTAACATATTTTTTTAAAATGTTAACAATCATTCTGTTTTTTACAGAGAGAGAACGAACATTTTGTTAACCTATTCTTAAAGGACTAACATATTCTTAACTGTTAATAATTATTTTGTGTTTTATAAAAAGAGAAAATGAACATTTTGTACAACTATTTGGAGCTATTGAAGTCGAGGCGCTCCAGGGGGGCGGTCCATTGTGTTGTTGCAGGGGTGTTCCCAAGATTGGTCCGGTCCCGGCCCTGGTTCCCACTGGCTCAGCTACCCTGTTTGCTGGGGAGGACAAAGGAGAAAAGGGGAGAGGGGAGGGGGAACAAAGGTTTTAAGGGCCCATTGGTGCTGAAGGAAACTCCATCTGGTAAGGAAAGTAGTGTGCATGTGTGTGTTTTTATTTGCGTGTGTATGTTCATCTGTGGTGTAGGGGCGAGGGGGTTCTTATTGTCCTGTTTTTCAGCAGTCATATCTCCGTCCGGTAAAGTGGAGGCCTGTGGTCCAGCTAACGGTCGTTTAGGCCATCCGGGTGCCTGGAGGACAGTCTCCTTATCCAGGTTCTTTCAGCTCGTCTGCGGTCCTGTGTCGTCCATGTGGGGTCGTGTTCCAGGATGACGCTGAACATGCTGTTGATGTCGTGTCGTCGAAAGTGGACCCCCAGCGGAGTGGGACGTTGCTCTACTCTAATCGTGTGCCGGTGTGCTGACATCCTCTGGGAGAGCGAGGTAGAGGTTTCTCCCACATATACTTTTTGGCAGCGTCTACACCTGATTGCATAGATGCAGTTTGATGTAGACGGCGGGGGTGTGTTCTTCAGCCTGACATAGTGGCCTGTGCGTGGGTTATGGACCCAGCGGAGGGGAGGGAGGGGGGATTGTATCTGCACCCTTCCCGAGGGTAATTTAGACCTCACCAGGAGGTCTTTCAGGTTCGGGTTTCTGCGGAAAGCAGAAAGGACCGTGGTGTCAGTGAGGGGAGGAATGTGTGGTGCCATCTCATTAAAGTTTTTCTTCAGGGTCCTATGTAAGTTGACGGAGGATGGGGAGAGTACTGAGATCAATGGGATCCTAGTTCCTGTGGGGGCCGCCCTCTGAGCCCCTCGGTGGGACCACCAGTCCTTCTTCACTGAGCGTAAGAAGGTGCGTGTGTAGCCCCTAGGCGTCAGGGCCCTAAAGAGTGTGGCAGTGGCTTCCTCACGGTCCACCTCCCTGGAGCAGATGCGGTCGAATCGAATCAGCTGTGATTTGACCGTGCCCTTAAACGTATGTGAGGGGTGGTAACTGCTTCTGTGGAGGAGCGCGTGTGTGTCTGTAGGTTTGAAGTATATCCGTGTGTCAAGTCTCCCTGTCTGAGGGAAGTCTGCACTCTTGAAAACAACAACGTCCAGGAAGTTAACCTCCGTGTCGTGTATTGTTTCCTTAAGGTGAATGGAGGGATGGTGGTCATTAAGGGTGGAAATCCAAGCCTGGAGATCCTCAAGAGAATGGGTCCAAATCCCCCAGATGTCATCCAAGTACCGTAGGTATTGTAAAGGTAGTTTGGGGGAGATGGAAAGAACAGATTCCTCCCAATCGGCCATATAAATATTGGCATAAGAGGGTGCAAAGCGTTTTCCCATTGCTGTGCCCTTTTTCTGCAGAAACCATTTGCCGTCAAAGCAGAAGTCATTTCTGGTCAGACTGAGGCGGAGGAGGTGAAGAAGATGATCATCCGGGCGGGCGGGATCCGGGAAGCGTTCCAGGCATTTTTTTACTGCCGTGAGGCCCCTCTCTGTGTCTATGTTGGTGTACAGGCTGTCCACGTCCATAGTAAAGAGGAATGCATCCTGGGGGACCGTCACCTCCCTTACTTTCGTCAGGAAGTGGTAAGTGTCTTGTAGGTGGCTCGGGTGTCGTGTGGATAGGGGCTTCAGGTAGGAGTCAATCCAGGCTGCTATCTGGTAGCTCTCACTAGAGCAGTCCGATACAATAGGCCTGCCCGGTGGCATCCTACGTGGGACGGTCCAGGCCGTTTCCGGCTTGTGGATTTTGGGTAAGAGGTAGAACTGTCTGGGGCGTGGTGGGTCGTCCCCTTTTAGAACTTTGGCCTGTTTCTGTGTGATGAACCGATCGGTCACCATCTGTGTTATAACTTCCCTCATAAGGGAGGCCGTCTGGGGGTAGATGGGGCTTGGAAGGGGGCCGTAATATTCAGGGTCAGATAGTTGCCTCATCGCCTCCTGGACGTAGAGGGTCCTATCCATGATGACCAAGGAAGAGCCTTTATCCGCCGGCTTTATTACTATGGCCCCGTTATCCTGCAAGGATTTGATAGCCTTCCACTCTTGTGGAGAAGTGTTGGGTGAGTCCTGTCCCGAGGACTGAGGGGAAGAGATTAAAGCTTCCCTGTCTTTACCCATGAGTTCAAACAACTCCACCGGGAGTCGATTGATAGGGGGCTCCCAGAGGGAGGGGGGTTGAAAAGGTGGTCTGACCTGGTTGTTATCTATGCCTTCCCCGAAGAAGGCGCAGAGGCGCAGCCTACGGTGGTACGCTCCTATGTCCAGCCGCAGGTCCCATTTGGGGTTGGGCCGTGTACCAGGCGTTGGAATAAAGGATAAGCCTTTAGCAAGGAGGGATGCCTGGGGGTCAGTAAGTACGAAAGTTGTGGAGAGATTTACCACTCCAGGCGTTGGAGTCGGTTCTCCTTGTTGTGGGCGGCCCAGGTTCAGGTAGACATTCCAGTGGTCCCACATGGCCTGTGCGGTCTCTGGGGTCCAGTGGATGTCGTCTCTGGTGGTGCAGAAGAGGTGGCTGGGCAGACGGGGGATGGAGTGCCCTTGCTCCTTGATAATAGTGTTGAGTGTGTTCAGGTTCCTCCTGAAGGTTGGAGCCAGGTTGTTAGAGAAGTTCACGACTGGCACTAGGATCCTGGCGTTGGGGAATTGGGCTTTGGCCGCCCCCCTGAGGCGCCGCAGCTGTGGGGTTAGTAGGGAGGGGTTGGCCTGGTGCTTATTATTTATTCCAAAGGACAGGATCACCACCTGTGTGTCCTGGGACACCCTGGTCCTGTGCTTAAGCATGTGCGTGGCGTGGGCCAGCAAGGCTCCTGGGTAGCTGTCTACCTGAACCCTGTTGTCCGTGATGGGGGGCAACCTGGACAGGTTAGAGTCCCCCATTACAATCACCGGGCGCGTGGGGTCTAGGGCCCAATTTAAATACTTATTGCCCCAGTGCTGGTGAGACTGTGCCCGAGCGGTGTGCGGAGTAAGAGGGGGAGGGGGATCCACAGTAGGTGGTCCCTGGGACGGGGGTCGATCCATTGGGGGGATCGAAGTGTCGGTGAGGATGGGGAATACAAAGGAGGATGAAGTGCTGGCTACAGACAGTAGATCCCACTCCTCCTCCGAGGTGCTCAAGGAGAGGGGGGAGAGAGGAGGGGGAGAAGGAGTGGCAACTCTGGGAGTTGGCTGGGGGTTCAAGGGGGGCGGGTCCGTGGCTCTGCTGGTGGAGGGTGCGACGTTGGGGTAGGGGGTGGGGGGCATCGCACGGCGTTTTGGGGGAGGTGGCACAGGCGTGTGCGCTGGGCCTCCCAGGGGGATCACCGAGGTAGCCGAGGGTGGTAGGGGGCGCTTGGGGGCCTCGCGTGTGTCGTTGGCGGGGGTCGCCGTGTCTGCTGGGGGAGGTGGCTGAACAGGGAGGGGTAGTGGGTGAGGGGTCGAGGGATCCGGCTGCCTAAGGAGGTCTAAGATCTCCCGGGCAGTCCAGGTCAGGGTCAGCTCCCCAAGGCCCGGCACGTCTCTGTAACACCAGCTCACAGCCTCCTGCCAGGTCTCCTCCCAGTCATCCACACGTGCGGCCAGGATCTCCGTTTTTATTTGCTCGATGGTGTCACTATAGTGGGTTTCGAGGATGCTGAGGGTGGTCATCATCCACTCGTCGTGAGCACGACGTAGGAGGTCTAGGGTGGGGGGTGTTGCGAAGGCTGGGTGGGCTGCGGTGGTCAGGGCCCTCCTGGCCAGCAGGATGCCGTGGGGTTCCACCTCGTTCCCCGTAGTGACCTGGACATTGGCCAGGTGGTGGTGGGCCTTGATGTAGCGACTGAATAGTCGCACTAGTGGGGCAGGTGGGTTGGGTGGGATGGGCTGCATCGTGGAGTCGGTTCTGAAAGGGGGAAGGGAGCAGACGAGAGGGCCAGAGTTAGTCAAGGTCCTGGCGCTGTAGTGGATAGGACCAATCATTTCTTCTAGTGTAATTCTCTCCTCGTGAGCAGTCAAGAGAGAAGGTATGGTAGAGAGAGCGAGGGAGAGGAGAGAGGGGGGGAGGGGGAGAGAGGGGGGAAAAAAAAAAAAAAAAAAAAAAAAAAAAAGAGCCATTGGAGCGAGCAAAGGCCAAGGTTCTGGCAAGGTTAGGTTAGGCATAAGTAAAGAGGAGCCACCCCGGGGGACCCCGCCGGGACCCCGGTTAAGGTGAGAACCCCTGTGAGGCACGCGCACTTGAAACCCCACCCGCTCCGGCCCAGAGGAGAGAAAGAGAGAGAGAGGGGGGTCTGTATGTTTAAAGACATTTGGAGGACTCATACCCACAGGGCGGTCAACCGTCACGTCACAGACAAAACGGAAGACCTGAGTCTGAAACTCCAAAGTCACTAATCCTTTCTTCCACTTCTCAGAGTACACCCTGTCAGATCAGCGGCAGGCAGCACACGACCCAGGTTTAAAGGGCACTCGGCCCTTACCCAGATGTGCGCCAGCCACGCCCTCCGACCTTAACAGTGTGCAGAGGCCCCTCTCCCGCCGGGTCAGGGGCCTCCACACAGGTGCTGGTGAGATGAGTTATCTTGTCAGGTCTTCTTTTTCCAGGTCTTCTTTTTCTCAAGGTACCTCCTGTCAGATCAGCGGCAAGCAGCATACGATCCAGGCTTAAAAGGGCACCCGGCCTTTACACCAGACGTACGCCAGCCACGCCCTCCGATCCTAACAGTGTGCAGAGGCCCCTCTCCCGCCGGGCCAGGGGTCCCCACACCGGTACAGGTGAGAGAAGTCATCATGACATGTCTTCTTTTACTCCCCAGGGTAGTTTGTTGTCCCTGGCGGTTCAGCCGTCTGTCCGCCGGACAAAGAGGTGCCTTTACCCACAGGGCGGTTAAGTGTCTGACCACAGGACAAATCACAGAACCTTAGGCTTGGAGAGCTGTTTAGTGTTCCCTAATCGTGCCCTTTGTGTACAAGGACCGTCTCCCCCAGGGTAGATTCAAAGTCTATCTTCCGGAAGGCCAGTGATCTCTAGGTCTGGTGAGCTGTTCCCTTCTAGAATGGTGCAGGTGGGGTAAACTGTTCCAATTCGTTCTACTTTCCCTTTTTATAAAGTCCATATGTATTTGTATTTATTTCTATAATCCCCAGGTCTAGTAGCATTTGCATTCCTGTTTGTGTGTTGTTCACTCCAGGTGTTTGCTATGTTTTATTTAAGCCTTATAGTGTAGAGTGACACATGTCCTATAGGTGACTATTATTATCATAGGGGATATTGTGTTTGTTAAACCTGTATAAGGAATAAAGATAAGTCTGACCCCAAATTTAGGTTGTGTTACATTTTTATTCAGTGTTCCTTCAACAGATGACTTTATGTATATTTGAGGGTTACTTAAAGTATAGCGTGGTGAATACTATATTAGTACAGTTAAGGTCAACAGATGTACATGTGATCGGTGGTTTTTTCATTTCCTGGTCTATACATATTTATGTCGTTTGAAACCGCTCCTAATTTTGGGTAAATGTTTCATTCAGTGTTGTTACCAAACAATATAATAACATGACGATATATTAATATAATAATACGACGATATATTAATATAATAATACATTCGTATACGAGCGCCGTTTGGGGTAGAGCGAGGTTATTATTTACGAGGGGTTAGTCACGTGCTTAATGTTTACATCCGTGCGAGAGAGGAAGTTCGTCCAGTTTCCAGGTCCGGGGCCAAGTGCAGGCCGCCATCTTGTGTGTTTACTTTTGGGGAAGAGGAATCCCGGCATGCAGCGGTGCTTTGCGTGAGAGAGATGCGTCAGCCATCCATTTCCGGGGTCGCCATCTTGCCATGTTTACTTTCGGGGAAGGAATAAAGGTAAGTCTGTCCTCAAATTTAAGTTGTGTTGCACGTTTGTTCAGCGTTTCACCAACAGATGGTTTTATGTACGGTTGAGGGTTACTTGAAGTATAGTGTGGTAAATACTATAATTACATTTGATCGGTGGTTCTATCGTTTCCCGATTTATCTATATTTATGCAGTTTGAACCCGGTCCTAATTTTGGGTAAATGTTTTATTTCGTGTTGTTATTAAAATAATATAATACCCTGACGATATATTAATCCAATGGCACATTCGCATATGAGTGTCGTTTTTTTGGTTTAGGGCGAAGTTATCGCTCCAAGGGGTTAGTCACGTGTTCAGTGTTTACATCCGTGCGAGGGAGTATCCAGGTCCGGGGCAGAGTGCAGGCCGCCATCTTGTGTGTTTACTTTTGGGTTAGGGTTAGGTTAGGCATAAGTAAAGAGGAGCCACCCCGGGGGACCCCGCCGGGACCCCGGTTAAGGTGAGAACCCCTGTGAGGCACGCGCACTTGAAACCCCACCCGCTCCGGCCCAGAGGAGAGAAAGAGAGAGAGAGGGGGGTCTGTATGTTTAAAGACATTTGGAGGACTCATACCCACAGGGCGGTCAACCGTCACGTCACAGACAAAACGGAAGACCTGAGTCTGAAACTCCAAAGTCACTAATCCTTTCTTCCACTTCTCAGAGTACACCCTGTCAGATCAGCGGCAGGCAGCACACGACCCAGGTTTAAAGGGCACTCGGCCCTTACCCAGATGTGCGCCAGCCACGCCCTCCGACCTTAACAGTGTGCAGAGGCCCCTCTCCCGCCGGGTCAGGGGCCTCCACACAGGTGCTGGTGAGATGAGTTATCTTGTCAGGTCTTCTTTTTCCAGGTCTTCTTTTTCTCAAGGTACCTCCTGTCAGATCAGCGGCAAGCAGCATACGATCCAGGCTTAAAAGGGCACCCGGCCCTTACACCAGACGTACGCCAGCCACGCCCTCCGATCCTAACAGTGTGCAGAGGCCCCTCTCCCGCCGGGCCAGGGGTCCCCACACCGGTACAGGTGAGAGAAGTCATCATGACATGTCTTCTTTTACTCCCCAGGGTAGTTTGTTGTCCCTGGCGGTTCAGCCGTCTGTCCGCCGGACAAAGAGGTGCCTTTACCCACAGGGTGGTTAAGTGTCTGACCACAGGACAAATCACAGAACCTTAGGCTTGGAGAGCTGTTTAGTGTTCCCTAATCGTGCCCTTTGTGTACAAGGACCGTCTCCCCCAGGGTAGATTCAAAGTCTATCTTCCGGAAGGCCAGTGATCTCTAGGTCTGGTGAGCTGTTCCCTTCTAGAATGGTGCAGGTGGGGTAAACTGTTCCAATTCGTTCTACTTTCCCTTTTTATAAAGTCCATATGTATTTGTATTTATTTCTATAATCCCCAGGTCTAGTAGCATTTGCATTCCTGTTTGTGTGTTGTTCACTCCAGGTGTTTGCTATGTTTTATTTAAGCCTTATAGTGTAGAGTGACACATGTCCTATAGGTGACTATTATTATCATAGGGGATATTGTGTTTGTTAAACCTGTATAAGGAATAAAGATAAGTCTGACCCCAAATTTAGGTTGTGTTACATTTTTATTCAGTGTTCCTTCAACAGATGACTTTATGTATATTTGAGGGTTACTTAAAGTATAGCGTGGTGAATACTATATTAGTACAGTTAAGGTCAACAGATGTACATGTGATCGGTGGTTTTTTCATTTCCTGGTCTATACATATTTATGCCGTTTGAAACCGCTCCTAATTTTGGGTAAATGTTTCATTCAGTGTTGTTACCAAACAATATAATAACATGACGATATATTAATATAATAATACGACGATATATTAATATAATAATACATTCGTATACGAGCGCCGTTTGGGGTAGAGCGAGGTTATTATTTACGAGGGGTTAGTCACGTGCTTAATGTTTACATCCGTGCGAGAGAGGAAGTTCGTCCAGTTTCCAGGTCCGGGGCCAAGTGCAGGCCGCCATCTTGTGTGTTTACTTTTGGGGAAGAGGAATCCCGGCATGCAGCGGTGCTTTGCGTGAGAGAGATGCGTCAGCCATCCATTTCCGGGGTCGCCATCTTGCCATGTTTACTTTCGGGGAAGGAATAAAGGTAAGTCTGTCCTCAAATTTAAGTTGTGTTGCACGTTTGTTCAGCGTTTCACCAACAGATGGTTTTATGTACGGTTGAGGGTTACTTGAAGTATAGTGTGGTAAATACTATAATTACATTTGATCGGTGGTTCTATCGTTTCCCGATTTATCTATATTTATGCAGTTTGAACCCGGTCCTAATTTTGGGTAAATGTTTTATTTCGTGTTGTTATTAAAATAATATAATACCCTGACGATATATTAATCCAATGGCACATTCGCATATGAGTGTCGTTTTTTTGGTTTAGGGCGAAGTTATCGCTCCAAGGGGTTAGTCACGTGTTCAGTGTTTACATCCGTGCGAGGGAGTATCCAGGTCCGGGGCAGAGTGCAGGCCGCCATCTTGTGTGTTTACTTTTGGGGAAGATAGATCCAAGTGTACACTCCAGTTCGTCCTCCAGTTCCGGGGTAAAGTCCAGCTCGCCATATTGTTATGTTTATTAAGGGGGAAGGAAAACGCATGTGCACGCTGGTAGCTACCGTGGGAGGGGGGAATAATTACGTCAGTCATCCAGTTCCGGAGTGATGGTCAGTTCGCCATTGCTCTGTTTACAGCGGAGGGCCAGTAAGTATTTACGTTCGCCGCGAGGGGAGGCGCGGAAGTCATTCACGGTTGGAAACACGTCATCTCAACTATATTGCAGTGTAAGAGGTCTCATCTACCTTTGGGAATTAACTGACGGTAAGTTTGTACCACGTATGCCCTGCATTCTGTTAAGGGTTCTATGTTAAATTAAGTTTATGTTAAGGTTTGTTTCTCGCGTGTTCCGTATGGTTTGTTGACATAACGTTTCACTATGGTGGGACAGGTCAGAGACGAAGTTATGTACGTTAAGCGTAGTGTTTATAATTCAAGGATATTTAAGCCCATTTGAACGGCGACAAGGAAGTTAACGTTAAGGATTAAGGTTTAAAGGCGATTTGAGGTGGCGGAGGAGGAGTTGATAATCAAAACCGTTGTATTATTGCATCCTAGAAGTTTGTGGACGTGTGTGGGGCCGCGCTGTTTATCTATTGGGTCTGGTCAGCCGTCTGCCCAGCAGAAGGGAGCCCGGGTCCTGGGCTGAGGGAGAGGATGTCCCAAGGTGAACAACGTTGAACAGACACCCAGAAAAGAAGTTAAGGCAAGTGTCTGTCCGGGGCCCGTCAGAGGGGGTCCAAAACATGTGGAAGGTCTCATCCAGCGGGAGCCGGTGAGTAAATAAAAGATAATCTGGGCAGTCAAGTGCCAGCAGAAGTGAGACAGTCCAATCAATTGATAATGATATCTACTGGGTATAGACAAGAGAGGGAACCTATCTGACAGAGTGGTTGGCTGGGGTCAACAGGTATAAGGGGAGAGAGAATCAGAAGTCCCTAGATCAGTAGGTGGGGTAATCTAAATCTTCTAGGGGGTCAAAAGGACAAAGATTCCAGTCTAGTCTGGCAAATAAGAGCTAATCTAGGTCAAGCTGTTGGCCTCCAATAAGTCAAAAGGGGGGTCCTACACTATTCAAAAGGTCCAGGGGTAAGGGAGAAATTAAGCCCAATAGATGTTACTTTACAGCACGGTCCTACAGAGTAATCAACAGGTCCTGTCTAAATAGAGGAGAACACATCATCAGTAGTATACCTGGGGTCAAAGGGTGTTTCGGCCTTATACTAGACACCCTCGCCCAGGCAGGCCCACCGAGGTGATCAATCTCGGTGTGTGTCTCCAGTCCAATTAGGTAAAAGGGAACCAGTGTTACAGTCAACCAAGTGTTAAGCCAAATTCCTATAGTAAAGTCCAGAATCCTAGTGTAAGGGGGGAATTTCAAGATCAAAACAAACCAAGTGCCAGATTAAATTCCTATGGTAAAGTCCAAAGCAACTTCCTAAAAGGGGTGTCCAGTGAAACATCTAGGGTCAAAAGACTAATTATAATAATGTTCACAGAAACTAAGGAGAGGATGAAGGTAAACGTGTAAGGGAGAGATATCTAAAGAGCTCCAGTCCAAGGGTAAGAATAAGGGGAGGGGGGGGGGGGGGGGGGGGGGGGGAAGAGGAGGGAGGGAGGGAGGGAGGGAGGGGGAAGGGGAGAGGGAGGGAGGGGGGAGGAGGGGAGGCTAAGAGCAGCGTCCAGTATGTATGCATGTGGGAGAGTCCACCCCTTTGGCTATTAGGGTGAGGCTCCATCAGTAATTCTTTTTTTGGTGTTGTATGTTTCAGGGCTAGCCCCCATAAAAGCTTGGGATGCGATGAAGGTCCCCAACCCTGGACCACCACTCCTGCGTGCATGTCCCAAAACGGGGTCAGGAGGGCCGCATACCTACCTGCCCACCCAGTAGGGCTGTTTGTTAACACCGCAAGGTTACCACAGCCTTCCCGAAGTGGGCCTGGAGAACAGGCCGCCCCCAGTCTTCCAAGATGGCCGCCGCAGGCCACCCTGGGGGGGACCCGGACCCCAGCTCCGACCCGCCGGACAGTCTCTGTCCAGGCCGGCCCCGCCAGAGCCCTGGGCCCCCCAACTCGCCAGAGTGTCCGCCCCTGTCGCGGAACACCCTGGGGGGTGCAGGCTCCTTCGTCCAGCTGGAACAGACTGCCCCTGTCACAGTCCACCCAGCATGGAGTTAGGACATCCGGTCATCCAGGCCCGTAGCCCCTGGCGCTATTGGCTCTGGGATGGAACCGGGACTCCCACCCACCCAGGCAGGGAGCCTGGGGGGGCTTGAGGGAGGTACTGGCGGAGGGGTGGTGGGTCTAAGAGGTAAGACCACGGAGCAACCCACAAGCTTCTACCAGCGCTAAGGTCAGAGGTCGCCAGTTAGTGGGGGCCCAGGACAATGTCCTGTTGAGCTTATCCTCTGGACCCCACCAACCGACTCTATGCACGATAGGGCGAGAACCCACCAGAATTGGCAGAAGACTTCAGGCAGGAAGTGGAATTCTTCAAGTCAGAGTCTTCAAGCAGGAAGTCAGTGGGTCTCAGGAACAACCGTGGTCAGCAATGGAGAATAGCACGTTCGCCTCATTGGTCAACAGGTTGCCTTTGAAGAAAGTGCTAAAGTCTGGGTAAGCCCCTTTGAGAGACTGACAAGTCCTCCATGGGTAATAATAACAATAGGGGGGAGTGGACCCATCAGGTGGGTTCCAGCCACTGTGAGAGGGAGCAGGCCAATTACACAGTGGCAAAAGGAAAACAACTTGGTGGAAAAGATAAACAAGCTGCTGGGAAATCAAAACAAAATGTTCCAAAATGCTCCTTTCTTTCCAGAAGTCCCCGTTCGGGCTGTAGGGGCAATCCATTTGTTCCTAGTCTGGTGAACAACCAAGACAAGATGAAGGGAGGTATACCCTCAAGAAGAGTGATAAAAGGAGGTAAGGAGAGATAATTTAATGTTAAAAGTGATGATTTCTTCTCTCCCAGACAGTGGAGAGGGGAGAGAGAAGGAGAGGGAGGGGGGCCCTGCGTGTCTGCACCTGTGAGTGAGGGGGAATTCCCTGCGCGCGCCTGTGTGCCTGTGAAAGAGGGACAGGTCCCCTTGTTTACAAACAACCGTCTGGGCCTGTGAGTGAGGGAGAGATCTGGCTGCTCATTTGGAAGTGGAGGGGTTCCCCTTGTGGGGAGGAAAGGGGATTTAGTGCCCCCCAGTGGGGGTTCTACCCACTTGCAGGAAGGAGAGAAACTGGCTGCTGTGAATGGTTTGGTTAGATTAGTTTTGTGGTTACAGTTAGGGTTACAATGTGGGTTTTAGGGTTAGAGTAAGGTCAGTGATAGGGGTAGGGTTAAGGTCAAGGGTTAAGGCATAGGGTTAAAGGTCGGTTAGGTTTAGGCATAAAGTGGGGTTAAAGCTAGGGTTGGTTCTGGTTAGGGTTAGGGTTAAGGTTAAGGGTTAGGGGTAGGGTAAGATAAGTGCTGGGGGTAGGGTCGGACTCGGTTAAGTTTAGGCACCATTCAGGGTGGTGTTTAGAAAGAAGACTTAAGTAGAGCGGATAAGGTTAGGTTTTAGGCATGTTTTAGTGTGGTGCTAGAAGGAGGATTAAAGTAGGGTGGGTATGGTTAGGTTTTAGGCATGGTCAGAGTGGCGTTAGAAAGAGGAATAAAGTAGGAGGGGTATGGTTAGGTTTTAGGGACGCTCAGTGCAGTGTTAAAGGTAGGTTTACAGTGAAATGGAGGGATTGGAAAAGGTTCCAGTCAGACTGCCAGAGGTCTGTAGGCCAAGCCCGACGACCACCTGGCCATCATCACCCTGGTGTTAACCAATTCCCTCCGTTATTTATTTACAACTTTTAATATTTTCTCCTCTGTACAAGAAACAAGAGAACTAGGGGCCCCTCCAGGGGGATAAGTAATTTATAACTGATTAATGTCAACATTAGAACAAATGATCTTTAAAGAATTAACATATTTTTTTAAAATGTTAACAATCATTCTGTTTTTTACAGAGAGAGAACGAACATTTTGTTAACCTATTCTTAAAGGACTAACATATTCTTAACTGTTAATAATTATTTTGTGTTTTATAAAAAGAGAAAATGAACATTTTGTACAACTATTTGGAGCTATTGAAGTCGAGGCGCTCCAGGGGGGCGGTCCATTGTGTTGTTGCAGGGGTGTTCCCAAGATTGGTCCGGTCCCGGCCCTGGTTCCCACTGGCTCAGCTACCCTGTTTGCTGGGGAGGACAAAGGAGAAAAGGGGAGAGGGGAGGGGGAACAAAGGTTTTAAGGGCCCATTGGTGCTGAAGGAAACTCCATCTGGTAAGGAAAGTAGTGTGCATGTGTGTGTTTTTATTTGCGTGTGTATGTTCATCTGTGGTGTAGGGGCGAGGGGGTTCTTATTGTCCTGTTTTTCAGCAGTCATATCTCCGTCCGGTAAAGTGGAGGCCTGTGGTCCAGCTAACGGTCGTTTAGGCCATCCGGGTGCCTGGAGGACAGTCTCCTTATCCAGGTTCTTTCAGCTCGTCTGCGGTCCTGTGTCGTCCATGTGGGGTCGTGTTCCAGGATGACGCTGAACATGCTGTTGATGTCGTGTCGTCGAAAGTGGACCCCCAGCGGAGTGGGACGTTGCTCTACTCTAATCGTGTGCCGGTGTGCTGACATCCTCTGGGAGAGCGAGGTAGAGGTTTCTCCCACATATACTTTTTGGCAGCGTCTACACCTGATTGCATAGATGCAGTTTGATGTAGACGGCGGGGGTGTGTTCTTCAGCCTGACATAGTGGCCTGTGCGTGGGTTATGGACCCAGCGGAGGGGAGGGAGGGGGGATTGTATCTGCACCCTTCCCGAGGGTAATTTAGACCTCACCAGGAGGTCTTTCAGGTTCGGGTTTCTGCGGAAAGCAGAAAGGACCGTGGTGTCAGTGAGGGGAGGAATGTGTGGTGCCATCTCATTAAAGTTTTTCTTCAGGGTCCTATGTAAGTTGACGGAGGATGGGGAGAGTACTGAGATCAATGGGATCCTAGTTCCTGTGGGGGCCGCCCTCTGAGCCCCTCGGTGGGACCACCAGTCCTTCTTCACTGAGCGTAAGAAGGTGCGTGTGTAGCCCCTAGGCGTCAGGGCCCTAAAGAGTGTGGCAGTGGCTTCCTCACGGTCCACCTCCCTGGAGCAGATGCGGTCGAATCGAATCAGCTGTGATTTGACCGTGCCCTTAAACGTATGTGAGGGGTGGTAACTGCTTCTGTGGAGGAGCGCGTGTGTGTCTGTAGGTTTGAAGTATATCCGTGTGTCAAGTCTCCCTGTCTGAGGGAAGTCTGCACTCTTGAAAACAACAACGTCCAGGAAGTTAACCTCCGTGTCGTGTATTGTTTCCTTAAGGTGAATGGAGGGATGGTGGTCATTAAGGGTGGAAATCCAAGCCTGGAGATCCTCAAGAGAATGGGTCCAAATCCCCCAGATGTCATCCAAGTACCGTAGGTATTGTAAAGGTAGTTTGGGGGAGATGGAAAGAACAGATTCCTCCCAATCGGCCATATAAATATTGGCATAAGAGGGTGCAAAGCGTTTTCCCATTGCTGTGCCCTTTTTCTGCAGAAACCATTTGCCGTCAAAGCAGAAGTCATTTCTGGTCAGACTGAGGCGGAGGAGGTGAAGAAGATGATCATCCGGGCGGGCGGGATCCGGGAAGCGTTCCAGGCATTTTTTTACTGCCGTGAGGCCCCTCTCTGTGTCTATGTTGGTGTACAGGCTGTCCACGTCCATAGTAAAGAGGAATGCATCCTGGGGGACCGTCACCTCCCTTACTTTCGTCAGGAAGTGGTAAGTGTCTTGTAGGTGGCTCGGGTGTCGTGTGGATAGGGGCTTCAGGTAGGAGTCAATCCAGGCTGCTATCTGGTAGCTCTCACTAGAGCAGTCCGATACAATAGGCCTGCCCGGTGGCATCCTACGTGGGACGGTCCAGGCCGTTTCCGGCTTGTGGATTTTGGGTAAGAGGTAGAACTGTCTGGGGCGTGGTGGGTCGTCCCCTTTTAGAACTTTGGCCTGTTTCTGTGTGATGAACCGATCGGTCACCATCTGTGTTATAACTTCCCTCATAAGGGAGGCCGTCTGGGGGTAGATGGGGCTTGGAAGGGGGCCGTAATATTCAGGGTCAGATAGTTGCCTCATCGCCTCCTGGACGTAGAGGGTCCTATCCATGATGACCAAGGAAGAGCCTTTATCCGCCGGCTTTATTACTATGGCCCCGTTATCCTGCAAGGATTTGATAGCCTTCCACTCTTGTGGAGAAGTGTTGGGTGAGTCCTGTCCCGAGGACTGAGGGGAAGAGATTAAAGCTTCCCTGTCTTTACCCATGAGTTCAAACAACTCCACCGGGAGTCGATTGATAGGGGGCTCCCAGAGGGAGGGGGGTTGAAAAGGTGGTCTGACCTGGTTGTTATCTATGCCTTCCCCGAAGAAGGCGCAGAGGCGCAGCCTACGGTGGTACGCTCCTATGTCCAGCCGCAGGTCCCATTTGGGGTTGGGCCGTGTACCAGGCGTTGGAATAAAGGATAAGCCTTTAGCAAGGAGGGATGCCTGGGGGTCAGTAAGTACGAAAGTTGTGGAGAGATTTACCACTCCAGGCGTTGGAGTCGGTTCTCCTTGTTGTGGGCGGCCCAGGTTCAGGTAGACATTCCAGTGGTCCCACATGGCCTGTGCGGTCTCTGGGGTCCAGTGGATGTCGTCTCTGGTGGTGCAGAAGAGGTGGCTGGGCAGACGGGGGATGGAGTGCCCTTGCTCCTTGATAATAGTGTTGAGTGTGTTCAGGTTCCTCCTGAAGGTTGGAGCCAGGTTGTTAGAGAAGTTCACGACTGGCACTAGGATCCTGGCGTTGGGGAATTGGGCTTTGGCCGCCCCCCTGAGGCGCCGCAGCTGTGGGGTTAGTAGGGAGGGGTTGGCCTGGTGCTTATTATTTATTCCAAAGGACAGGATCACCACCTGTGTGTCCTGGGACACCCTGGTCCTGTGCTTAAGCATGTGCGTGGCGTGGGCCAGCAAGGCTCCTGGGTAGCTGTCTACCTGAACCCTGTTGTCCGTGATGGGGGGCAACCTGGACAGGTTAGAGTCCCCCATTACAATCACCGGGCGCGTGGGGTCTAGGGCCCAATTTAAATACTTATTGCCCCAGTGCTGGTGAGACTGTGCCCGAGCGGTGTGCGGAGTAAGAGGGGGAGGGGGATCCACAGTAGGTGGTCCCTGGGACGGGGGTCGATCCATTGGGGGGATCGAAGTGTCGGTGAGGATGGGGAATACAAAGGAGGATGAAGTGCTGGCTACAGACAGTAGATCCCACTCCTCCTCCGAGGTGCTCAAGGAGAGGGGGGAGAGAGGAGGGGGAGAAGGAGTGGCAACTCTGGGAGTTGGCTGGGGGTTCAAGGGGGGCGGGTCCGTGGCTCTGCTGGTGGAGGGTGCGACGTTGGGGTAGGGGGTGGGGGGCATCGCACGGCGTTTTGGGGGAGGTGGCACAGGCGTGTGCGCTGGGCCTCCCAGGGGGATCACCGAGGTAGCCGAGGGTGGTAGGGGGCGCTTGGGGGCCTCGCGTGTGTCGTTGGCGGGGGTCGCCGTGTCTGCTGGGGGAGGTGGCTGAACAGGGAGGGGTAGTGGGTGAGGGGTCGAGGGATCCGGCTGCCTAAGGAGGTCTAAGATCTCCCGGGCAGTCCAGGTCAGGGTCAGCTCCCCAAGGCCCGGCACGTCTCTGTAACACCAGCTCACAGGGTTAGGGTTAGGTTAGGCATAAGTAAAGAGGAGCCACCCCGGGGGACCCCGCCGGGACCCCGGTTAAGGTGAGAACCCCTGTGAGGCACGCGCACTTGAAACCCCACCCGCTCCGGCCCAGAGGAGAGAAAGAGAGAGAGAGGGGTCTGTATGTATAAAGACATTTGGAGGACTCATACCCACAGGGCGGTCAGCCGTCACGTCACAGACAAAACGGAAGACCTGAGTCTGTAACTCCAAAGTCACTAATCCTTTCTTCTACTTCTCAGAGTACACCCTGTCAGATCAGCGGCAGGCAGCACACGACCCAGGTTTAAAGGGCACCCGGCCCTTACCCAGATGTGCGCCAGCCACGCCCTCCGACCTTAACAGTGTGCAGAGGCCCCTCTCCCGCCGGGTTAGGGGCCTCCACACAGGTGCTGGTGAGATGAGTCATCTTGCCAGGTCTTCTTTTTCCAGGTCTTCTTTTTCTCAAGGTACACCCTGTCAGATCAGCGGCAAGCAGCATACGATCCAGGCTTAAAAGGGCACCCGGCCCTTACACCAGACGTACGCCAGCCACGCCCTCCGACCCTAACAGTGTGCAGAGGCCCCTCTCCCGCCGGGTTAGGGGTCCCCACACCGGTACAGGTGAGAGAAGTCATCATGACATGTCTTCTTTTACTCCCCAGGGTAGTTTGTTGTCCCTGGCGGTTCAGCCGTCTGTCCGCCGGACAAAGAGGTGCCTTTACCCACAGGGCGGTTAAGTGTCTGACCACAGGACAAATCACAGAACCTTAGGCTTGGAGAGCTGTCTAGTGTTCCCTAATCGTGCCTTTTGTGTACAAGGACCGTCTCCCCCAGGGTAGATTCAAAGTCCATCTTCCGGAAGGCCAGTGATCTCTAGGTCTGGTGAGCTGTTCCCTTCTAGAATGGTGCAGGTGGGGTAAACTGTTCCAATTCGTTCTACTGTCCCTTTTATAAAGTCCATATGTATTTGTATTTATTCCTATAATCCCCAGGTTTAGCAGCATTTGTATTCCTGTTTGTGTGTTGTTCACTCCAGGTGTTTGCTATGTTTTATTTAAGCCTTGTAGCACAGAGTGACGTATGTCCTATAGGTGACCATTATTATCATAGGGGATATTATGTTTGTTAAGTCTGTATAAGGAATAAAGATAAGTCTGACCTCAAACCTAAGTTGTGTTACACTTTTATTCAGATGGTTTTATGTACATTTGAGAGTTACTTGAAGTATAGCGTGGTAAATACTATGACCTCACAGGTAAGGAGAAAAAATGTATATGTGATTGGTGGTTTTATCGTCTCCCGGTTTATATATATTTATGTAGTTTGAGCCCGATCCTAATTATGGGTCAATGTTCCATCCAATGTTGTTACCAAATAATATAATAACATGACGATATATTAATATAATAATACATTCGCATATGAGCGCCGTTCGGGGTAGAGTGAAGTTATTAATACGGAGGGTTATTCACGTGCTCAGTGTTTACATCCGTGAGAGGGAGGAAGGAAGTTAGTCAAGTATCCAGGTCCGGGGTATTATGTAGGCTGCCATCTTGTATGTTTACTATGGGGGAAGAGGAATCCCGGCATGCACTGGCGCCTTCCGTGAGAGGGGGGAAGATGCGTCAACCATCCATTTCCGGGGTTCTGTGCAGGTCGCCATCTTGCCATGTTTACTCTTGGGGAAGACAAATCCAAGCGCACCCTCCAGTCAGCCCTCCAGTTCCGGGGTAATGTGCAGCTCGTCATATTGGTATGTTTACTAAGGGGGAAGGAAAATCCATGTGCACACCGGTAACGTTCGCGAGAGGGGGGAATTACGTCAGTCATCCAGTTCCGGAGTGACGGTCAGTTCGCCATATTGCTCTGTTAACAATGGAGGATCTAGAAACCTGCGCCAAGTATTTACGTTCGTAGCGAGGAGAAGGCGCGGGGGTCAATCAAGGTAGGAAAAACGGTAACTCAACTATATTGTAGTGTAAGAGGTCTCTATTATATTTGGAGATTATCTAACGGTAAGGTTGTCTCACGTATGCCCCGCTTGAGGTGTATGTTAAAGTTTGTTTCTCGCGCGTTTCGTATTGTTTGTTGACATCACGTCTCACCACAGTGGGAACGGCCAGGGACAAAGTCATGCACGTTAAGTGCAGTGTTATAATTCAACATATTTAAGGCTATTTGGGCGGTGACAAGGGAGTTAACGTCAAGGGCCAGGATTTAAAGGTGATTTGAGGTGGCGAAGGAGAAGTTGATATCCGAAACCGTATTGTTATTGTACTCTAGAGGTTTGTGGACGTGTATGGGGCCGCGCTGATCATCCATTAGGTTTGGTGAGGCGTCCGGCCTGCAGAAGGGAGCCCGGGTCCTGGGCTGAGGGAGAGGATGTCCCAAGGTGAACAACGTTGAACAGACACCCAGAAAAGAAGTTAAGGCAAGTGTCTGTCCGGGGCCCGTCAGAGGGGGTCCAAAACATGTGGAAGGTCTCATCCAGCGGGAGCCGGTGAGTAAATAAAAGATTATCTGGGCAGTCAAGTGCCAGCAGAAGTGAGACAATCCAATCAATTGATAATGATATCTACTGGGTATAGACAAGAGAGGGAACCTATCTGACAGAGTGGTTGGCTGGGGTCAACAGGTATAAGGGGAGAGAGAATCAGAAGTCCCTAGATCAGTAGGTGGGGTAATCTAAACCTTCTAGGGGGTCAAAAGGGCAAAGATTCCAGTCTAGTCTGGCAAATAAGAGCTAATCTAGGTCAAGCTGTTGGCCTCCAATAAGTCAAAGGGGGGTCCTACACCATTCAAAAGGTCCAGGGGTAAGGGAGAAATTAAGCCTTATAGATGTTACTTCACAGCACGGTCCTACAGAGTAATCAACAGGTCCTGTCTAAATAGAGGAGAACACATCATCAGTAGTATACCTGGGGTCAAAGGGTGTTTCGGCCTTATACTAGACACCCTCGCCCAGGTCAGGCCCACCGAGGTGATCAAGCTCGGTGTGTGTCTCCAGTCCAATTAGAAAGAGGTAAGCAGCAACGCGATTCAACTAGTGCTAAGCCAAATTCCTATGGTAAAGGATATTCCCATTCCTATTTCCTGATTCCTAATTCCTATTGATCAAGATAAAGCAACTGCCAGATCAAGCTCCTATGGTAAGGTGCAAAGTAGTTCCCTAGAGGAGGTGTCTAGTAAGACTTCTAGGATAAACTGTGTCTAATGAGCTCCAGTCCAAGGGCAAGTCTAAGGGGAGTGGAAGGAGGGAGGGGAAGGAGGGAGGGGAAGGAGGGGGGAAGGAGGGAGGGGAAGGGGGGAGGGAGGGAGGGGGAAGGGAGGGGAGGGAGGAGGGGAGACTAAGAGCAGCGTCCAGTGTGTCATGCATGTGGGAGAGCCCACCCCTCTTGCTATCAGGGTGAGGCTCAATCAGTAATTCTTTTTTTGGTGTTGTATGTTTTAGGGCTACCCCCCATGGAAGATTGGGATGCGATGAAGTTCCTCAACCCTGGAACACCACCCCTGCGTGCATGTCCCAAGTGGGACGCAGGAGGGCCGCATACTTACCTACCCAAACAAGCAGACTGATTGTTAACACCGCAAGGTAGCCACAGCCTGCTCAGAGAGGGCCTGAAGAACAGGCCGCCCCCATTCCTCCAAGATGGCCGCCGCAGGCCATCCTGGGAGGGACCCTGATCCCGGTTCCGGCCCGCCCCGGCTGTCCGCCAGGGCCGGCCCCGCCAGGGCACTGGGTCCCCCATCTCACCAGAGTGCCCGCCCCTGTCGCGGAGCACCCTGGGGGGTGCGACCTCCTGGGCCCCACTGGAACAGACTGCCCCTGTCACAGTCTGCCCAGAGTGGGGTCAGGACTTCCAGTCCACCCAGGCCTGTTGCCCCTGTCGCAACCTGCTCTGGGGTGGGACCGGGACTCCCACCCACCCAGGCATGGAGCCTGGGGGGGCTTAAGGGAGATACTGGCGGAGGGGTGGTGGGTCTAACAGGTAAGACCACGGAGCAACCCACAAGCTTCTACCAGCGCTAAGGTCAGAGGTCGCCAGTTAGTGGGGGCCCAGGACAATGTCCTGTTGAGCTTATCCTCTGGACCCCACCAACCGACTCTATGCACGACAGGGCGAGAACCCACCAGAATTGGCAGAAGACTTCAGGCAGGAAGTGGAATTCTTCAAGTCAGAATCTTCAGGCACTTTGAAGTAAGTGCTGAAATCTGGGTAAGCCCCTTTGAGAGACTGACAAGTCCTCCATGGGTTATAATAACAATAGGGGGGAGTGGACCCATCAGATGGGTTCCAGCCACTGTGAGAGGGAGCAGGCCAATTACACAGTGACAAAAGGAAAACAACTTGGTGGAAAAGATAAACAAGCTGCTGGGAAATCAAAACAAAATGTTCCAAAATGCTCCTTTCTTTCCAGAATTCCCCGTTCGGGCTGTAGGGGCAATCCATTTGTTCCTAGTCTGGTGAACAACCAAGACAAGATGAAGGGAGGTATACCCTCAAGAAGAGTGATAAAAGGAGGTAAGGAGAGATAATTTAATGTTAAAAGTGATGATTTCTTCTCTCCCAGACAGTGGAGAGGGGAGAGAGAAGGAGAGGGAGGGGGGCCCTGCGCGTCTGCACCTGTGAGTGAGGGGGAATTCCCTGCGCGCGCCTGTGTGCCTGTGAAAGAGGGACAGGTCCCCTTGTTTACAAACAACCGCCTGTGCCTGTGAGTGAGGGAGAGATCTGGCTGCTCATTTGGAAGTGGAGGGGTTCCCCTTGTGGGGAGGAAAGGGGATTGAGCGCCCCCCAGTGGGGGTTCTACCCACTTGCAGGAAGGAGAGAAACTGGCTGCTGTGAATGGTTTGGTTAGATTAGTTTTGTGGTTACAGTTAGGGTTACAATGCGGGTTTTAGGGTTAGAGTAAGGTCAGTGATAGGGGTAGGGTTAGAGGTCGGTTAGGTTTAGGCATAGAGTGGGATTAAGGCTAGGGTTAGTTCTGGTTAGGGTTAGGGCAAAGGTCAAGGGTTGGGGTTAGGGTTAGAGTCAGGGCTAGGATAGGGTTAAGGCCAGGGTTGTTGTAGGTTAGGTTTAGGGCTGTAATCAGGATAAGGTTAAACTCAGAACTAGAGCCAGTCTCTGGTCAGGTTAGGTTTAGGCAAGAGTAGAATCTGGTTAAGTTTAGGTAAGATCAGGGTCTGGTTAAGTTTAGGTAAGTCCAGGTTAGGGTGATGGCCTCTAATTGGCTAAAGTAAAGGTTGGGCGTAGGGTCAAGGGGTTGGTGTCCGGGGCGTGGATTGTTCAGCGAAGGTGGCTGGAAGAGTGGCGGTCGTCAGGGATGAGGATCCAGTCGTGCAGGCTCAGGCGGAAGAGGGTCCAGGTCCCCAGTCATCATCTAGTCAACATCATCTGTCTTCTTTTTCTCCCTTTGGTTGAGAGGTAGGGGTCTTGATCCAGCCGGGCTCCAAGTCGTCTGTGCAGGAGTCTTCGTTAATTGAATATTCAAGAGAGGGAGAGGGGAGAGAGAGCAAGGGCTTTTGGAGCGAGCAAAGGCCAAGGTTCTGGCAAGGTTAGGTTAGGCATAAGTAAAGAGGAGCCACCCCGGGGGACCCCGCCGGGACCCCGGTTAAGGTGAGAACCCCTGTGAGGCACGCGCACTTGAAACCCCACCCGCTCCGGCCCAGAGGAGAGAAAGAGAGAGAGAGGGGTCTGTATGTATAAAGACATTTGGAGGACTCATACCCACAGGGCGGTCAGCCGTCACGTCACAGACAAAACGGAAGACCTGAGTCTGTAACTCCAAAGTCACTAATCCTTTCTTCTACTTCTCAGAGTACACCCTGTCAGATCAGCGGCAGGCAGCACACGACCCAGGTTTAAAGGGCACCCGGCCCTTACCCAGATGTGCGCCAGCCACGCCCTCCGACCTTAACAGTGTGCAGAGGCCCCTCTCCCGCCGGGTTAGGGGCCTCCACACAGGTGCTGGTGAGATGAGTCATCTTGCCAGGTCTTCTTTTTCCAGGTCTTCTTTTTCTCAAGGTACACCCTGTCAGATCAGCGGCAAGCAGCATACGATCCAGGCTTAAAAGGGCACCCGGCCCTTACACCAGACGTACGCCAGCCACGCCCTCCGACCCTAACAGTGTGCAGAGGCCCCTCTCCCGCCGGGTTAGGGGTCCCCACACCGGTACAGGTGAGAGAAGTCATCATGACATGTCTTCTTTTACTCCCCAGGGTAGTTTGTTGTCCCTGGCGGTTCAGCCGTCTGTCCGCCGGACAAAGAGGTGCCTTTACCCACAGGGCGGTTAAGTGTCTGACCACAGGACAAATCACAGAACCTTAGGCTTGGAGAGCTGTCTAGTGTTCCCTAATCGTGCCTTTTGTGTACAAGGACCGTCTCCCCCAGGGTAGATTCAAAGTCCATCTTCCGGAAGGCCAGTGATCTCTAGGTCTGGTGAGCTGTTCCCTTCTAGAATGGTGCAGGTGGGGTAAACTGTTCCAATTCGTTCTACTGTCCCTTTTATAAAGTCCATATGTATTTGTATTTATTCCTATAATCCCCAGGTTTAGCAGCATTTGTATTCCTGTTTGTGTGTTGTTCACTCCAGGTGTTTGCTATGTTTTATTTAAGCCTTGTAGCACAGAGTGACGTATGTCCTATAGGTGACCATTATTATCATAGGGGATATTATGTTTGTTAAGTCTGTATAAGGAATAAAGATAAGTCTGACCTCAAACCTAAGTTGTGTTACACTTTTATTCAGATGGTTTTATGTACATTTGAGAGTTACTTGAAGTATAGCGTGGTAAATACTATGACCTCACAGGTAAGGAGAAAAAATGTATATGTGATTGGTGGTTTTATCGTCTCCCGGTTTATATATATTTATGTAGTTTGAGCCCGATCCTAATTATGGGTCAATGTTCCATCCAATGTTGTTACCAAATAATATAATAACATGACGATATATTAATATAATAATACATTCGCATATGAGCGCCGTTCGGGGTAGAGTGAAGTTATTAATACGGAGGGTTATTCACGTGCTCAGTGTTTACATCCGTGAGAGGGAGGAAGGAAGTTAGTCAAGTATCCAGGTCCGGGGTATTATGTAGGCTGCCATCTTGTATGTTTACTATGGGGGAAGAGGAATCCCGGCATGCACTGGCGCCTTCCGTGAGAGGGGGGAAGATGCGTCAACCATCCATTTCCGGGGTTCTGTGCAGGTCGCCATCTTGCCATGTTTACTCTTGGGGAAGACAAATCCAAGCGCACCCTCCAGTCAGCCCTCCAGTTCCGGGGTAATGTGCAGCTCGTCATATTGGTATGTTTACTAAGGGGGAAGGAAAATCCATGTGCACACCGGTAACGTTCGCGAGAGGGGGGAATTACGTCAGTCATCCAGTTCCGGAGTGACGGTCAGTTCGCCATATTGCTCTGTTAACAATGGAGGATCTAGAAACCTGCGCCAAGTATTTACGTTCGTAGCGAGGAGAAGGCGCGGGGGTCAATCAAGGTAGGAAAAACGGTAACTCAACTATATTGTAGTGTAAGAGGTCTCTATTATATTTGGAGATTATCTAACGGTAAGGTTGTCTCACGTATGCCCCGCTTGAGGTGTATGTTAAAGTTTGTTTCTCGCGCGTTTCGTATTGTTTGTTGACATCACGTCTCACCACAGTGGGAACGGCCAGGGACAAAGTCATGCACGTTAAGTGCAGTGTTATAATTCAACATATTTAAGGCTATTTGGGCGGTGACAAGGGAGTTAACGTCAAGGGCCAGGATTTAAAGGTGATTTGAGGTGGCGAAGGAGAAGTTGATATCCGAAACCGTATTGTTATTGTACTCTAGAGGTTTGTGGACGTGTATGGGGCCGCGCTGATCATCCATTAGGTTTGGTGAGGCGTCCGGCCTGCAGAAGGGAGCCCGGGTCCTGGGCTGAGGGAGAGGATGTCCCAAGGTGAACAACGTTGAACAGACACCCAGAAAAGAAGTTAAGGCAAGTGTCTGTCCGGGGCCCGTCAGAGGGGGTCCAAAACATGTGGAAGGTCTCATCCAGCGGGAGCCGGTGAGTAAATAAAAGATTATCTGGGCAGTCAAGTGCCAGCAGAAGTGAGACAATCCAATCAATTGATAATGATATCTACTGGGTATAGACAAGAGAGGGAACCTATCTGACAGAGTGGTTGGCTGGGGTCAACAGGTATAAGGGGAGAGAGAATCAGAAGTCCCTAGATCAGTAGGTGGGGTAATCTAAACCTTCTAGGGGGTCAAAAGGGCAAAGATTCCAGTCTAGTCTGGCAAATAAGAGCTAATCTAGGTCAAGCTGTTGGCCTCCAATAAGTCAAAGGGGGGTCCTACACCATTCAAAAGGTCCAGGGGTAAGGGAGAAATTAAGCCTTATAGATGTTACTTCACAGCACGGTCCTACAGAGTAATCAACAGGTCCTGTCTAAATAGAGGAGAACACATCATCAGTAGTATACCTGGGGTCAAAGGGTGTTTCGGCCTTATACTAGACACCCTCGCCCAGGTCAGGCCCACCGAGGTGATCAAGCTCGGTGTGTGTCTCCAGTCCAATTAGAAAGAGGTAAGCAGCAACGCGATTCAACTAGTGCTAAGCCAAATTCCTATGGTAAAGGATATTCCCATTCCTATTTCCTGATTCCTAATTCCTATTGATCAAGATAAAGCAACTGCCAGATCAAGCTCCTATGGTAAGGTGCAAAGTAGTTCCCTAGAGGAGGTGTCTAGTAAGACTTCTAGGATAAACTGTGTCTAATGAGCTCCAGTCCAAGGGCAAGTCTAAGGGGAGTGGAAGGAGGGAGGGGAAGGAGGGAGGGGAAGGAGGGGGGAAGGAGGGAGGGGAAGGGGGGAGGGAGGGAGGGGGAAGGGAGGGGAGGGAGGAGGGGAGACTAAGAGCAGCGTCCAGTGTGTCATGCATGTGGGAGAGCCCACCCCTCTTGCTATCAGGGTGAGGCTCAATCAGTAATTCTTTTTTTGGTGTTGTATGTTTTAGGGCTACCCCCCATGGAAGATTGGGATGCGATGAAGTTCCTCAACCCTGGAACACCACCCCTGCGTGCATGTCCCAAGTGGGACGCAGGAGGGCCGCATACTTACCTACCCAAACAAGCAGACTGATTGTTAACACCGCAAGGTAGCCACAGCCTGCTCAGAGAGGGCCTGAAGAACAGGCCGCCCCCATTCCTCCAAGATGGCCGCCGCAGGCCATCCTGGGAGGGACCCTGATCCCGGTTCCGGCCCGCCCCGGCTGTCCGCCAGGGCCGGCCCCGCCAGGGCACTGGGTCCCCCATCTCACCAGAGTGCCCGCCCCTGTCGCGGAGCACCCTGGGGGGTGCGACCTCCTGGGCCCCACTGGAACAGACTGCCCCTGTCACAGTCTGCCCAGAGTGGGGTCAGGACTTCCAGTCCACCCAGGCCTGTTGCCCCTGTCGCAACCTGCTCTGGGGTGGGACCGGGACTCCCACCCACCCAGGCATGGAGCCTGGGGGGGCTTAAGGGAGATACTGGCGGAGGGGTGGTGGGTCTAACAGGTAAGACCACGGAGCAACCCACAAGCTTCTACCAGCGCTAAGGTCAGAGGTCGCCAGTTAGTGGGGGCCCAGGACAATGTCCTGTTGAGCTTATCCTCTGGACCCCACCAACCGACTCTATGCACGACAGGGCGAGAACCCACCAGAATTGGCAGAAGACTTCAGGCAGGAAGTGGAATTCTTCAAGTCAGAATCTTCAGGCACTTTGAAGTAAGTGCTGAAATCTGGGTAAGCCCCTTTGAGAGACTGACAAGTCCTCCATGGGTTATAATAACAATAGGGGGGAGTGGACCCATCAGATGGGTTCCAGCCACTGTGAGAGGGAGCAGGCCAATTACACAGTGACAAAAGGAAAACAACTTGGTGGAAAAGATAAACAAGCTGCTGGGAAATCAAAACAAAATGTTCCAAAATGCTCCTTTCTTTCCAGAATTCCCCGTTCGGGCTGTAGGGGCAATCCATTTGTTCCTAGTCTGGTGAACAACCAAGACAAGATGAAGGGAGGTATACCCTCAAGAAGAGTGATAAAAGGAGGTAAGGAGAGATAATTTAATGTTAAAAGTGATGATTTCTTCTCTCCCAGACAGTGGAGAGGGGAGAGAGAAGGAGAGGGAGGGGGGCCCTGCGCGTCTGCACCTGTGAGTGAGGGGGAATTCCCTGCGCGCGCCTGTGTGCCTGTGAAAGAGGGACAGGTCCCCTTGTTTACAAACAACCGCCTGTGCCTGTGAGTGAGGGAGAGATCTGGCTGCTCATTTGGAAGTGGAGGGGTTCCCCTTGTGGGGAGGAAAGGGGATTGAGCGCCCCCCAGTGGGGGTTCTACCCACTTGCAGGAAGGAGAGAAACTGGCTGCTGTGAATGGTTTGGTTAGATTAGTTTTGTGGTTACAGTTAGGGTTACAATGCGGGTTTTAGGGTTAGAGTAAGGTCAGTGATAGGGGTAGGGTTAGAGGTCGGTTAGGTTTAGGCATAGAGTGGGATTAAGGCTAGGGTTAGTTCTGGTTAGGGTTAGGGCAAAGGTCAAGGGTTGGGGTTAGGGTTAGAGTCAGGGCTAGGATAGGGTTAAGGCCAGGGTTGTTGTAGGTTAGGTTTAGGGCTGTAATCAGGATAAGGTTAAACTCAGAACTAGAGCCAGTCTCTGGTCAGGTTAGGTTTAGGCAAGAGTAGAATCTGGTTAAGTTTAGGTAAGATCAGGGTCTGGTTAAGTTTAGGTAAGTCCAGGTTAGGGTGATGGCCTCTAATTGGCTAAAGTAAAGGTTGGGCGTAGGGTCAAGGGGTTGGTGTCCGGGGCGTGGATTGTTCAGCGAAGGTGGCTGGAAGAGTGGCGGTCGTCAGGGATGAGGATCCAGTCGTGCAGGCTCAGGCGGAAGAGGGTCCAGGTCCCCAGTCATCATCTAGTCAACATCATCTGTCTTCTTTTTCTCCCTTTGGTTGAGAGGTAGGGGTCTTGATCCAGCCGGGCTCCAAGTCGTCTGTGCAGGAGTCTTCGTTAATTGAATATTCAAGAGAGGGAGAGGGGAGAGAGAGCAAGGGCTTTTGGAGCGAGCAAAGGCCAAGGTTCTGGCAAGGTTAGGTTAGGCATAAGTAAAGAGGAGCCACCCCGGGGGACCCCGCCGGGACCCCGGTTAAGGTGAGAACCCCTGTGAGGCACGCGCACTTGAAACCCCACCCGCTCCGGCCCAGAGGAGAGAAAGAGAGAGAGAGGGGTCTGTATGTATAAAGACATTTGGAGGACTCATACCCACAGGGCGGTCAGCCGTCACGTCACAGACAAAACGGAAGACCTGAGTCTGTAACTCCAAAGTCACTAATCCTTTCTTCTACTTCTCAGAGTACACCCTGTCAGATCAGCGGCAGGCAGCACACGACCCAGGTTTAAAGGGCACCCGGCCCTTACCCAGATGTGCGCCAGCCACGCCCTCCGACCTTAACAGTGTGCAGAGGCCCCTCTCCCGCCGGGTTAGGGGCCTCCACACAGGTGCTGGTGAGATGAGTCATCTTGCCAGGTCTTCTTTTTCCAGGTCTTCTTTTTCTCAAGGTACACCCTGTCAGATCAGCGGCAAGCAGCATACGATCCAGGCTTAAAAGGGCACCCGGCCCTTACACCAGACGTACGCCAGCCACGCCCTCCGACCCTAACAGTGTGCAGAGGCCCCTCTCCCGCCGGGTTAGGGGTCCCCACACCGGTACAGGTGAGAGAAGTCATCATGACATGTCTTCTTTTACTCCCCAGGGTAGTTTGTTGTCCCTGGCGGTTCAGCCGTCTGTCCGCCGGACAAAGAGGTGCCTTTACCCACAGGGCGGTTAAGTGTCTGACCACAGGACAAATCACAGAACCTTAGGCTTGGAGAGCTGTCTAGTGTTCCCTAATCGTGCCTTTTGTGTACAAGGACCGTCTCCCCCAGGGTAGATTCAAAGTCCATCTTCCGGAAGGCCAGTGATCTCTAGGTCTGGTGAGCTGTTCCCTTCTAGAATGGTGCAGGTGGGGTAAACTGTTCCAATTCGTTCTACTGTCCCTTTTATAAAGTCCATATGTATTTGTATTTATTCCTATAATCCCCAGGTTTAGCAGCATTTGTATTCCTGTTTGTGTGTTGTTCACTCCAGGTGTTTGCTATGTTTTATTTAAGCCTTGTAGCACAGAGTGACGTATGTCCTATAGGTGACCATTATTATCATAGGGGATATTATGTTTGTTAAGTCTGTATAAGGAATAAAGATAAGTCTGACCTCAAACCTAAGTTGTGTTACACTTTTATTCAGATGGTTTTATGTACATTTGAGAGTTACTTGAAGTATAGCGTGGTAAATACTATGACCTCACAGGTAAGGAGAAAAAATGTATATGTGATTGGTGGTTTTATCGTCTCCCGGTTTATATATATTTATGTAGTTTGAGCCCGATCCTAATTATGGGTCAATGTTCCATCCAATGTTGTTACCAAATAATATAATAACATGACGATATATTAATATAATAATACATTCGCATATGAGCGCCGTTCGGGGTAGAGTGAAGTTATTAATACGGAGGGTTATTCACGTGCTCAGTGTTTACATCCGTGAGAGGGAGGAAGGAAGTTAGTCAAGTATCCAGGTCCGGGGTATTATGTAGGCTGCCATCTTGTATGTTTACTATGGGGGAAGAGGAATCCCGGCATGCACTGGCGCCTTCCGTGAGAGGGGGGAAGATGCGTCAACCATCCATTTCCGGGGTTCTGTGCAGGTCGCCATCTTGCCATGTTTACTCTTGGGGAAGACAAATCCAAGCGCACCCTCCAGTCAGCCCTCCAGTTCCGGGGTAATGTGCAGCTCGTCATATTGGTATGTTTACTAAGGGGGAAGGAAAATCCATGTGCACACCGGTAACGTTCGCGAGAGGGGGGAATTACGTCAGTCATCCAGTTCCGGAGTGACGGTCAGTTCGCCATATTGCTCTGTTAACAATGGAGGATCTAGAAACCTGCGCCAAGTATTTACGTTCGTAGCGAGGAGAAGGCGCGGGGGTCAATCAAGGTAGGAAAAACGGTAACTCAACTATATTGTAGTGTAAGAGGTCTCTATTATATTTGGAGATTATCTAACGGTAAGGTTGTCTCACGTATGCCCCGCTTGAGGTGTATGTTAAAGTTTGTTTCTCGCGCGTTTCGTATTGTTTGTTGACATCACGTCTCACCACAGTGGGAACGGCCAGGGACAAAGTCATGCACGTTAAGTGCAGTGTTATAATTCAACATATTTAAGGCTATTTGGGCGGTGACAAGGGAGTTAACGTCAAGGGCCAGGATTTAAAGGTGATTTGAGGTGGCGAAGGAGAAGTTGATATCCGAAACCGTATTGTTATTGTACTCTAGAGGTTTGTGGACGTGTATGGGGCCGCGCTGATCATCCATTAGGTTTGGTGAGGCGTCCGGCCTGCAGAAGGGAGCCCGGGTCCTGGGCTGAGGGAGAGGATGTCCCAAGGTGAACAACGTTGAACAGACACCCAGAAAAGAAGTTAAGGCAAGTGTCTGTCCGGGGCCCGTCAGAGGGGGTCCAAAACATGTGGAAGGTCTCATCCAGCGGGAGCCGGTGAGTAAATAAAAGATTATCTGGGCAGTCAAGTGCCAGCAGAAGTGAGACAATCCAATCAATTGATAATGATATCTACTGGGTATAGACAAGAGAGGGAACCTATCTGACAGAGTGGTTGGCTGGGGTCAACAGGTATAAGGGGAGAGAGAATCAGAAGTCCCTAGATCAGTAGGTGGGGTAATCTAAACCTTCTAGGGGGTCAAAAGGGCAAAGATTCCAGTCTAGTCTGGCAAATAAGAGCTAATCTAGGTCAAGCTGTTGGCCTCCAATAAGTCAAAGGGGGGTCCTACACCATTCAAAAGGTCCAGGGGTAAGGGAGAAATTAAGCCTTATAGATGTTACTTCACAGCACGGTCCTACAGAGTAATCAACAGGTCCTGTCTAAATAGAGGAGAACACATCATCAGTAGTATACCTGGGGTCAAAGGGTGTTTCGGCCTTATACTAGACACCCTCGCCCAGGTCAGGCCCACCGAGGTGATCAAGCTCGGTGTGTGTCTCCAGTCCAATTAGAAAGAGGTAAGCAGCAACGCGATTCAACTAGTGCTAAGCCAAATTCCTATGGTAAAGGATATTCCCATTCCTATTTCCTGATTCCTAATTCCTATTGATCAAGATAAAGCAACTGCCAGATCAAGCTCCTATGGTAAGGTGCAAAGTAGTTCCCTAGAGGAGGTGTCTAGTAAGACTTCTAGGATAAACTGTGTCTAATGAGCTCCAGTCCAAGGGCAAGTCTAAGGGGAGTGGAAGGAGGGAGGGGAAGGAGGGAGGGGAAGGAGGGGGGAAGGAGGGAGGGGAAGGGGGGAGGGAGGGAGGGGGAAGGGAGGGGAGGGAGGAGGGGAGACTAAGAGCAGCGTCCAGTGTGTCATGCATGTGGGAGAGCCCACCCCTCTTGCTATCAGGGTGAGGCTCAATCAGTAATTCTTTTTTTGGTGTTGTATGTTTTAGGGCTACCCCCCATGGAAGATTGGGATGCGATGAAGTTCCTCAACCCTGGAACACCACCCCTGCGTGCATGTCCCAAGTGGGACGCAGGAGGGCCGCATACTTACCTACCCAAACAAGCAGACTGATTGTTAACACCGCAAGGTAGCCACAGCCTGCTCAGAGAGGGCCTGAAGAACAGGCCGCCCCCATTCCTCCAAGATGGCCGCCGCAGGCCATCCTGGGAGGGACCCTGATCCCGGTTCCGGCCCGCCCCGGCTGTCCGCCAGGGCCGGCCCCGCCAGGGCACTGGGTCCCCCATCTCACCAGAGTGCCCGCCCCTGTCGCGGAGCACCCTGGGGGGTGCGACCTCCTGGGCCCCACTGGAACAGACTGCCCCTGTCACAGTCTGCCCAGAGTGGGGTCAGGACTTCCAGTCCACCCAGGCCTGTTGCCCCTGTCGCAACCTGCTCTGGGGTGGGACCGGGACTCCCACCCACCCAGGCATGGAGCCTGGGGGGGCTTAAGGGAGATACTGGCGGAGGGGTGGTGGGTCTAACAGGTAAGACCACGGAGCAACCCACAAGCTTCTACCAGCGCTAAGGTCAGAGGTCGCCAGTTAGTGGGGGCCCAGGACAATGTCCTGTTGAGCTTATCCTCTGGACCCCACCAACCGACTCTATGCACGACAGGGCGAGAACCCACCAGAATTGGCAGAAGACTTCAGGCAGGAAGTGGAATTCTTCAAGTCAGAATCTTCAGGCACTTTGAAGTAAGTGCTGAAATCTGGGTAAGCCCCTTTGAGAGACTGACAAGTCCTCCATGGGTTATAATAACAATAGGGGGGAGTGGACCCATCAGATGGGTTCCAGCCACTGTGAGAGGGAGCAGGCCAATTACACAGTGACAAAAGGAAAACAACTTGGTGGAAAAGATAAACAAGCTGCTGGGAAATCAAAACAAAATGTTCCAAAATGCTCCTTTCTTTCCAGAATTCCCCGTTCGGGCTGTAGGGGCAATCCATTTGTTCCTAGTCTGGTGAACAACCAAGACAAGATGAAGGGAGGTATACCCTCAAGAAGAGTGATAAAAGGAGGTAAGGAGAGATAATTTAATGTTAAAAGTGATGATTTCTTCTCTCCCAGACAGTGGAGAGGGGAGAGAGAAGGAGAGGGAGGGGGGCCCTGCGCGTCTGCACCTGTGAGTGAGGGGGAATTCCCTGCGCGCGCCTGTGTGCCTGTGAAAGAGGGACAGGTCCCCTTGTTTACAAACAACCGCCTGTGCCTGTGAGTGAGGGAGAGATCTGGCTGCTCATTTGGAAGTGGAGGGGTTCCCCTTGTGGGGAGGAAAGGGGATTGAGCGCCCCCCAGTGGGGGTTCTACCCACTTGCAGGAAGGAGAGAAACTGGCTGCTGTGAATGGTTTGGTTAGATTAGTTTTGTGGTTACAGTTAGGGTTACAATGCGGGTTTTAGGGTTAGAGTAAGGTCAGTGATAGGGGTAGGGTTAGAGGTCGGTTAGGTTTAGGCATAGAGTGGGATTAAGGCTAGGGTTAGTTCTGGTTAGGGTTAGGGCAAAGGTCAAGGGTTGGGGTTAGGGTTAGAGTCAGGGCTAGGATAGGGTTAAGGCCAGGGTTGTTGTAGGTTAGGTTTAGGGCTGTAATCAGGATAAGGTTAAACTCAGAACTAGAGCCAGTCTCTGGTCAGGTTAGGTTTAGGCAAGAGTAGAATCTGGTTAAGTTTAGGTAAGATCAGGGTCTGGTTAAGTTTAGGTAAGTCCAGGTTAGGGTGATGGCCTCTAATTGGCTAAAGTAAAGGTTGGGCGTAGGGTCAAGGGGTTGGTGTCCGGGGCGTGGATTGTTCAGCGAAGGTGGCTGGAAGAGTGGCGGTCGTCAGGGATGAGGATCCAGTCGTGCAGGCTCAGGCGGAAGAGGGTCCAGGTCCCCAGTCATCATCTAGTCAACATCATCTGTCTTCTTTTTCTCCCTTTGGTTGAGAGGTAGGGGTCTTGATCCAGCCGGGCTCCAAGTCGTCTGTGCAGGAGTCTTCGTTAATTGAATATTCAAGAGAGGGAGAGGGGAGAGAGAGCAAGGGCTTTTGGAGCGAGCAAAGGCCAAGGTTCTGGCAAGGTTAGGTTAGGCATAAGTAAAGAGGAGCCACCCCGGGGGACCCCGCCGGGACCCCGGTTAAGGTGAGAACCCCTGTGAGGCACGCGCACTTGAAACCCCACCCGCTCCGGCCCAGAGGAGAGAAAGAGAGAGAGAGGGGGGTCTGTATGTTTAAAGACATTTGGAGGACTCATACCCACAGGGCGGTCAACCGTCACGTCACAGACAAAACGGAAGACCTGAGTCTGAAACTCCAAAGTCACTAATCCTTTCTTCCACTTCTCAGAGTACACCCTGTCAGATCAGCGGCAGGCAGCACACGACCCAGGTTTAAAGGGCACTCGGCCCTTACCCAGATGTGCGCCAGCCACGCCCTCCGACCTTAACAGTGTGCAGAGGCCCCTCTCCCGCCGGGTCAGGGGCCTCCACACAGGTGCTGGTGAGATGAGTTATCTTGTCAGGTCTTCTTTTTCCAGGTCTTCTTTTTCTCAAGGTACCTCCTGTCAGATCAGCGGCAAGCAGCATACGATCCAGGCTTAAAAGGGCACCCGGCCTTTACACCAGACGTACGCCAGCCACGCCCTCCGATCCTAACAGTGTGCAGAGGCCCCTCTCCCGCCGGGCCAGGGGTCCCCACACCGGTACAGGTGAGAGAAGTCATCATGACATGTCTTCTTTTACTCCCCAGGGTAGTTTGTTGTCCCTGGCGGTTCAGCCGTCTGTCCGCCGGACAAAGAGGTGCCTTTACCCACAGGGCGGTTAAGTGTCTGACCACAGGACAAATCACAGAACCTTAGGCTTGGAGAGCTGTTTAGTGTTCCCTAATCGTGCCCTTTGTGTACAAGGACCGTCTCCCCCAGGGTAGATTCAAAGTCTATCTTCCGGAAGGCCAGTGATCTCTAGGTCTGGTGAGCTGTTCCCTTCTAGAATGGTGCAGGTGGGGTAAACTGTTCCAATTCGTTCTACTTTCCCTTTTTATAAAGTCCATATGTATTTGTATTTATTTCTATAATCCCCAGGTCTAGTAGCATTTGCATTCCTGTTTGTGTGTTGTTCACTCCAGGTGTTTGCTATGTTTTATTTAAGCCTTATAGTGTAGAGTGACACATGTCCTATAGGTGACTATTATTATCATAGGGGATATTGTGTTTGTTAAACCTGTATAAGGAATAAAGATAAGTCTGACCCCAAATTTAGGTTGTGTTACATTTTTATTCAGTGTTCCTTCAACAGATGACTTTATGTATATTTGAGGGTTACTTAAAGTATAGCGTGGTGAATACTATATTAGTACAGTTAAGGTCAACAGATGTACATGTGATCGGTGGTTTTTTCATTTCCTGGTCTATACATATTTATGTCGTTTGAAACCGCTCCTAATTTTGGGTAAATGTTTCATTCAGTGTTGTTACCAAACAATATAATAACATGACGATATATTAATATAATAATACGACGATATATTAATATAATAATACATTCGTATACGAGCGCCGTTTGGGGTAGAGCGAGGTTATTATTTACGAGGGGTTAGTCACGTGCTTAATGTTTACATCCGTGCGAGAGAGGAAGTTCGTCCAGTTTCCAGGTCCGGGGCCAAGTGCAGGCCGCCATCTTGTGTGTTTACTTTTGGGGAAGAGGAATCCCGGCATGCAGCGGTGCTTTGCGTGAGAGAGATGCGTCAGCCATCCATTTCCGGGGTCGCCATCTTGCCATGTTTACTTTCGGGGAAGGAATAAAGGTAAGTCTGTCCTCAAATTTAAGTTGTGTTGCACGTTTGTTCAGCGTTTCACCAACAGATGGTTTTATGTACGGTTGAGGGTTACTTGAAGTATAGTGTGGTAAATACTATAATTACATTTGATCGGTGGTTCTATCGTTTCCCGATTTATCTATATTTATGCAGTTTGAACCCGGTCCTAATTTTGGGTAAATGTTTTATTTCGTGTTGTTATTAAAATAATATAATACCCTGACGATATATTAATCCAATGGCACATTCGCATATGAGTGTCGTTTTTTTGGTTTAGGGCGAAGTTATCGCTCCAAGGGGTTAGTCACGTGTTCAGTGTTTACATCCGTGCGAGGGAGTATCCAGGTCCGGGGCAGAGTGCAGGCCGCCATCTTGTGTGTTTACTTTTGGGTTAGGGTTAGGTTAGGCATAAGTAAAGAGGAGCCACCCCGGGGGACCCCGCCGGGACCCCGGTTAAGGTGAGAACCCCTGTGAGGCACGCGCACTTGAAACCCCACCCGCTCCGGCCCAGAGGAGAGAAAGAGAGAGAGAGGGGGGTCTGTATGTTTAAAGACATTTGGAGGACTCATACCCACAGGGCGGTCAACCGTCACGTCACAGACAAAACGGAAGACCTGAGTCTGAAACTCCAAAGTCACTAATCCTTTCTTCCACTTCTCAGAGTACACCCTGTCAGATCAGCGGCAGGCAGCACACGACCCAGGTTTAAAGGGCACTCGGCCCTTACC
Source organism: Neosalanx taihuensis (assembly GCA_030340665.1). Classification (NCBI taxonomy): domain Eukaryota; kingdom Metazoa; phylum Chordata; class Actinopteri; order Osmeriformes; family Salangidae; genus Neosalanx; species Neosalanx taihuensis. Next base: position 54,616 of record CM059301.1, on the reverse strand, counting down.
CAGATGTGCGCCAGCCACGCCCTCCGACCTTAACAGTGTGCAGAGGCCCCTCTCCCGCCGGGTCAGGGGCCTCCACACAGGTGCTGGTGAGATGAGTTATCTTGTCAGGTCTTCTTTTTCCAGGTCTTCTTTTTCTCAAGGTACCTCCTGTCAGATCAGCGGCAAGCAGCATACGATCCAGGCTTAAAAGGGCACCCGGCCTTTACACCAGACGTACGCCAGCCACGCCCTCCGATCCTAACAGTGTGCAGAGGCCCCTCTCCCGCCGGGCCAGGGGTCCCCACACCGGTACAGGTGAGAGAAGTCATCATGACATGTCTTCTTTTACTCCCCAGGGTAGTTTGTTGTCCCTGGCGGTTCAGCCGTCTGTCCGCCGGACAAAGAGGTGCCTTTACCCACAGGGCGGTTAAGTGTCTGACCACAGGACAAATCACAGAACCTTAGGCTTGGAGAGCTGTTTAGTGTTCCCTAATCGTGCCCTTTGTGTACAAGGACCGTCTCCCCCAGGGTAGATTCAAAGTCTATCTTCCGGAAGGCCAGTGATCTCTAGGTCTGGTGAGCTGTTCCCTTCTAGAATGGTGCAGGTGGGGTAAACTGTTCCAATTCGTTCTACTTTCCCTTTTTATAAAGTCCATATGTATTTGTATTTATTTCTATAATCCCCAGGTCTAGTAGCATTTGCATTCCTGTTTGTGTGTTGTTCACTCCAGGTGTTTGCTATGTTTTATTTAAGCCTTATAGTGTAGAGTGACACATGTCCTATAGGTGACTATTATTATCATAGGGGATATTGTGTTTGTTAAACCTGTATAAGGAATAAAGATAAGTCTGACCCCAAATTTAGGTTGTGTTACATTTTTATTCAGTGTTCCTTCAACAGATGACTTTATGTATATTTGAGGGTTACTTAAAGTATAGCGTGGTGAATACTATATTAGTACAGTTAAGGTCAACAGATGTACATGTGATCGGTGGTTTTTTCATTTCCTGGTCTATACATATTTATGTCGTTTGAAACCGCTCCTAATTTTGGGTAAATGTTTCATTCAGTGTTGTTACCAAACAATATAATAACATGACGATATATTAATATAATAATACGACGATATATTAATATAATAATACATTCGTATACGAGCGCCGTTTGGGGTAGAGCGAGGTTATTATTTACGAGGGGTTAGTCACGTGCTTAATGTTTACATCCGTGCGAGAGAGGAAGTTCGTCCAGTTTCCAGGTCCGGGGCCAAGTGCAGGCCGCCATCTTGTGTGTTTACTTTTGGGGAAGAGGAATCCCGGCATGCAGCGGTGCTTTGCGTGAGAGAGATGCGTCAGCCATCCATTTCCGGGGTCGCCATCTTGCCATGTTTACTTTCGGGGAAGGAATAAAGGTAAGTCTGTCCTCAAATTTAAGTTGTGTTGCACGTTTGTTCAGCGTTTCACCAACAGATGGTTTTATGTACGGTTGAGGGTTACTTGAAGTATAGTGTGGTAAATACTATAATTACATTTGATCGGTGGTTCTATCGTTTCCCGATTTATCTATATTTATGCAGTTTGAACCCGGTCCTAATTTTGGGTAAATGTTTTATTTCGTGTTGTTATTAAAATAATATAATACCCTGACGATATATTAATCCAATGGCACATTCGCATATGAGTGTCGTTTTTTTGGTTTAGGGCGAAGTTATCGCTCCAAGGGGTTAGTCACGTGTTCAGTGTTTACATCCGTGCGAGGGAGTATCCAGGTCCGGGGCAGAGTGCAGGCCGCCATCTTGTGTGTTTACTTTTGGGTTAGGGTTAGGTTAGGCATAAGTAAAGAGGAGCCACCCCGGGGGACCCCGCCGGGACCCCGGTTAAGGTGAGAACCCCTGTGAGGCACGCGCACTTGAAACCCCACCCGCTCCGGCCCAGAGGAGAGAAAGAGAGAGAGAGGGGGGTCTGTATGTTTAAAGACATTTGGAGGACTCATACCCACAGGGCGGTCAACCGTCACGTCACAGACAAAACGGAAGACCTGAGTCTGAAACTCCAAAGTCACTAATCCTTTCTTCCACTTCTCAGAGTACACCCTGTCAGATCAGCGGCAGGCAGCACACGACCCAGGTTTAAAGGGCACTCGGCCCTTACCCAGATGTGCGCCAGCCACGCCCTCCGACCTTAACAGTGTGCAGAGGCCCCTCTCCCGCCGGGTCAGGGGCCTCCACACAGGTGCTGGTGAGATGAGTTATCTTGTCAGGTCTTCTTTTTCCAGGTCTTCTTTTTCTCAAGGTACCTCCTGTCAGATCAGCGGCAAGCAGCATACGATCCAGGCTTAAAAGGGCACCCGGCCCTTACACCAGACGTACGCCAGCCACGCCCTCCGATCCTAACAGTGTGCAGAGGCCCCTCTCCCGCCGGGCCAGGGGTCCCCACACCGGTACAGGTGAGAGAAGTCATCATGACATGTCTTCTTTTACTCCCCAGGGTAGTTTGTTGTCCCTGGCGGTTCAGCCGTCTGTCCGCCGGACAAAGAGGTGCCTTTACCCACAGGGTGGTTAAGTGTCTGACCACAGGACAAATCACAGAACCTTAGGCTTGGAGAGCTGTTTAGTGTTCCCTAATCGTGCCCTTTGTGTACAAGGACCGTCTCCCCCAGGGTAGATTCAAAGTCTATCTTCCGGAAGGCCAGTGATCTCTAGGTCTGGTGAGCTGTTCCCTTCTAGAATGGTGCAGGTGGGGTAAACTGTTCCAATTCGTTCTACTTTCCCTTTTTATAAAGTCCATATGTATTTGTATTTATTTCTATAATCCCCAGGTCTAGTAGCATTTGCATTCCTGTTTGTGTGTTGTTCACTCCAGGTGTTTGCTATGTTTTATTTAAGCCTTATAGTGTAGAGTGACACATGTCCTATAGGTGACTATTATTATCATAGGGGATATTGTGTTTGTTAAACCTGTATAAGGAATAAAGATAAGTCTGACCCCAAATTTAGGTTGTGTTACATTTTTATTCAGTGTTCCTTCAACAGATGACTTTATGTATATTTGAGGGTTACTTAAAGTATAGCGTGGTGAATACTATATTAGTACAGTTAAGGTCAACAGATGTACATGTGATCGGTGGTTTTTTCATTTCCTGGTCTATACATATTTATGCCGTTTGAAACCGCTCCTAATTTTGGGTAAATGTTTCATTCAGTGTTGTTACCAAACAATATAATAACATGACGATATATTAATATAATAATACGACGATATATTAATATAATAATACATTCGTATACGAGCGCCGTTTGGGGTAGAGCGAGGTTATTATTTACGAGGGGTTAGTCACGTGCTTAATGTTTACATCCGTGCGAGAGAGGAAGTTCGTCCAGTTTCCAGGTCCGGGGCCAAGTGCAGGCCGCCATCTTGTGTGTTTACTTTTGGGGAAGAGGAATCCCGGCATGCAGCGGTGCTTTGCGTGAGAGAGATGCGTCAGCCATCCATTTCCGGGGTCGCCATCTTGCCATGTTTACTTTCGGGGAAGGAATAAAGGTAAGTCTGTCCTCAAATTTAAGTTGTGTTGCACGTTTGTTCAGCGTTTCACCAACAGATGGTTTTATGTACGGTTGAGGGTTACTTGAAGTATAGTGTGGTAAATACTATAATTACATTTGATCGGTGGTTCTATCGTTTCCCGATTTATCTATATTTATGCAGTTTGAACCCGGTCCTAATTTTGGGTAAATGTTTTATTTCGTGTTGTTATTAAAATAATATAATACCCTGACGATATATTAATCCAATGGCACATTCGCATATGAGTGTCGTTTTTTTGGTTTAGGGCGAAGTTATCGCTCCAAGGGGTTAGTCACGTGTTCAGTGTTTACATCCGTGCGAGGGAGTATCCAGGTCCGGGGCAGAGTGCAGGCCGCCATCTTGTGTGTTTACTTTTGGGGAAGATAGATCCAAGTGTACACTCCAGTTCGTCCTCCAGTTCCGGGGTAAAGTCCAGCTCGCCATATTGTTATGTTTATTAAGGGGGAAGGAAAACGCATGTGCACGCTGGTAGCTACCGTGGGAGGGGGGAATAATTACGTCAGTCATCCAGTTCCGGAGTGATGGTCAGTTCGCCATTGCTCTGTTTACAGCGGAGGGCCAGTAAGTATTTACGTTCGCCGCGAGGGGAGGCGCGGAAGTCATTCACGGTTGGAAACACGTCATCTCAACTATATTGCAGTGTAAGAGGTCTCATCTACCTTTGGGAATTAACTGACGGTAAGTTTGTACCACGTATGCCCTGCATTCTGTTAAGGGTTCTATGTTAAATTAAGTTTATGTTAAGGTTTGTTTCTCGCGTGTTCCGTATGGTTTGTTGACATAACGTTTCACTATGGTGGGACAGGTCAGAGACGAAGTTATGTACGTTAAGCGTAGTGTTTATAATTCAAGGATATTTAAGCCCATTTGAACGGCGACAAGGAAGTTAACGTTAAGGATTAAGGTTTAAAGGCGATTTGAGGTGGCGGAGGAGGAGTTGATAATCAAAACCGTTGTATTATTGCATCCTAGAAGTTTGTGGACGTGTGTGGGGCCGCGCTGTTTATCTATTGGGTCTGGTCAGCCGTCTGCCCAGCAGAAGGGAGCCCGGGTCCTGGGCTGAGGGAGAGGATGTCCCAAGGTGAACAACGTTGAACAGACACCCAGAAAAGAAGTTAAGGCAAGTGTCTGTCCGGGGCCCGTCAGAGGGGGTCCAAAACATGTGGAAGGTCTCATCCAGCGGGAGCCGGTGAGTAAATAAAAGATAATCTGGGCAGTCAAGTGCCAGCAGAAGTGAGACAGTCCAATCAATTGATAATGATATCTACTGGGTATAGACAAGAGAGGGAACCTATCTGACAGAGTGGTTGGCTGGGGTCAACAGGTATAAGGGGAGAGAGAATCAGAAGTCCCTAGATCAGTAGGTGGGGTAATCTAAATCTTCTAGGGGGTCAAAAGGACAAAGATTCCAGTCTAGTCTGGCAAATAAGAGCTAATCTAGGTCAAGCTGTTGGCCTCCAATAAGTCAAAAGGGGGGTCCTACACTATTCAAAAGGTCCAGGGGTAAGGGAGAAATTAAGCCCAATAGATGTTACTTTACAGCACGGTCCTACAGAGTAATCAACAGGTCCTGTCTAAATAGAGGAGAACACATCATCAGTAGTATACCTGGGGTCAAAGGGTGTTTCGGCCTTATACTAGACACCCTCGCCCAGGCAGGCCCACCGAGGTGATCAATCTCGGTGTGTGTCTCCAGTCCAATTAGGTAAAAGGGAACCAGTGTTACAGTCAACCAAGTGTTAAGCCAAATTCCTATAGTAAAGTCCAGAATCCTAGTGTAAGGGGGGAATTTCAAGATCAAAACAAACCAAGTGCCAGATTAAATTCCTATGGTAAAGTCCAAAGCAACTTCCTAAAAGGGGTGTCCAGTGAAACATCTAGGGTCAAAAGACTAATTATAATAATGTTCACAGAAACTAAGGAGAGGATGAAGGTAAACGTGTAAGGGAGAGATATCTAAAGAGCTCCAGTCCAAGGGTAAGAATAAGGGGAGGGGGGGGGGGGGGGGGGGGGGGGGGAAGAGGAGGGAGGGAGGGAGGGAGGGAGGGGGAAGGGGAGAGGGAGGGAGGGGGGAGGAGGGGAGGCTAAGAGCAGCGTCCAGTATGTATGCATGTGGGAGAGTCCACCCCTTTGGCTATTAGGGTGAGGCTCCATCAGTAATTCTTTTTTTGGTGTTGTATGTTTCAGGGCTAGCCCCCATAAAAGCTTGGGATGCGATGAAGGTCCCCAACCCTGGACCACCACTCCTGCGTGCATGTCCCAAAACGGGGTCAGGAGGGCCGCATACCTACCTGCCCACCCAGTAGGGCTGTTTGTTAACACCGCAAGGTTACCACAGCCTTCCCGAAGTGGGCCTGGAGAACAGGCCGCCCCCAGTCTTCCAAGATGGCCGCCGCAGGCCACCCTGGGGGGGACCCGGACCCCAGCTCCGACCCGCCGGACAGTCTCTGTCCAGGCCGGCCCCGCCAGAGCCCTGGGCCCCCCAACTCGCCAGAGTGTCCGCCCCTGTCGCGGAACACCCTGGGGGGTGCAGGCTCCTTCGTCCAGCTGGAACAGACTGCCCCTGTCACAGTCCACCCAGCATGGAGTTAGGACATCCGGTCATCCAGGCCCGTAGCCCCTGGCGCTATTGGCTCTGGGATGGAACCGGGACTCCCACCCACCCAGGCAGGGAGCCTGGGGGGGCTTGAGGGAGGTACTGGCGGAGGGGTGGTGGGTCTAAGAGGTAAGACCACGGAGCAACCCACAAGCTTCTACCAGCGCTAAGGTCAGAGGTCGCCAGTTAGTGGGGGCCCAGGACAATGTCCTGTTGAGCTTATCCTCTGGACCCCACCAACCGACTCTATGCACGATAGGGCGAGAACCCACCAGAATTGGCAGAAGACTTCAGGCAGGAAGTGGAATTCTTCAAGTCAGAGTCTTCAAGCAGGAAGTCAGTGGGTCTCAGGAACAACCGTGGTCAGCAATGGAGAATAGCACGTTCGCCTCATTGGTCAACAGGTTGCCTTTGAAGAAAGTGCTAAAGTCTGGGTAAGCCCCTTTGAGAGACTGACAAGTCCTCCATGGGTAATAATAACAATAGGGGGGAGTGGACCCATCAGGTGGGTTCCAGCCACTGTGAGAGGGAGCAGGCCAATTACACAGTGGCAAAAGGAAAACAACTTGGTGGAAAAGATAAACAAGCTGCTGGGAAATCAAAACAAAATGTTCCAAAATGCTCCTTTCTTTCCAGAAGTCCCCGTTCGGGCTGTAGGGGCAATCCATTTGTTCCTAGTCTGGTGAACAACCAAGACAAGATGAAGGGAGGTATACCCTCAAGAAGAGTGATAAAAGGAGGTAAGGAGAGATAATTTAATGTTAAAAGTGATGATTTCTTCTCTCCCAGACAGTGGAGAGGGGAGAGAGAAGGAGAGGGAGGGGGGCCCTGCGTGTCTGCACCTGTGAGTGAGGGGGAATTCCCTGCGCGCGCCTGTGTGCCTGTGAAAGAGGGACAGGTCCCCTTGTTTACAAACAACCGTCTGGGCCTGTGAGTGAGGGAGAGATCTGGCTGCTCATTTGGAAGTGGAGGGGTTCCCCTTGTGGGGAGGAAAGGGGATTTAGTGCCCCCCAGTGGGGGTTCTACCCACTTGCAGGAAGGAGAGAAACTGGCTGCTGTGAATGGTTTGGTTAGATTAGTTTTGTGGTTACAGTTAGGGTTACAATGTGGGTTTTAGGGTTAGAGTAAGGTCAGTGATAGGGGTAGGGTTAAGGTCAAGGGTTAAGGCATAGGGTTAAAGGTCGGTTAGGTTTAGGCATAAAGTGGGGTTAAAGCTAGGGTTGGTTCTGGTTAAGGTTAGGGTTAAGGTTAAGGGTTAGGGGTAGGGTAAGATAAGTGCTGGGGGTAGGGTCGGACTCGGTTAAGTTTAGGCACCATTCAGGGTGGTGTTTAGAAAGAAGACTTAAGTAGAGCGGATAAGGTTAGGTTTTAGGCATGTTTTAGTGTGGTGCTAGAAGGAGGATTAAAGTAGGGTGGGTATGGTTAGGTTTTAGGCATGGTCAGAGTGGCGTTAGAAAGAGGAATAAAGTAGGAGGGGTATGGTTAGGTTTTAGGGACGCTCAGTGCAGTGTTAAAGGTAGGTTTACAGTGAAATGGAGGGATTGGAAAAGGTTCCAGTCAGACTGCCAGAGGTCTGTAGGCCAAGCCCGACGACCACCTGGCCATCATCACCCTGGTGTTAACCAATTCCCTCCGTTATTTATTTACAACTTTTAATATTTTCTCCTCTGTACAAGAAACAAGAGAACTAGGGGCCCCTCCAGGGGGATAAGTAATTTATAACTGATTAATGTCAACATTAGAACAAATGATCTTTAAAGAATTAACATATTTTTTTAAAATGTTAACAATCATTCTGTTTTTTACAGAGAGAGAACGAACATTTTGTTAACCTATTCTTAAAGGACTAACATATTCTTAACTGTTAATAATTATTTTGTGTTTTATAAAAAGAGAAAATGAACATTTTGTACAACTATTTGGAGCTATTGAAGTCGAGGCGCTCCAGGGGGGCGGTCCATTGTGTTGTTGCAGGGGTGTTCCCAAGATTGGTCCGGTCCCGGCCCTGGTTCCCACTGGCTCAGCTACCCTGTTTGCTGGGGAGGACAAAGGAGAAAAGGGGAGAGGGGAGGGGGAACAAAGGTTTTAAGGGCCCATTGGTGCTGAAGGAAACTCCATCTGGTAAGGAAAGTAGTGTGCATGTGTGTGTTTTTATTTGCGTGTGTATGTTCATCTGTGGTGTAGGGGCGAGGGGGTTCTTATTGTCCTGTTTTTCAGCAGTCATATCTCCGTCCGGTAAAGTGGAGGCCTGTGGTCCAGCTAACGGTCGTTTAGGCCATCCGGGTGCCTGGAGGACAGTCTCCTTATCCAGGTTCTTTCAGCTCGTCTGCGGTCCTGTGTCGTCCATGTGGGGTCGTGTTCCAGGATGACGCTGAACATGCTGTTGATGTCGTGTCGTCGAAAGTGGACCCCCAGCGGAGTGGGACGTTGCTCTACTCTAATCGTGTGCCGGTGTGCTGACATCCTCTGGGAGAGCGAGGTAGAGGTTTCTCCCACATATACTTTTTGGCAGCGTCTACACCTGATTGCATAGATGCAGTTTGATGTAGACGGCGGGGGTGTGTTCTTCAGCCTGACATAGTGGCCTGTGCGTGGGTTATGGACCCAGCGGAGGGGAGGGAGGGGGGATTGTATCTGCACCCTTCCCGAGGGTAATTTAGACCTCACCAGGAGGTCTTTCAGGTTCGGGTTTCTGCGGAAAGCAGAAAGGACCGTGGTGTCAGTGAGGGGAGGAATGTGTGGTGCCATCTCATTAAAGTTTTTCTTCAGGGTCCTATGTAAGTTGACGGAGGATGGGGAGAGTACTGAGATCAATGGGATCCTAGTTCCTGTGGGGGCCGCCCTCTGAGCCCCTCGGTGGGACCACCAGTCCTTCTTCACTGAGCGTAAGAAGGTGCGTGTGTAGCCCCTAGGCGTCAGGGCCCTAAAGAGTGTGGCAGTGGCTTCCTCACGGTCCACCTCCCTGGAGCAGATGCGGTCGAATCGAATCAGCTGTGATTTGACCGTGCCCTTAAACGTATGTGAGGGGTGGTAACTGCTTCTGTGGAGGAGCGCGTGTGTGTCTGTAGGTTTGAAGTATATCCGTGTGTCAAGTCTCCCTGTCTGAGGGAAGTCTGCACTCTTGAAAACAACAACGTCCAGGAAGTTAACCTCCGTGTCGTGTATTGTTTCCTTAAGGTGAATGGAGGGATGGTGGTCATTAAGGGTGGAAATCCAAGCCTGGAGATCCTCAAGAGAATGGGTCCAAATCCCCCAGATGTCATCCAAGTACCGTAGGTATTGTAAAGGTAGTTTGGGGGAGATGGAAAGAACAGATTCCTCCCAATCGGCCATATAAATATTGGCATAAGAGGGTGCAAAGCGTTTTCCCATTGCTGTGCCCTTTTTCTGCAGAAACCATTTGCCGTCAAAGCAGAAGTCATTTCTGGTCAGACTGAGGCGGAGGAGGTGAAGAAGATGATCATCCGGGCGGGCGGGATCCGGGAAGCGTTCCAGGCATTTTTTTACTGCCGTGAGGCCCCTCTCTGTGTCTATGTTGGTGTACAGGCTGTCCACGTCCATAGTAAAGAGGAATGCATCCTGGGGGACCGTCACCTCCCTTACTTTCGTCAGGAAGTGGTAAGTGTCTTGTAGGTGGCTCGGGTGTCGTGTGGATAGGGGCTTCAGGTAGGAGTCAATCCAGGCTGCTATCTGGTAGCTCTCACTAGAGCAGTCCGATACAATAGGCCTGCCCGGTGGCATCCTACGTGGGACGGTCCAGGCCGTTTCCGGCTTGTGGATTTTGGGTAAGAGGTAGAACTGTCTGGGGCGTGGTGGGTCGTCCCCTTTTAGAACTTTGGCCTGTTTCTGTGTGATGAACCGATCGGTCACCATCTGTGTTATAACTTCCCTCATAAGGGAGGCCGTCTGGGGGTAGATGGGGCTTGGAAGGGGGCCGTAATATTCAGGGTCAGATAGTTGCCTCATCGCCTCCTGGACGTAGAGGGTCCTATCCATGATGACCAAGGAAGAGCCTTTATCCGCCGGCTTTATTACTATGGCCCCGTTATCCTGCAAGGATTTGATAGCCTTCCACTCTTGTGGAGAAGTGTTGGGTGAGTCCTGTCCCGAGGACTGAGGGGAAGAGATTAAAGCTTCCCTGTCTTTACCCATGAGTTCAAACAACTCCACCGGGAGTCGATTGATAGGGGGCTCCCAGAGGGAGGGGGGTTGAAAAGGTGGTCTGACCTGGTTGTTATCTATGCCTTCCCCGAAGAAGGCGCAGAGGCGCAGCCTACGGTGGTACGCTCCTATGTCCAGCCGCAGGTCCCATTTGGGGTTGGGCCGTGTACCAGGCGTTGGAATAAAGGATAAGCCTTTAGCAAGGAGGGATGCCTGGGGGTCAGTAAGTACGAAAGTTGTGGAGAGATTTACCACTCCAGGCGTTGGAGTCGGTTCTCCTTGTTGTGGGCGGCCCAGGTTCAGGTAGACATTCCAGTGGTCCCACATGGCCTGTGCGGTCTCTGGGGTCCAGTGGATGTCGTCTCTGGTGGTGCAGAAGAGGTGGCTGGGCAGACGGGGGATGGAGTGCCCTTGCTCCTTGATAATAGTGTTGAGTGTGTTCAGGTTCCTCCTGAAGGTTGGAGCCAGGTTGTTAGAGAAGTTCACGACTGGCACTAGGATCCTGGCGTTGGGGAATTGGGCTTTGGCCGCCCCCCTGAGGCGCCGCAGCTGTGGGGTTAGTAGGGAGGGGTTGGCCTGGTGCTTATTATTTATTCCAAAGGACAGGATCACCACCTGTGTGTCCTGGGACACCCTGGTCCTGTGCTTAAGCATGTGCGTGGCGTGGGCCAGCAAGGCTCCTGGGTAGCTGTCTACCTGAACCCTGTTGTCCGTGATGGGGGGCAACCTGGACAGGTTAGAGTCCCCCATTACAATCACCGGGCGCGTGGGGTCTAGGGCCCAATTTAAATACTTATTGCCCCAGTGCTGGTGAGACTGTGCCCGAGCGGTGTGCGGAGTAAGAGGGGGAGGGGGATCCACAGTAGGTGGTCCCTGGGACGGGGGTCGATCCATTGGGGGGATCGAAGTGTCGGTGAGGATGGGGAATACAAAGGAGGATGAAGTGCTGGCTACAGACAGTAGATCCCACTCCTCCTCCGAGGTGCTCAAGGAGAGGGGGGAGAGAGGAGGGGGAGAAGGAGTGGCAACTCTGGGAGTTGGCTGGGGGTTCAAGGGGGGCGGGTCCGTGGCTCTGCTGGTGGAGGGTGCGACGTTGGGGTAGGGGGTGGGGGGCATCGCACGGCGTTTTGGGGGAGGTGGCACAGGCGTGTGCGCTGGGCCTCCCAGGGGGATCACCGAGGTAGCCGAGGGTGGTAGGGGGCGCTTGGGGGCCTCGCGTGTGTCGTTGGCGGGGGTCGCCGTGTCTGCTGGGGGAGGTGGCTGAACAGGGAGGGGTAGTGGGTGAGGGGTCGAGGGATCCGGCTGCCTAAGGAGGTCTAAGATCTCCCGGGCAGTCCAGGTCAGGGTCAGCTCCCCAAGGCCCGGCACGTCTCTGTAACACCAGCTCACAGCCTCCTGCCAGGTCTCCTCCCAGTCATCCACACGTGCGGCCAGGATCTCCGTTTTTATTTGCTCGATGGTGTCACTATAGTGGGTTTCGAGGATGCTGAGGGTGGTCATCATCCACTCGTCGTGAGCACGACGTAGGAGGTCTAGGGTGGGGGGTGTTGCGAAGGCTGGGTGGGCTGCGGTGGTCAGGGCCCTCCTGGCCAGCAGGATGCCGTGGGGTTCCACCTCGTTCCCCGTAGTGACCTGGACATTGGCCAGGTGGTGGTGGGCCTTGATGTAGCGACTGAATAGTCGCACTAGTGGGGCAGGTGGGTTGGGTGGGATGGGCTGCATCGTGGAGTCGGTTCTGAAAGGGGGAAGGGAGCAGACGAGAGGGCCAGAGTTAGTCAAGGTCCTGGCGCTGTAGTGGATAGGACCAATCATTTCTTCTAGTGTAATTCTCTCCTCGTGAGCAGTCAAGAGAGAAGGTATGGTAGAGAGAGCGAGGGAGAGGAGAGAGGGGGGGAGGGGGAGAGAGGGGGGAAAAAAAAAAAAAAAAAAAAAAAAAAAAAAAAAAAAAAAAAAAAAAAAGAGCCATTGGAGCGAGCAAAGGCCAAGGTTCTGGCAAGGTTAGGTTAGGCATAAGTAAAGAGGAGCCACCCCGGGGGACCCCGCCGGGACCCCGGTTAAGGTGAGAACCCCTGTGAGGCACGCGCACTTGAAACCCCACCCGCTCCGGCCCAGAGGAGAGAAAGAGAGAGAGAGGGGGGTCTGTATGTTTAAAGACATTTGGAGGACTCATACCCACAGGGCGGTCAACCGTCACGTCACAGACAAAACGGAAGACCTGAGTCTGAAACTCCAAAGTCACTAATCCTTTCTTCCACTTCTCAGAGTACACCCTGTCAGATCAGCGGCAGGCAGCACACGACCCAGGTTTAAAGGGCACTCGGCCCTTACCCAGATGTGCGCCAGCCACGCCCTCCGACCTTAACAGTGTGCAGAGGCCCCTCTCCCGCCGGGTCAGGGGCCTCCACACAGGTGCTGGTGAGATGAGTTATCTTGTCAGGTCTTCTTTTTCCAGGTCTTCTTTTTCTCAAGGTACCTCCTGTCAGATCAGCGGCAAGCAGCATACGATCCAGGCTTAAAAGGGCACCCGGCCTTTACACCAGACGTACGCCAGCCACGCCCTCCGATCCTAACAGTGTGCAGAGGCCCCTCTCCCGCCGGGCCAGGGGTCCCCACACCGGTACAGGTGAGAGAAGTCATCATGACATGTCTTCTTTTACTCCCCAGGGTAGTTTGTTGTCCCTGGCGGTTCAGCCGTCTGTCCGCCGGACAAAGAGGTGCCTTTACCCACAGGGCGGTTAAGTGTCTGACCACAGGACAAATCACAGAACCTTAGGCTTGGAGAGCTGTTTAGTGTTCCCTAATCGTGCCCTTTGTGTACAAGGACCGTCTCCCCCAGGGTAGATTCAAAGTCTATCTTCCGGAAGGCCAGTGATCTCTAGGTCTGGTGAGCTGTTCCCTTCTAGAATGGTGCAGGTGGGGTAAACTGTTCCAATTCGTTCTACTTTCCCTTTTTATAAAGTCCATATGTATTTGTATTTATTTCTATAATCCCCAGGTCTAGTAGCATTTGCATTCCTGTTTGTGTGTTGTTCACTCCAGGTGTTTGCTATGTTTTATTTAAGCCTTATAGTGTAGAGTGACACATGTCCTATAGGTGACTATTATTATCATAGGGGATATTGTGTTTGTTAAACCTGTATAAGGAATAAAGATAAGTCTGACCCCAAATTTAGGTTGTGTTACATTTTTATTCAGTGTTCCTTCAACAGATGACTTTATGTATATTTGAGGGTTACTTAAAGTATAGCGTGGTGAATACTATATTAGTACAGTTAAGGTCAACAGATGTACATGTGATCGGTGGTTTTTTCATTTCCTGGTCTATACATATTTATGTCGTTTGAAACCGCTCCTAATTTTGGGTAAATGTTTCATTCAGTGTTGTTACCAAACAATATAATAACATGACGATATATTAATATAATAATACGACGATATATTAATATAATAATACATTCGTATACGAGCGCCGTTTGGGGTAGAGCGAGGTTATTATTTACGAGGGGTTAGTCACGTGCTTAATGTTTACATCCGTGCGAGAGAGGAAGTTCGTCCAGTTTCCAGGTCCGGGGCCAAGTGCAGGCCGCCATCTTGTGTGTTTACTTTTGGGGAAGAGGAATCCCGGCATGCAGCGGTGCTTTGCGTGAGAGAGATGCGTCAGCCATCCATTTCCGGGGTCGCCATCTTGCCATGTTTACTTTCGGGGAAGGAATAAAGGTAAGTCTGTCCTCAAATTTAAGTTGTGTTGCACGTTTGTTCAGCGTTTCACCAACAGATGGTTTTATGTACGGTTGAGGGTTACTTGAAGTATAGTGTGGTAAATACTATAATTACATTTGATCGGTGGTTCTATCGTTTCCCGATTTATCTATATTTATGCAGTTTGAACCCGGTCCTAATTTTGGGTAAATGTTTTATTTCGTGTTGTTATTAAAATAATATAATACCCTGACGATATATTAATCCAATGGCACATTCGCATATGAGTGTCGTTTTTTTGGTTTAGGGCGAAGTTATCGCTCCAAGGGGTTAGTCACGTGTTCAGTGTTTACATCCGTGCGAGGGAGTATCCAGGTCCGGGGCAGAGTGCAGGCCGCCATCTTGTGTGTTTACTTTTGGGTTAGGGTTAGGTTAGGCATAAGTAAAGAGGAGCCACCCCGGGGGACCCCGCCGGGACCCCGGTTAAGGTGAGAACCCCTGTGAGGCACGCGCACTTGAAACCCCACCCGCTCCGGCCCAGAGGAGAGAAAGAGAGAGAGAGGGGGGTCTGTATGTTTAAAGACATTTGGAGGACTCATACCCACAGGGCGGTCAACCGTCACGTCACAGACAAAACGGAAGACCTGAGTCTGAAACTCCAAAGTCACTAATCCTTTCTTCCACTTCTCAGAGTACACCCTGTCAGATCAGCGGCAGGCAGCACACGACCCAGGTTTAAAGGGCACTCGGCCCTTACCCAGATGTGCGCCAGCCACGCCCTCCGACCTTAACAGTGTGCAGAGGCCCCTCTCCCGCCGGGTCAGGGGCCTCCACACAGGTGCTGGTGAGATGAGTTATCTTGTCAGGTCTTCTTTTTCCAGGTCTTCTTTTTCTCAAGGTACCTCCTGTCAGATCAGCGGCAAGCAGCATACGATCCAGGCTTAAAAGGGCACCCGGCCCTTACACCAGACGTACGCCAGCCACGCCCTCCGATCCTAACAGTGTGCAGAGGCCCCTCTCCCGCCGGGCCAGGGGTCCCCACACCGGTACAGGTGAGAGAAGTCATCATGACATGTCTTCTTTTACTCCCCAGGGTAGTTTGTTGTCCCTGGCGGTTCAGCCGTCTGTCCGCCGGACAAAGAGGTGCCTTTACCCACAGGGTGGTTAAGTGTCTGACCACAGGACAAATCACAGAACCTTAGGCTTGGAGAGCTGTTTAGTGTTCCCTAATCGTGCCCTTTGTGTACAAGGACCGTCTCCCCCAGGGTAGATTCAAAGTCTATCTTCCGGAAGGCCAGTGATCTCTAGGTCTGGTGAGCTGTTCCCTTCTAGAATGGTGCAGGTGGGGTAAACTGTTCCAATTCGTTCTACTTTCCCTTTTTATAAAGTCCATATGTATTTGTATTTATTTCTATAATCCCCAGGTCTAGTAGCATTTGCATTCCTGTTTGTGTGTTGTTCACTCCAGGTGTTTGCTATGTTTTATTTAAGCCTTATAGTGTAGAGTGACACATGTCCTATAGGTGACTATTATTATCATAGGGGATATTGTGTTTGTTAAACCTGTATAAGGAATAAAGATAAGTCTGACCCCAAATTTAGGTTGTGTTACATTTTTATTCAGTGTTCCTTCAACAGATGACTTTATGTATATTTGAGGGTTACTTAAAGTATAGCGTGGTGAATACTATATTAGTACAGTTAAGGTCAACAGATGTACATGTGATCGGTGGTTTTTTCATTTCCTGGTCTATACATATTTATGCCGTTTGAAACCGCTCCTAATTTTGGGTAAATGTTTCATTCAGTGTTGTTACCAAACAATATAATAACATGACGATATATTAATATAATAATACGACGATATATTAATATAATAATACATTCGTATACGAGCGCCGTTTGGGGTAGAGCGAGGTTATTATTTACGAGGGGTTAGTCACGTGCTTAATGTTTACATCCGTGCGAGAGAGGAAGTTCGTCCAGTTTCCAGGTCCGGGGCCAAGTGCAGGCCGCCATCTTGTGTGTTTACTTTTGGGGAAGAGGAATCCCGGCATGCAGCGGTGCTTTGCGTGAGAGAGATGCGTCAGCCATCCATTTCCGGGGTCGCCATCTTGCCATGTTTACTTTCGGGGAAGGAATAAAGGTAAGTCTGTCCTCAAATTTAAGTTGTGTTGCACGTTTGTTCAGCGTTTCACCAACAGATGGTTTTATGTACGGTTGAGGGTTACTTGAAGTATAGTGTGGTAAATACTATAATTACATTTGATCGGTGGTTCTATCGTTTCCCGATTTATCTATATTTATGCAGTTTGAACCCGGTCCTAATTTTGGGTAAATGTTTTATTTCGTGTTGTTATTAAAATAATATAATACCCTGACGATATATTAATCCAATGGCACATTCGCATATGAGTGTCGTTTTTTTGGTTTAGGGCGAAGTTATCGCTCCAAGGGGTTAGTCACGTGTTCAGTGTTTACATCCGTGCGAGGGAGTATCCAGGTCCGGGGCAGAGTGCAGGCCGCCATCTTGTGTGTTTACTTTTGGGGAAGATAGATCCAAGTGTACACTCCAGTTCGTCCTCCAGTTCCGGGGTAAAGTCCAGCTCGCCATATTGTTATGTTTATTAAGGGGGAAGGAAAACGCATGTGCACGCTGGTAGCTACCGTGGGAGGGGGGAATAATTACGTCAGTCATCCAGTTCCGGAGTGATGGTCAGTTCGCCATTGCTCTGTTTACAGCGGAGGGCCAGTAAGTATTTACGTTCGCCGCGAGGGGAGGCGCGGAAGTCATTCACGGTTGGAAACACGTCATCTCAACTATATTGCAGTGTAAGAGGTCTCATCTACCTTTGGGAATTAACTGACGGTAAGTTTGTACCACGTATGCCCTGCATTCTGTTAAGGGTTCTATGTTAAATTAAGTTTATGTTAAGGTTTGTTTCTCGCGTGTTCCGTATGGTTTGTTGACATAACGTTTCACTATGGTGGGACAGGTCAGAGACGAAGTTATGTACGTTAAGCGTAGTGTTTATAATTCAAGGATATTTAAGCCCATTTGAACGGCGACAAGGAAGTTAACGTTAAGGATTAAGGTTTAAAGGCGATTTGAGGTGGCGGAGGAGGAGTTGATAATCAAAACCGTTGTATTATTGCATCCTAGAAGTTTGTGGACGTGTGTGGGGCCGCGCTGTTTATCTATTGGGTCTGGTCAGCCGTCTGCCCAGCAGAAGGGAGCCCGGGTCCTGGGCTGAGGGAGAGGATGTCCCAAGGTGAACAACGTTGAACAGACACCCAGAAAAGAAGTTAAGGCAAGTGTCTGTCCGGGGCCCGTCAGAGGGGGTCCAAAACATGTGGAAGGTCTCATCCAGCGGGAGCCGGTGAGTAAATAAAAGATAATCTGGGCAGTCAAGTGCCAGCAGAAGTGAGACAGTCCAATCAATTGATAATGATATCTACTGGGTATAGACAAGAGAGGGAACCTATCTGACAGAGTGGTTGGCTGGGGTCAACAGGTATAAGGGGAGAGAGAATCAGAAGTCCCTAGATCAGTAGGTGGGGTAATCTAAATCTTCTAGGGGGTCAAAAGGACAAAGATTCCAGTCTAGTCTGGCAAATAAGAGCTAATCTAGGTCAAGCTGTTGGCCTCCAATAAGTCAAAAGGGGGGTCCTACACTATTCAAAAGGTCCAGGGGTAAGGGAGAAATTAAGCCCAATAGATGTTACTTTACAGCACGGTCCTACAGAGTAATCAACAGGTCCTGTCTAAATAGAGGAGAACACATCATCAGTAGTATACCTGGGGTCAAAGGGTGTTTCGGCCTTATACTAGACACCCTCGCCCAGGCAGGCCCACCGAGGTGATCAATCTCGGTGTGTGTCTCCAGTCCAATTAGGTAAAAGGGAACCAGTGTTACAGTCAACCAAGTGTTAAGCCAAATTCCTATAGTAAAGTCCAGAATCCTAGTGTAAGGGGGGAATTTCAAGATCAAAACAAACCAAGTGCCAGATTAAATTCCTATGGTAAAGTCCAAAGCAACTTCCTAAAAGGGGTGTCCAGTGAAACATCTAGGGTCAAAAGACTAATTATAATAATGTTCACAGAAACTAAGGAGAGGATGAAGGTAAACGTGTAAGGGAGAGATATCTAAAGAGCTCCAGTCCAAGGGTAAGAATAAGGGGAGGGGGGGGGGGGGGGGGGGGGGGGGGAAGAGGAGGGAGGGAGGGAGGGAGGGAGGGGGAAGGGGAGAGGGAGGGAGGGGGGAGGAGGGGAGGCTAAGAGCAGCGTCCAGTATGTATGCATGTGGGAGAGTCCACCCCTTTGGCTATTAGGGTGAGGCTCCATCAGTAATTCTTTTTTTGGTGTTGTATGTTTCAGGGCTAGCCCCCATAAAAGCTTGGGATGCGATGAAGGTCCCCAACCCTGGACCACCACTCCTGCGTGCATGTCCCAAAACGGGGTCAGGAGGGCCGCATACCTACCTGCCCACCCAGTAGGGCTGTTTGTTAACACCGCAAGGTTACCACAGCCTTCCCGAAGTGGGCCTGGAGAACAGGCCGCCCCCAGTCTTCCAAGATGGCCGCCGCAGGCCACCCTGGGGGGGACCCGGACCCCAGCTCCGACCCGCCGGACAGTCTCTGTCCAGGCCGGCCCCGCCAGAGCCCTGGGCCCCCCAACTCGCCAGAGTGTCCGCCCCTGTCGCGGAACACCCTGGGGGGTGCAGGCTCCTTCGTCCAGCTGGAACAGACTGCCCCTGTCACAGTCCACCCAGCATGGAGTTAGGACATCCGGTCATCCAGGCCCGTAGCCCCTGGCGCTATTGGCTCTGGGATGGAACCGGGACTCCCACCCACCCAGGCAGGGAGCCTGGGGGGGCTTGAGGGAGGTACTGGCGGAGGGGTGGTGGGTCTAAGAGGTAAGACCACGGAGCAACCCACAAGCTTCTACCAGCGCTAAGGTCAGAGGTCGCCAGTTAGTGGGGGCCCAGGACAATGTCCTGTTGAGCTTATCCTCTGGACCCCACCAACCGACTCTATGCACGATAGGGCGAGAACCCACCAGAATTGGCAGAAGACTTCAGGCAGGAAGTGGAATTCTTCAAGTCAGAGTCTTCAAGCAGGAAGTCAGTGGGTCTCAGGAACAACCGTGGTCAGCAATGGAGAATAGCACGTTCGCCTCATTGGTCAACAGGTTGCCTTTGAAGAAAGTGCTAAAGTCTGGGTAAGCCCCTTTGAGAGACTGACAAGTCCTCCATGGGTAATAATAACAATAGGGGGGAGTGGACCCATCAGGTGGGTTCCAGCCACTGTGAGAGGGAGCAGGCCAATTACACAGTGGCAAAAGGAAAACAACTTGGTGGAAAAGATAAACAAGCTGCTGGGAAATCAAAACAAAATGTTCCAAAATGCTCCTTTCTTTCCAGAAGTCCCCGTTCGGGCTGTAGGGGCAATCCATTTGTTCCTAGTCTGGTGAACAACCAAGACAAGATGAAGGGAGGTATACCCTCAAGAAGAGTGATAAAAGGAGGTAAGGAGAGATAATTTAATGTTAAAAGTGATGATTTCTTCTCTCCCAGACAGTGGAGAGGGGAGAGAGAAGGAGAGGGAGGGGGGCCCTGCGTGTCTGCACCTGTGAGTGAGGGGGAATTCCCTGCGCGCGCCTGTGTGCCTGTGAAAGAGGGACAGGTCCCCTTGTTTACAAACAACCGTCTGGGCCTGTGAGTGAGGGAGAGATCTGGCTGCTCATTTGGAAGTGGAGGGGTTCCCCTTGTGGGGAGGAAAGGGGATTTAGTGCCCCCCAGTGGGGGTTCTACCCACTTGCAGGAAGGAGAGAAACTGGCTGCTGTGAATGGTTTGGTTAGATTAGTTTTGTGGTTACAGTTAGGGTTACAATGTGGGTTTTAGGGTTAGAGTAAGGTCAGTGATAGGGGTAGGGTTAAGGTCAAGGGTTAAGGCATAGGGTTAAAGGTCGGTTAGGTTTAGGCATAAAGTGGGGTTAAAGCTAGGGTTGGTTCTGGTTAAGGTTAGGGTTAAGGTTAAGGGTTAGGGGTAGGGTAAGATAAGTGCTGGGGGTAGGGTCGGACTCGGTTAAGTTTAGGCACCATTCAGGGTGGTGTTTAGAAAGAAGACTTAAGTAGAGCGGATAAGGTTAGGTTTTAGGCATGTTTTAGTGTGGTGCTAGAAGGAGGATTAAAGTAGGGTGGGTATGGTTAGGTTTTAGGCATGGTCAGAGTGGCGTTAGAAAGAGGAATAAAGTAGGAGGGGTATGGTTAGGTTTTAGGGACGCTCAGTGCAGTGTTAAAGGTAGGTTTACAGTGAAATGGAGGGATTGGAAAAGGTTCCAGTCAGACTGCCAGAGGTCTGTAGGCCAAGCCCGACGACCACCTGGCCATCATCACCCTGGTGTTAACCAATTCCCTCCGTTATTTATTTACAACTTTTAATATTTTCTCCTCTGTACAAGAAACAAGAGAACTAGGGGCCCCTCCAGGGGGATAAGTAATTTATAACTGATTAATGTCAACATTAGAACAAATGATCTTTAAAGAATTAACATATTTTTAGGGTTAGGGTTAGGGTTAGGGTTAGGGTTAGGGTTAGGGTTAGGGTTAGGGTTAGGGTTAGGGTTAGGGTTAGGGTTAGGGTTAGGGTTAGGGTTTAGGGTTAGGGTTAGGGTTAGGGTTAGGGTTAGGGTTAGGGTTAGGGTTAGGGTTAGGGTTAGGGTTAGGGTTAGGGTTAGGGTTAGGGTTAGGGTTAGGGTTAGGGTTAGGGTTAGGGTTAGGTATAAGGTTGATAACCACGATCGGTCATTGACCGATCCTCGACCGATCCTCTAAGTCAGTCATTTCTGGCCTTTCTGGGTACTACAAGTGGATGAGATTGAGTACACAGACTAATTGGGACACCCCGGTTCGAATGGCGGTGGTCTCGTGATCGTGGGAGCTTCCGTTCGGGAGCAACATCCGTTTTGGGCCGGAAACGGATGTATCTCTGGAACGGAAGGTCGTAGAAACTCGGGGACAAGACAGGCGTGTTGCCCGTGGCCGAATTATGGCAGGCGGATCTTGGTTTGGGTTAGGGTTAGGTTAGGCATAAGTAAAGAGGAGCCACCCCGGGGGACCCCGCCGGGACCCCGGTTAAGGTGAGAACCCCTGTGAGGCACGCGCACTTGAAACCCCACCCGCTCCGGCCCAGAGGAGAGAAAGAGAGAGAGAGGGGGGTCTGTATGTTTAAAGACATTTGGAGGACTCATACCCACAGGGCGGTCAACCGTCACGTCACAGACAAAACGGAAGACCTGAGTCTGAAACTCCAAAGTCACTAATCCTTTCTTCCACTTCTCAGAGTACACCCTGTCAGATCAGCGGCAGGCAGCACACGACCCAGGTTTAAAGGGCACTCGGCCCTTACCCAGATGTGCGCCAGCCACGCCCTCCGACCTTAACAGTGTGCAGAGGCCCCTCTCCCGCCGGGTCAGGGGCCTCCACACAGGTGCTGGTGAGATGAGTTATCTTGTCAGGTCTTCTTTTTCCAGGTCTTCTTTTTCTCAAGGTACCTCCTGTCAGATCAGCGGCAAGCAGCATACGATCCAGGCTTAAAAGGGCACCCGGCCTTTACACCAGACGTACGCCAGCCACGCCCTCCGATCCTAACAGTGTGCAGAGGCCCCTCTCCCGCCGGGCCAGGGGTCCCCACACCGGTACAGGTGAGAGAAGTCATCATGACATGTCTTCTTTTACTCCCCAGGGTAGTTTGTTGTCCCTGGCGGTTCAGCCGTCTGTCCGCCGGACAAAGAGGTGCCTTTACCCACAGGGCGGTTAAGTGTCTGACCACAGGACAAATCACAGAACCTTAGGCTTGGAGAGCTGTTTAGTGTTCCCTAATCGTGCCCTTTGTGTACAAGGACCGTCTCCCCCAGGGTAGATTCAAAGTCTATCTTCCGGAAGGCCAGTGATCTCTAGGTCTGGTGAGCTGTTCCCTTCTAGAATGGTGCAGGTGGGGTAAACTGTTCCAATTCGTTCTACTTTCCCTTTTTATAAAGTCCATATGTATTTGTATTTATTTCTATAATCCCCAGGTCTAGTAGCATTTGCATTCCTGTTTGTGTGTTGTTCACTCCAGGTGTTTGCTATGTTTTATTTAAGCCTTATAGTGTAGAGTGACACATGTCCTATAGGTGACTATTATTATCATAGGGGATATTGTGTTTGTTAAACCTGTATAAGGAATAAAGATAAGTCTGACCCCAAATTTAGGTTGTGTTACATTTTTATTCAGTGTTCCTTCAACAGATGACTTTATGTATATTTGAGGGTTACTTAAAGTATAGCGTGGTGAATACTATATTAGTACAGTTAAGGTCAACAGATGTACATGTGATCGGTGGTTTTTTCATTTCCTGGTCTATACATATTTATGTCGTTTGAAACCGCTCCTAATTTTGGGTAAATGTTTCATTCAGTGTTGTTACCAAACAATATAATAACATGACGATATATTAATATAATAATACGACGATATATTAATATAATAATACATTCGTATACGAGCGCCGTTTGGGGTAGAGCGAGGTTATTATTTACGAGGGGTTAGTCACGTGCTTAATGTTTACATCCGTGCGAGAGAGGAAGTTCGTCCAGTTTCCAGGTCCGGGGCCAAGTGCAGGCCGCCATCTTGTGTGTTTACTTTTGGGGAAGAGGAATCCCGGCATGCAGCGGTGCTTTGCGTGAGAGAGATGCGTCAGCCATCCATTTCCGGGGTCGCCATCTTGCCATGTTTACTTTCGGGGAAGGAATAAAGGTAAGTCTGTCCTCAAATTTAAGTTGTGTTGCACGTTTGTTCAGCGTTTCACCAACAGATGGTTTTATGTACGGTTGAGGGTTACTTGAAGTATAGTGTGGTAAATACTATAATTACATTTGATCGGTGGTTCTATCGTTTCCCGATTTATCTATATTTATGCAGTTTGAACCCGGTCCTAATTTTGGGTAAATGTTTTATTTCGTGTTGTTATTAAAATAATATAATACCCTGACGATATATTAATCCAATGGCACATTCGCATATGAGTGTCGTTTTTTTGGTTTAGGGCGAAGTTATCGCTCCAAGGGGTTAGTCACGTGTTCAGTGTTTACATCCGTGCGAGGGAGTATCCAGGTCCGGGGCAGAGTGCAGGCCGCCATCTTGTGTGTTTACTTTTGGGTTAGGGTTAGGTTAGGCATAAGTAAAGAGGAGCCACCCCGGGGGACCCCGCCGGGACCCCGGTTAAGGTGAGAACCCCTGTGAGGCACGCGCACTTGAAACCCCACCCGCTCCGGCCCAGAGGAGAGAAAGAGAGAGAGAGGGGGGTCTGTATGTTTAAAGACATTTGGAGGACTCATACCCACAGGGCGGTCAACCGTCACGTCACAGACAAAACGGAAGACCTGAGTCTGAAACTCCAAAGTCACTAATCCTTTCTTCCACTTCTCAGAGTACACCCTGTCAGATCAGCGGCAGGCAGCACACGACCCAGGTTTAAAGGGCACTCGGCCCTTACCCAGATGTGCGCCAGCCACGCCCTCCGACCTTAACAGTGTGCAGAGGCCCCTCTCCCGCCGGGTCAGGGGCCTCCACACAGGTGCTGGTGAGATGAGTTATCTTGTCAGGTCTTCTTTTTCCAGGTCTTCTTTTTCTCAAGGTACCTCCTGTCAGATCAGCGGCAAGCAGCATACGATCCAGGCTTAAAAGGGCACCCGGCCCTTACACCAGACGTACGCCAGCCACGCCCTCCGATCCTAACAGTGTGCAGAGGCCCCTCTCCCGCCGGGCCAGGGGTCCCCACACCGGTACAGGTGAGAGAAGTCATCATGACATGTCTTCTTTTACTCCCCAGGGTAGTTTGTTGTCCCTGGCGGTTCAGCCGTCTGTCCGCCGGACAAAGAGGTGCCTTTACCCACAGGGTGGTTAAGTGTCTGACCACAGGACAAATCACAGAACCTTAGGCTTGGAGAGCTGTTTAGTGTTCCCTAATCGTGCCCTTTGTGTACAAGGACCGTCTCCCCCAGGGTAGATTCAAAGTCTATCTTCCGGAAGGCCAGTGATCTCTAGGTCTGGTGAGCTGTTCCCTTCTAGAATGGTGCAGGTGGGGTAAACTGTTCCAATTCGTTCTACTTTCCCTTTTTATAAAGTCCATATGTATTTGTATTTATTTCTATAATCCCCAGGTCTAGTAGCATTTGCATTCCTGTTTGTGTGTTGTTCACTCCAGGTGTTTGCTATGTTTTATTTAAGCCTTATAGTGTAGAGTGACACATGTCCTATAGGTGACTATTATTATCATAGGGGATATTGTGTTTGTTAAACCTGTATAAGGAATAAAGATAAGTCTGACCCCAAATTTAGGTTGTGTTACATTTTTATTCAGTGTTCCTTCAACAGATGACTTTATGTATATTTGAGGGTTACTTAAAGTATAGCGTGGTGAATACTATATTAGTACAGTTAAGGTCAACAGATGTACATGTGATCGGTGGTTTTTTCATTTCCTGGTCTATACATATTTATGCCGTTTGAAACCGCTCCTAATTTTGGGTAAATGTTTCATTCAGTGTTGTTACCAAACAATATAATAACATGACGATATATTAATATAATAATACGACGATATATTAATATAATAATACATTCGTATACGAGCGCCGTTTGGGGTAGAGCGAGGTTATTATTTACGAGGGGTTAGTCACGTGCTTAATGTTTACATCCGTGCGAGAGAGGAAGTTCGTCCAGTTTCCAGGTCCGGGGCCAAGTGCAGGCCGCCATCTTGTGTGTTTACTTTTGGGGAAGAGGAATCCCGGCATGCAGCGGTGCTTTGCGTGAGAGAGATGCGTCAGCCATCCATTTCCGGGGTCGCCATCTTGCCATGTTTACTTTCGGGGAAGGAATAAAGGTAAGTCTGTCCTCAAATTTAAGTTGTGTTGCACGTTTGTTCAGCGTTTCACCAACAGATGGTTTTATGTACGGTTGAGGGTTACTTGAAGTATAGTGTGGTAAATACTATAATTACATTTGATCGGTGGTTCTATCGTTTCCCGATTTATCTATATTTATGCAGTTTGAACCCGGTCCTAATTTTGGGTAAATGTTTTATTTCGTGTTGTTATTAAAATAATATAATACCCTGACGATATATTAATCCAATGGCACATTCGCATATGAGTGTCGTTTTTTTGGTTTAGGGCGAAGTTATCGCTCCAAGGGGTTAGTCACGTGTTCAGTGTTTACATCCGTGCGAGGGAGTATCCAGGTCCGGGGCAGAGTGCAGGCCGCCATCTTGTGTGTTTACTTTTGGGGAAGATAGATCCAAGTGTACACTCCAGTTCGTCCTCCAGTTCCGGGGTAAAGTCCAGCTCGCCATATTGTTATGTTTATTAAGGGGGAAGGAAAACGCATGTGCACGCTGGTAGCTACCGTGGGAGGGGGGAATAATTACGTCAGTCATCCAGTTCCGGAGTGATGGTCAGTTCGCCATTGCTCTGTTTACAGCGGAGGGCCAGTAAGTATTTACGTTCGCCGCGAGGGGAGGCGCGGAAGTCATTCACGGTTGGAAACACGTCATCTCAACTATATTGCAGTGTAAGAGGTCTCATCTACCTTTGGGAATTAACTGACGGTAAGTTTGTACCACGTATGCCCTGCATTCTGTTAAGGGTTCTATGTTAAATTAAGTTTATGTTAAGGTTTGTTTCTCGCGTGTTCCGTATGGTTTGTTGACATAACGTTTCACTATGGTGGGACAGGTCAGAGACGAAGTTATGTACGTTAAGCGTAGTGTTTATAATTCAAGGATATTTAAGCCCATTTGAACGGCGACAAGGAAGTTAACGTTAAGGATTAAGGTTTAAAGGCGATTTGAGGTGGCGGAGGAGGAGTTGATAATCAAAACCGTTGTATTATTGCATCCTAGAAGTTTGTGGACGTGTGTGGGGCCGCGCTGTTTATCTATTGGGTCTGGTCAGCCGTCTGCCCAGCAGAAGGGAGCCCGGGTCCTGGGCTGAGGGAGAGGATGTCCCAAGGTGAACAACGTTGAACAGACACCCAGAAAAGAAGTTAAGGCAAGTGTCTGTCCGGGGCCCGTCAGAGGGGGTCCAAAACATGTGGAAGGTCTCATCCAGCGGGAGCCGGTGAGTAAATAAAAGATAATCTGGGCAGTCAAGTGCCAGCAGAAGTGAGACAGTCCAATCAATTGATAATGATATCTACTGGGTATAGACAAGAGAGGGAACCTATCTGACAGAGTGGTTGGCTGGGGTCAACAGGTATAAGGGGAGAGAGAATCAGAAGTCCCTAGATCAGTAGGTGGGGTAATCTAAATCTTCTAGGGGGTCAAAAGGACAAAGATTCCAGTCTAGTCTGGCAAATAAGAGCTAATCTAGGTCAAGCTGTTGGCCTCCAATAAGTCAAAAGGGGGGTCCTACACTATTCAAAAGGTCCAGGGGTAAGGGAGAAATTAAGCCCAATAGATGTTACTTTACAGCACGGTCCTACAGAGTAATCAACAGGTCCTGCCTAAATAGAGGAGAACACATCATCAGTAGTATACCTGGGGTCAAAGGGTGTTTCGGCCTTATACTAGACACCCTCGCCCAGGCAGGCCCACCGAGGTGATCAATCTCGGTGTGTGTCTCCAGTCCAATTAGGTAAAAGGGAACCAGTGTTACAGTCAACCAAGTGTTAAGCCAAATTCCTATAGTAAAGTCCAGAATCCTAGTGTAAGGGGGGAATTTCAAGATCAAAACAAACCAAGTGCCAGATTAAATTCCTATGGTAAAGTCCAAAGCAACTTCCTAAAAGGGGTGTCCAGTGAAACATCTAGGGTCAAAAGACTAATTATAATAATGTTCACAGAAACTAAGGAGAGGATGAAGGTAAACGTGTAAGGGAGAGATATCTAAAGAGCTCCAGTCCAAGGGTAAGAATAAGGGGAGGGGGGGGGGGGGGGGGGGGGGGGAAGAGGAGGGAGGGAGGGAGGGAGGGAGGGGGAAGGGGAGAGGGAGGGAGGGGGGAGGAGGGGAGGCTAAGAGCAGCGTCCAGTATGTATGCATGTGGGAGAGTCCACCCCTTTGGCTATTAGGGTGAGGCTCCATCAGTAATTCTTTTTTTGGTGTTGTATGTTTCAGGGCTAGCCCCCATAAAAGCTTGGGATGCGATGAAGGTCCCCAACCCTGGACCACCACTCCTGCGTGCATGTCCCAAAACGGGGTCAGGAGGGCCGCATACCTACCTGCCCACCCAGTAGGGCTGTTTGTTAACACCGCAAGGTTACCACAGCCTTCCCGAAGTGGGCCTGGAGAACAGGCCGCCCCCAGTCTTCCAAGATGGCCGCCGCAGGCCACCCTGGGGGGGACCCGGACCCCAGCTCCGACCCGCCGGACAGTCTCTGTCCAGGCCGGCCCCGCCAGAGCCCTGGGCCCCCCAACTCGCCAGAGTGTCCGCCCCTGTCGCGGAACACCCTGGGGGGTGCAGGCTCCTTCGTCCAGCTGGAACAGACTGCCCCTGTCACAGTCCACCCAGCATGGAGTTAGGACATCCGGTCATCCAGGCCCGTAGCCCCTGGCGCTATTGGCTCTGGGATGGAACCGGGACTCCCACCCACCCAGGCAGGGAGCCTGGGGGGGCTTGAGGGAGGTACTGGCGGAGGGGTGGTGGGTCTAAGAGGTAAGACCACGGAGCAACCCACAAGCTTCTACCAGCGCTAAGGTCAGAGGTCGCCAGTTAGTGGGGGCCCAGGACAATGTCCTGTTGAGCTTATCCTCTGGACCCCACCAACCGACTCTATGCACGATAGGGCGAGAACCCACCAGAATTGGCAGAAGACTTCAGGCAGGAAGTGGAATTCTTCAAGTCAGAGTCTTCAAGCAGGAAGTCAGTGGGTCTCAGGAACAACCGTGGTCAGCAATGGAGAATAGCACGTTCGCCTCATTGGTCAACAGGTTGCCTTTGAAGAAAGTGCTAAAGTCTGGGTAAGCCCCTTTGAGAGACTGACAAGTCCTCCATGGGTAATAATAACAATAGGGGGGAGTGGACCCATCAGGTGGGTTCCAGCCACTGTGAGAGGGAGCAGGCCAATTACACAGTGGCAAAAGGAAAACAACTTGGTGGAAAAGATAAACAAGCTGCTGGGAAATCAAAACAAAATGTTCCAAAATGCTCCTTTCTTTCCAGAAGTCCCCGTTCGGGCTGTAGGGGCAATCCATTTGTTCCTAGTCTGGTGAACAACCAAGACAAGATGAAGGGAGGTATACCCTCAAGAAGAGTGATAAAAGGAGGTAAGGAGAGATAATTTAATGTTAAAAGTGATGATTTCTTCTCTCCCAGACAGTGGAGAGGGGAGAGAGAAGGAGAGGGAGGGGGGCCCTGCGTGTCTGCACCTGTGAGTGAGGGGGAATTCCCTGCGCGCGCCTGTGTGCCTGTGAAAGAGGGACAGGTCCCCTTGTTTACAAACAACCGTCTGGGCCTGTGAGTGAGGGAGAGATCTGGCTGCTCATTTGGAAGTGGAGGGGTTCCCCTTGTGGGGAGGAAAGGGGATTTAGTGCCCCCCAGTGGGGGTTCTACCCACTTGCAGGAAGGAGAGAAACTGGCTGCTGTGAATGGTTTGGTTAGATTAGTTTTGTGGTTACAGTTAGGGTTACAATGTGGGTTTTAGGGTTAGAGTAAGGTCAGTGATAGGGGTAGGGTTAAGGTCAAGGGTTAAGGCATAGGGTTAAAGGTCGGTTAGGTTTAGGCATAAAGTGGGGTTAAAGCTAGGGTTGGTTCTGGTTAAGGTTAGGGTTAAGGTTAAGGGTTAGGGGTAGGGTAAGATAAGTGCTGGGGGTAGGGTCGGACTCGGTTAAGTTTAGGCACCATTCAGGGTGGTGTTTAGAAAGAAGACTTAAGTAGAGCGGATAAGGTTAGGTTTTAGGCATGTTTTAGTGTGGTGCTAGAAGGAGGATTAAAGTAGGGTGGGTATGGTTAGGTTTTAGGCATGGTCAGAGTGGCGTTAGAAAGAGGAATAAAGTAGGAGGGGTATGGTTAGGTTTTAGGGACGCTCAGTGCAGTGTTAAAGGTAGGTTTACAGTGAAATGGAGGGATTGGAAAAGGTTCCAGTCAGACTGCCAGAGGTCTGTAGGCCAAGCCCGACGACCACCTGGCCATCATCACCCTGGTGTTAACCAATTCCCTCCGTTATTTATTTACAACTTTTAATATTTTCTCCTCTGTACAAGAAACAAGAGAACTAGGGGCCCCTCCAGGGGGATAAGTAATTTATAACTGATTAATGTCAACATTAGAACAAATGATCTTTAAAGAATTAACATATTTTTAGGGTTAGGGTTAGGGTTAGGGTTAGGGTTAGGGTTAGGGTTAGGGTTAGGGTTAGGGTTAGGGTTAGGGTTAGGGTTAGGGTTAGGGTTAGGGTTAGGGTTAGGGTTAGGGTTAGGGTTAGGGTTAGGGTTAGGGTTAGGGTTAGGGTTAGGGTTAGGGTTAGGGTTAGGTATAAGGTTGATAACCACGATCGGTCATTGACCGATCCTCGACCGATCCTCTAAGTCAGTCATTTCTGGCCTTTCTGGGTACTACAAGTGGATGAGATTGAGTACACAGACTAATTGGGACACCCCGGTTCGAATGGCGGTGGTCTCGTGATCGTGGGAGCTTCCGTTCGGGAGCAACATCCGTTTTGGGCCGGAAACGGATGTATCTCTGGAACGGAAGGTCGTAGAAACTCGGGGACAAGACAGGCGTGTTGCCCGTGGCCGAATTATGGCAGGCGGATCTTGGTTTGGGTTAGGGTTAGGTTAGGCATAAGTAAAGAGGAGCCACCCCGGGGGACCCCGCCGGGACCCCGGTTAAGGTGAGAACCCCTGTGAGGCACGCGCACTTGAAACCCCACCCGCTCCGGCCCAGAGGAGAGAAAGAGAGAGAGAGGGGGGTCTGTATGTTTAAAGACATTTGGAGGACTCATACCCACAGGGCGGTCAACCGTCACGTCACAGACAAAACGGAAGACCTGAGTCTGAAACTCCAAAGTCACTAATCCTTTCTTCCACTTCTCAGAGTACACCCTGTCAGATCAGCGGCAGGCAGCACACGACCCAGGTTTAAAGGGCACTCGGCCCTTACCCAGATGTGCGCCAGCCACGCCCTCCGACCTTAACAGTGTGCAGAGGCCCCTCTCCCGCCGGGTCAGGGGCCTCCACACAGGTGCTGGTGAGATGAGTTATCTTGTCAGGTCTTCTTTTTCCAGGTCTTCTTTTTCTCAAGGTACCTCCTGTCAGATCAGCGGCAAGCAGCATACGATCCAGGCTTAAAAGGGCACCCGGCCTTTACACCAGACGTACGCCAGCCACGCCCTCCGATCCTAACAGTGTGCAGAGGCCCCTCTCCCGCCGGGCCAGGGGTCCCCACACCGGTACAGGTGAGAGAAGTCATCATGACATGTCTTCTTTTACTCCCCAGGGTAGTTTGTTGTCCCTGGCGGTTCAGCCGTCTGTCCGCCGGACAAAGAGGTGCCTTTACCCACAGGGCGGTTAAGTGTCTGACCACAGGACAAATCACAGAACCTTAGGCTTGGAGAGCTGTTTAGTGTTCCCTAATCGTGCCCTTTGTGTACAAGGACCGTCTCCCCCAGGGTAGATTCAAAGTCTATCTTCCGGAAGGCCAGTGATCTCTAGGTCTGGTGAGCTGTTCCCTTCTAGAATGGTGCAGGTGGGGTAAACTGTTCCAATTCGTTCTACTTTCCCTTTTTATAAAGTCCATATGTATTTGTATTTATTTCTATAATCCCCAGGTCTAGTAGCATTTGCATTCCTGTTTGTGTGTTGTTCACTCCAGGTGTTTGCTATGTTTTATTTAAGCCTTATAGTGTAGAGTGACACATGTCCTATAGGTGACTATTATTATCATAGGGGATATTGTGTTTGTTAAACCTGTATAAGGAATAAAGATAAGTCTGACCCCAAATTTAGGTTGTGTTACATTTTTATTCAGTGTTCCTTCAACAGATGACTTTATGTATATTTGAGGGTTACTTAAAGTATAGCGTGGTGAATACTATATTAGTACAGTTAAGGTCAACAGATGTACATGTGATCGGTGGTTTTTTCATTTCCTGGTCTATACATATTTATGTCGTTTGAAACCGCTCCTAATTTTGGGTAAATGTTTCATTCAGTGTTGTTACCAAACAATATAATAACATGACGATATATTAATATAATAATACGACGATATATTAATATAATAATACATTCGTATACGAGCGCCGTTTGGGGTAGAGCGAGGTTATTATTTACGAGGGGTTAGTCACGTGCTTAATGTTTACATCCGTGCGAGAGAGGAAGTTCGTCCAGTTTCCAGGTCCGGGGCCAAGTGCAGGCCGCCATCTTGTGTGTTTACTTTTGGGGAAGAGGAATCCCGGCATGCAGCGGTGCTTTGCGTGAGAGAGATGCGTCAGCCATCCATTTCCGGGGTCGCCATCTTGCCATGTTTACTTTCGGGGAAGGAATAAAGGTAAGTCTGTCCTCAAATTTAAGTTGTGTTGCACGTTTGTTCAGCGTTTCACCAACAGATGGTTTTATGTACGGTTGAGGGTTACTTGAAGTATAGTGTGGTAAATACTATAATTACATTTGATCGGTGGTTCTATCGTTTCCCGATTTATCTATATTTATGCAGTTTGAACCCGGTCCTAATTTTGGGTAAATGTTTTATTTCGTGTTGTTATTAAAATAATATAATACCCTGACGATATATTAATCCAATGGCACATTCGCATATGAGTGTCGTTTTTTTGGTTTAGGGCGAAGTTATCGCTCCAAGGGGTTAGTCACGTGTTCAGTGTTTACATCCGTGCGAGGGAGTATCCAGGTCCGGGGCAGAGTGCAGGCCGCCATCTTGTGTGTTTACTTTTGGGTTAGGGTTAGGTTAGGCATAAGTAAAGAGGAGCCACCCCGGGGGACCCCGCCGGGACCCCGGTTAAGGTGAGAACCCCTGTGAGGCACGCGCACTTGAAACCCCACCCGCTCCGGCCCAGAGGAGAGAAAGAGAGAGAGAGGGGGGTCTGTATGTTTAAAGACATTTGGAGGACTCATACCCACAGGGCGGTCAACCGTCACGTCACAGACAAAACGGAAGACCTGAGTCTGAAACTCCAAAGTCACTAATCCTTTCTTCCACTTCTCAGAGTACACCCTGTCAGATCAGCGGCAGGCAGCACACGACCCAGGTTTAAAGGGCACTCGGCCCTTACCCAGATGTGCGCCAGCCACGCCCTCCGACCTTAACAGTGTGCAGAGGCCCCTCTCCCGCCGGGTCAGGGGCCTCCACACAGGTGCTGGTGAGATGAGTTATCTTGTCAGGTCTTCTTTTTCCAGGTCTTCTTTTTCTCAAGGTACCTCCTGTCAGATCAGCGGCAAGCAGCATACGATCCAGGCTTAAAAGGGCACCCGGCCTTTACACCAGACGTACGCCAGCCACGCCCTCCGATCCTAACAGTGTGCAGAGGCCCCTCTCCCGCCGGGCCAGGGGTCCCCACACCGGTACAGGTGAGAGAAGTCATCATGACATGTCTTCTTTTACTCCCCAGGGTAGTTTGTTGTCCCTGGCGGTTCAGCCGTCTGTCCGCCGGACAAAGAGGTTAGGGTTAGGGTTAGGGTTAGGGTTAGGGTTAGGGTTAGGGTTAGGGTTAGGGTTAGGGTTAGGGTTAGGGTTAGGGTTAGGGTTAGGGTTAGGGTTAGGGTTAGGGTTAGGGTTAGGTATAAGGTTGATAACCACGATCGGTCATTGACCGATCCTCGACCGATCCTCTAAGTCAGTCATTTCTGGCCTTTCTGGGTACTACAAGTGGATGAGATTGAGTACACAGACTAATTGGGACACCCCGGTTCGAATGGCGGTGGTCTCGTGATCGTGGGAGCTTCCGTTCGGGAGCAACATCCGTTTTGGGCCGGAAACGGATGTATCTCTGGAACGGAAGGTCGTAGAAACTCGGGGACAAGACAGGCGTGTTGCCCGTGGCCGAATTATGGCAGGCGGATCTTGGTTTGGGTTAGGGTTAGGTTAGGCATAAGTAAAGAGGAGCCACCCCGGGGGACCCCGCCGGGACCCCGGTTAAGGTGAGAACCCCTGTGAGGCACGCGCACTTGAAACCCCACCCGCTCCGGCCCAGAGGAGAGAAAGAGAGAGAGAGGGGGGTCTGTATGTTTAAAGACATTTGGAGGACTCATACCCACAGGGCGGTCAACCGTCACGTCACAGACAAAACGGAAGACCTGAGTCTGAAACTCCAAAGTCACTAATCCTTTCTTCCACTTCTCAGAGTACACCCTGTCAGATCAGCGGCAGGCAGCACACGACCCAGGTTTAAAGGGCACTCGGCCCTTACCCAGATGTGCGCCAGCCACGCCCTCCGACCTTAACAGTGTGCAGAGGCCCCTCTCCCGCCGGGTCAGGGGCCTCCACACAGGTGCTGGTGAGATGAGTTATCTTGTCAGGTCTTCTTTTTCCAGGTCTTCTTTTTCTCAAGGTACCTCCTGTCAGATCAGCGGCAAGCAGCATACGATCCAGGCTTAAAAGGGCACCCGGCCTTTACACCAGACGTACGCCAGCCACGCCCTCCGATCCTAACAGTGTGCAGAGGCCCCTCTCCCGCCGGGCCAGGGGTCCCCACACCGGTACAGGTGAGAGAAGTCATCATGACATGTCTTCTTTTACTCCCCAGGGTAGTTTGTTGTCCCTGGCGGTTCAGCCGTCTGTCCGCCGGACAAAGAGGTTAGGGTTAGGGTTAGGGTTAGGGTTAGGGTTAGGGTTAGGGTTAGGGTTAGGGTTAGGGTTAGGGTTAGGGTTAGGGTTAGGGTTAGGGTTAGGGTTAGGGTTAGGGTTAGGGTTAGGGTTAGGGTTAGGTATAAGGTTGATAACCACGATCGGTCATTGACCGATCCTCGACCGATCCTCTAAGTCAGTCATTTCTGGCCTTTCTGGGTACTACAAGTGGATGAGATTGAGTACACAGACTAATTGGGACACCCCGGTTCGAATGGCGGTGGTCTCGTGATCGTGGGAGCTTCCGTTCGGGAGCAACATCCGTTTTGGGCCGGAAACGGATGTATCTCTGGAACGGAAGGTCGTAGAAACTCGGGGACAAGACAGGCGTGTTGCCCGTGGCCGAATTATGGCAGGCGGATCTTGGTTTGGGTTAGGGTTAGGTTAGGCATAAGTAAAGAGGAGCCACCCCGGGGGACCCCGCCGGGACCCCGGTTAAGGTGAGAACCCCTGTGAGGCACGCGCACTTGAAACCCCACCCGCTCCGGCCCAGAGGAGAGAAAGAGAGAGAGAGGGGGGTCTGTATGTTTAAAGACATTTGGAGGACTCATACCCACAGGGCGGTCAACCGTCACGTCACAGACAAAACGGAAGACCTGAGTCTGAAACTCCAAAGTCACTAATCCTTTCTTCCACTTCTCAGAGTACACCCTGTCAGATCAGCGGCAGGCAGCACACGACCCAGGTTTAAAGGGCACTCGGCCCTTACCCAGATGTGCGCCAGCCACGCCCTCCGACCTTAACAGTGTGCAGAGGCCCCTCTCCCGCCGGGTCAGGGGCCTCCACACAGGTGCTGGTGAGATGAGTTATCTTGTCAGGTCTTCTTTTTCCAGGTCTTCTTTTTCTCAAGGTACCTCCTGTCAGATCAGCGGCAAGCAGCATACGATCCAGGCTTAAAAGGGCACCCGGCCTTTACACCAGACGTACGCCAGCCACGCCCTCCGATCCTAACAGTGTGCAGAGGCCCCTCTCCCGCCGGGCCAGGGGTCCCCACACCGGTACAGGTGAGAGAAGTCATCATGACATGTCTTCTTTTACTCCCCAGGGTAGTTTGTTGTCCCTGGCGGTTCAGCCGTCTGTCCGCCGGACAAAGAGGTGCCTTTACCCACAGGGCGGTTAAGTGTCTGACCACAGGACAAATCACAGAACCTTAGGCTTGGAGAGCTGTTTAGTGTTCCCTAATCGTGCCCTTTGTGTACAAGGACCGTCTCCCCCAGGGTAGATTCAAAGTCTATCTTCCGGAAGGCCAGTGATCTCTAGGTCTGGTGAGCTGTTCCCTTCTAGAATGGTGCAGGTGGGGTAAACTGTTCCAATTCGTTCTACTTTCCCTTTTTATAAAGTCCATATGTATTTGTATTTATTTCTATAATCCCCAGGTCTAGTAGCATTTGCATTCCTGTTTGTGTGTTGTTCACTCCAGGTGTTTGCTATGTTTTATTTAAGCCTTATAGTGTAGAGTGACACATGTCCTATAGGTGACTATTATTATCATAGGGGATATTGTGTTTGTTAAACCTGTATAAGGAATAAAGATAAGTCTGACCCCAAATTTAGGTTGTGTTACATTTTTATTCAGTGTTCCTTCAACAGATGACTTTATGTATATTTGAGGGTTACTTAAAGTATAGCGTGGTGAATACTATATTAGTACAGTTAAGGTCAACAGATGTACATGTGATCGGTGGTTTTTTCATTTCCTGGTCTATACATATTTATGTCGTTTGAAACCGCTCCTAATTTTGGGTAAATGTTTCATTCAGTGTTGTTACCAAACAATATAATAACATGACGATATATTAATATAATAATACGACGATATATTAATATAATAATACATTCGTATACGAGCGCCGTTTGGGGTAGAGCGAGGTTATTATTTACGAGGGGTTAGTCACGTGCTTAATGTTTACATCCGTGCGAGAGAGGAAGTTCGTCCAGTTTCCAGGTCCGGGGCCAAGTGCAGGCCGCCATCTTGTGTGTTTACTTTTGGGGAAGAGGAATCCCGGCATGCAGCGGTGCTTTGCGTGAGAGAGATGCGTCAGCCATCCATTTCCGGGGTCGCCATCTTGCCATGTTTACTTTCGGGGAAGGAATAAAGGTAAGTCTGTCCTCAAATTTAAGTTGTGTTGCACGTTTGTTCAGCGTTTCACCAACAGATGGTTTTATGTACGGTTGAGGGTTACTTGAAGTATAGTGTGGTAAATACTATAATTACATTTGATCGGTGGTTCTATCGTTTCCCGATTTATCTATATTTATGCAGTTTGAACCCGGTCCTAATTTTGGGTAAATGTTTTATTTCGTGTTGTTATTAAAATAATATAATACCCTGACGATATATTAATCCAATGGCACATTCGCATATGAGTGTCGTTTTTTTGGTTTAGGGCGAAGTTATCGCTCCAAGGGGTTAGTCACGTGTTCAGTGTTTACATCCGTGCGAGGGAGTATCCAGGTCCGGGGCAGAGTGCAGGCCGCCATCTTGTGTGTTTACTTTTGGGTTAGGGTTAGGTTAGGCATAAGTAAAGAGGAGCCACCCCGGGGGACCCCGCCGGGACCCCGGTTAAGGTGAGAACCCCTGTGAGGCACGCGCACTTGAAACCCCACCCGCTCCGGCCCAGAGGAGAGAAAGAGAGAGAGAGGGGGGTCTGTATGTTTAAAGACATTTGGAGGACTCATACCCACAGGGCGGTCAACCGTCACGTCACAGACAAAACGGAAGACCTGAGTCTGAAACTCCAAAGTCACTAATCCTTTCTTCCACTTCTCAGAGTACACCCTGTCAGATCAGCGGCAGGCAGCACACGACCCAGGTTTAAAGGGCACTCGGCCCTTACCCAGATGTGCGCCAGCCACGCCCTCCGACCTTAACAGTGTGCAGAGGCCCCTCTCCCGCCGGGTCAGGGGCCTCCACACAGGTGCTGGTGAGATGAGTTATCTTGTCAGGTCTTCTTTTTCCAGGTCTTCTTTTTCTCAAGGTACCTCCTGTCAGATCAGCGGCAAGCAGCATACGATCCAGGCTTAAAAGGGCACCCGGCCCTTACACCAGACGTACGCCAGCCACGCCCTCCGATCCTAACAGTGTGCAGAGGCCCCTCTCCCGCCGGGCCAGGGGTCCCCACACCGGTACAGGTGAGAGAAGTCATCATGACATGTCTTCTTTTACTCCCCAGGGTAGTTTGTTGTCCCTGGCGGTTCAGCCGTCTGTCCGCCGGACAAAGAGGTTAGGGTTAGGGTTAGGGTTAGGGTTAGGGTTAGGGTTAGGGTTAGGGTTAGGGTTAGGGTTAGGTTAGGCATAAGTAAAGAGGAGCCACCCCGGGGGACCCCGCCGGGACCCCGGTTAAGGTGAGAACCCCTGTGAGGCACGCGCACTTGAAACCCCACCCGCTCCGGCCCAGAGGAGAGAAAGAGAGAGAGAGGGGTCTGTATGTATAAAGACATTTGGAGGACTCATACCCACAGGGCGGTCAGCCGTCACGTCACAGACAAAACGGAAGACCTGAGTCTGTAACTCCAAAGTCACTAATCCTTTCTTCTACTTCTCAGAGTACACCCTGTCAGATCAGCGGCAGGCAGCACACGACCCAGGTTTAAAGGGCACCCGGCCCTTACCCAGATGTGCGCCAGCCACGCCCTCCGACCTTAACAGTGTGCAGAGGCCCCTCTCCCGCCGGGTTAGGGGCCTCCACACAGGTGCTGGTGAGATGAGTCATCTTGCCAGGTCTTCTTTTTCCAGGTCTTCTTTTTCTCAAGGTACACCCTGTCAGATCAGCGGCAAGCAGCATACGATCCAGGCTTAAAAGGGCACCCGGCCCTTACACCAGACGTACGCCAGCCACGCCCTCCGACCCTAACAGTGTGCAGAGGCCCCTCTCCCGCCGGGTTAGGGGTCCCCACACCGGTACAGGTGAGAGAAGTCATCATGACATGTCTTCTTTTACTCCCCAGGGTAGTTTGTTGTCCCTGGCGGTTCAGCCGTCTGTCCGCCGGACAAAGAGGTGCCTTTACCCACAGGGCGGTTAAGTGTCTGACCACAGGACAAATCACAGAACCTTAGGCTTGGAGAGCTGTCTAGTGTTCCCTAATCGTGCCTTTTGTGTACAAGGACCGTCTCCCCCAGGGTAGATTCAAAGTCCATCTTCCGGAAGGCCAGTGATCTCTAGGTCTGGTGAGCTGTTCCCTTCTAGAATGGTGCAGGTGGGGTAAACTGTTCCAATTCGTTCTACTGTCCCTTTTATAAAGTCCATATGTATTTGTATTTATTCCTATAATCCCCAGGTTTAGCAGCATTTGTATTCCTGTTTGTGTGTTGTTCACTCCAGGTGTTTGCTATGTTTTATTTAAGCCTTGTAGCACAGAGTGACGTATGTCCTATAGGTGACCATTATTATCATAGGGGATATTATGTTTGTTAAGTCTGTATAAGGAATAAAGATAAGTCTGACCTCAAACCTAAGTTGTGTTACACTTTTATTCAGATGGTTTTATGTACATTTGAGAGTTACTTGAAGTATAGCGTGGTAAATACTATGACCTCACAGGTAAGGAGAAAAAATGTATATGTGATTGGTGGTTTTATCGTCTCCCGGTTTATATATATTTATGTAGTTTGAGCCCGATCCTAATTATGGGTCAATGTTCCATCCAATGTTGTTACCAAATAATATAATAACATGACGATATATTAATATAATAATACATTCGCATATGAGCGCCGTTCGGGGTAGAGTGAAGTTATTAATACGGAGGGTTATTCACGTGCTCAGTGTTTACATCCGTGAGAGGGAGGAAGGAAGTTAGTCAAGTATCCAGGTCCGGGGTATTATGTAGGCTGCCATCTTGTATGTTTACTATGGGGGAAGAGGAATCCCGGCATGCACTGGCGCCTTCCGTGAGAGGGGGGAAGATGCGTCAACCATCCATTTCCGGGGTTCTGTGCAGGTCGCCATCTTGCCATGTTTACTCTTGGGGAAGACAAATCCAAGCGCACCCTCCAGTCAGCCCTCCAGTTCCGGGGTAATGTGCAGCTCGTCATATTGGTATGTTTACTAAGGGGGAAGGAAAATCCATGTGCACACCGGTAACGTTCGCGAGAGGGGGGAATTACGTCAGTCATCCAGTTCCGGAGTGACGGTCAGTTCGCCATATTGCTCTGTTAACAATGGAGGATCTAGAAACCTGCGCCAAGTATTTACGTTCGTAGCGAGGAGAAGGCGCGGGGGTCAATCAAGGTAGGAAAAACGGTAACTCAACTATATTGTAGTGTAAGAGGTCTCTATTATATTTGGAGATTATCTAACGGTAAGGTTGTCTCACGTATGCCCCGCTTGAGGTGTATGTTAAAGTTTGTTTCTCGCGCGTTTCGTATTGTTTGTTGACATCACGTCTCACCACAGTGGGAACGGCCAGGGACAAAGTCATGCACGTTAAGTGCAGTGTTATAATTCAACATATTTAAGGCTATTTGGGCGGTGACAAGGGAGTTAACGTCAAGGGCCAGGATTTAAAGGTGATTTGAGGTGGCGAAGGAGAAGTTGATATCCGAAACCGTATTGTTATTGTACTCTAGAGGTTTGTGGACGTGTATGGGGCCGCGCTGATCATCCATTAGGTTTGGTGAGGCGTCCGGCCTGCAGAAGGGAGCCCGGGTCCTGGGCTGAGGGAGAGGATGTCCCAAGGTGAACAACGTTGAACAGACACCCAGAAAAGAAGTTAAGGCAAGTGTCTGTCCGGGGCCCGTCAGAGGGGGTCCAAAACATGTGGAAGGTCTCATCCAGCGGGAGCCGGTGAGTAAATAAAAGATTATCTGGGCAGTCAAGTGCCAGCAGAAGTGAGACAATCCAATCAATTGATAATGATATCTACTGGGTATAGACAAGAGAGGGAACCTATCTGACAGAGTGGTTGGCTGGGGTCAACAGGTATAAGGGGAGAGAGAATCAGAAGTCCCTAGATCAGTAGGTGGGGTAATCTAAACCTTCTAGGGGGTCAAAAGGGCAAAGATTCCAGTCTAGTCTGGCAAATAAGAGCTAATCTAGGTCAAGCTGTTGGCCTCCAATAAGTCAAAGGGGGGTCCTACACCATTCAAAAGGTCCAGGGGTAAGGGAGAAATTAAGCCTTATAGATGTTACTTCACAGCACGGTCCTACAGAGTAATCAACAGGTCCTGTCTAAATAGAGGAGAACACATCATCAGTAGTATACCTGGGGTCAAAGGGTGTTTCGGCCTTATACTAGACACCCTCGCCCAGGTCAGGCCCACCGAGGTGATCAAGCTCGGTGTGTGTCTCCAGTCCAATTAGAAAGAGGTAAGCAGCAACGCGATTCAACTAGTGCTAAGCCAAATTCCTATGGTAAAGGATATTCCCATTCCTATTTCCTGATTCCTAATTCCTATTGATCAAGATAAAGCAACTGCCAGATCAAGCTCCTATGGTAAGGTGCAAAGTAGTTCCCTAGAGGAGGTGTCTAGTAAGACTTCTAGGATAAACTGTGTCTAATGAGCTCCAGTCCAAGGGCAAGTCTAAGGGGAGTGGAAGGAGGGAGGGGAAGGAGGGAGGGGAAGGAGGGGGGAAGGAGGGAGGGGAAGGGGGGAGGGAGGGAGGGGGAAGGGAGGGGAGGGAGGAGGGGAGACTAAGAGCAGCGTCCAGTGTGTCATGCATGTGGGAGAGCCCACCCCTCTTGCTATCAGGGTGAGGCTCAATCAGTAATTCTTTTTTTGGTGTTGTATGTTTTAGGGCTACCCCCCATGGAAGATTGGGATGCGATGAAGTTCCTCAACCCTGGAACACCACCCCTGCGTGCATGTCCCAAGTGGGACGCAGGAGGGCCGCATACTTACCTACCCAAACAAGCAGACTGATTGTTAACACCGCAAGGTAGCCACAGCCTGCTCAGAGAGGGCCTGAAGAACAGGCCGCCCCCATTCCTCCAAGATGGCCGCCGCAGGCCATCCTGGGAGGGACCCTGATCCCGGTTCCGGCCCGCCCCGGCTGTCCGCCAGGGCCGGCCCCGCCAGGGCACTGGGTCCCCCATCTCACCAGAGTGCCCGCCCCTGTCGCGGAGCACCCTGGGGGGTGCGACCTCCTGGGCCCCACTGGAACAGACTGCCCCTGTCACAGTCTGCCCAGAGTGGGGTCAGGACTTCCAGTCCACCCAGGCCTGTTGCCCCTGTCGCAACCTGCTCTGGGGTGGGACCGGGACTCCCACCCACCCAGGCATGGAGCCTGGGGGGGCTTAAGGGAGATACTGGCGGAGGGGTGGTGGGTCTAACAGGTAAGACCACGGAGCAACCCACAAGCTTCTACCAGCGCTAAGGTCAGAGGTCGCCAGTTAGTGGGGGCCCAGGACAATGTCCTGTTGAGCTTATCCTCTGGACCCCACCAACCGACTCTATGCACGACAGGGCGAGAACCCACCAGAATTGGCAGAAGACTTCAGGCAGGAAGTGGAATTCTTCAAGTCAGAATCTTCAGGCACTTTGAAGTAAGTGCTGAAATCTGGGTAAGCCCCTTTGAGAGACTGACAAGTCCTCCATGGGTTATAATAACAATAGGGGGGAGTGGACCCATCAGATGGGTTCCAGCCAC
The DNA here is from genome assembly GCA_030340665.1 of Neosalanx taihuensis. NCBI lineage: Eukaryota > Metazoa > Chordata > Actinopteri > Osmeriformes > Salangidae > Neosalanx > Neosalanx taihuensis. The sequence continues at coordinate 13,171 of CM059301.1, read as the reverse complement.
TGTGAGAGGGAGCAGGCCAATTACACAGTGACAAAAGGAAAACAACTTGGTGGAAAAGATAAACAAGCTGCTGGGAAATCAAAACAAAATGTTCCAAAATGCTCCTTTCTTTCCAGAATTCCCCGTTCGGGCTGTAGGGGCAATCCATTTGTTCCTAGTCTGGTGAACAACCAAGACAAGATGAAGGGAGGTATACCCTCAAGAAGAGTGATAAAAGGAGGTAAGGAGAGATAATTTAATGTTAAAAGTGATGATTTCTTCTCTCCCAGACAGTGGAGAGGGGAGAGAGAAGGAGAGGGAGGGGGGCCCTGCGCGTCTGCACCTGTGAGTGAGGGGGAATTCCCTGCGCGCGCCTGTGTGCCTGTGAAAGAGGGACAGGTCCCCTTGTTTACAAACAACCGCCTGTGCCTGTGAGTGAGGGAGAGATCTGGCTGCTCATTTGGAAGTGGAGGGGTTCCCCTTGTGGGGAGGAAAGGGGATTGAGCGCCCCCCAGTGGGGGTTCTACCCACTTGCAGGAAGGAGAGAAACTGGCTGCTGTGAATGGTTTGGTTAGATTAGTTTTGTGGTTACAGTTAGGGTTACAATGCGGGTTTTAGGGTTAGAGTAAGGTCAGTGATAGGGGTAGGGTTAGAGGTCGGTTAGGTTTAGGCATAGAGTGGGATTAAGGCTAGGGTTAGTTCTGGTTAGGGTTAGGGCAAAGGTCAAGGGTTGGGGTTAGGGTTAGAGTCAGGGCTAGGATAGGGTTAAGGCCAGGGTTGTTGTAGGTTAGGTTTAGGGCTGTAATCAGGATAAGGTTAAACTCAGAACTAGAGCCAGTCTCTGGTCAGGTTAGGTTTAGGCAAGAGTAGAATCTGGTTAAGTTTAGGTAAGATCAGGGTCTGGTTAAGTTTAGGTAAGTCCAGGTTAGGGTGATGGCCTCTAATTGGCTAAAGTAAAGGTTGGGCGTAGGGTCAAGGGGTTGGTGTCCGGGGCGTGGATTGTTCAGCGAAGGTGGCTGGAAGAGTGGCGGTCGTCAGGGATGAGGATCCAGTCGTGCAGGCTCAGGCGGAAGAGGGTCCAGGTCCCCAGTCATCATCTAGTCAACATCATCTGTCTTCTTTTTCTCCCTTTGGTTGAGAGGTAGGGGTCTTGATCCAGCCGGGCTCCAAGTCGTCTGTGCAGGAGTCTTCGTTAATTGAATATTCAAGAGAGGGAGAGGGGAGAGAGAGCAAGGGCTTTTGGAGCGAGCAAAGGCCAAGGTTCTGGCAAGGTTAGGTTAGGCATAAGTAAAGAGGAGCCACCCCGGGGGACCCCGCCGGGACCCCGGTTAAGGTGAGAACCCCTGTGAGGCACGCGCACTTGAAACCCCACCCGCTCCGGCCCAGAGGAGAGAAAGAGAGAGAGAGGGGTCTGTATGTATAAAGACATTTGGAGGACTCATACCCACAGGGCGGTCAGCCGTCACGTCACAGACAAAACGGAAGACCTGAGTCTGTAACTCCAAAGTCACTAATCCTTTCTTCTACTTCTCAGAGTACACCCTGTCAGATCAGCGGCAGGCAGCACACGACCCAGGTTTAAAGGGCACCCGGCCCTTACCCAGATGTGCGCCAGCCACGCCCTCCGACCTTAACAGTGTGCAGAGGCCCCTCTCCCGCCGGGTTAGGGGCCTCCACACAGGTGCTGGTGAGATGAGTCATCTTGCCAGGTCTTCTTTTTCCAGGTCTTCTTTTTCTCAAGGTACACCCTGTCAGATCAGCGGCAAGCAGCATACGATCCAGGCTTAAAAGGGCACCCGGCCCTTACACCAGACGTACGCCAGCCACGCCCTCCGACCCTAACAGTGTGCAGAGGCCCCTCTCCCGCCGGGTTAGGGGTCCCCACACCGGTACAGGTGAGAGAAGTCATCATGACATGTCTTCTTTTACTCCCCAGGGTAGTTTGTTGTCCCTGGCGGTTCAGCCGTCTGTCCGCCGGACAAAGAGGTGCCTTTACCCACAGGGCGGTTAAGTGTCTGACCACAGGACAAATCACAGAACCTTAGGCTTGGAGAGCTGTCTAGTGTTCCCTAATCGTGCCTTTTGTGTACAAGGACCGTCTCCCCCAGGGTAGATTCAAAGTCCATCTTCCGGAAGGCCAGTGATCTCTAGGTCTGGTGAGCTGTTCCCTTCTAGAATGGTGCAGGTGGGGTAAACTGTTCCAATTCGTTCTACTGTCCCTTTTATAAAGTCCATATGTATTTGTATTTATTCCTATAATCCCCAGGTTTAGCAGCATTTGTATTCCTGTTTGTGTGTTGTTCACTCCAGGTGTTTGCTATGTTTTATTTAAGCCTTGTAGCACAGAGTGACGTATGTCCTATAGGTGACCATTATTATCATAGGGGATATTATGTTTGTTAAGTCTGTATAAGGAATAAAGATAAGTCTGACCTCAAACCTAAGTTGTGTTACACTTTTATTCAGATGGTTTTATGTACATTTGAGAGTTACTTGAAGTATAGCGTGGTAAATACTATGACCTCACAGGTAAGGAGAAAAAATGTATATGTGATTGGTGGTTTTATCGTCTCCCGGTTTATATATATTTATGTAGTTTGAGCCCGATCCTAATTATGGGTCAATGTTCCATCCAATGTTGTTACCAAATAATATAATAACATGACGATATATTAATATAATAATACATTCGCATATGAGCGCCGTTCGGGGTAGAGTGAAGTTATTAATACGGAGGGTTATTCACGTGCTCAGTGTTTACATCCGTGAGAGGGAGGAAGGAAGTTAGTCAAGTATCCAGGTCCGGGGTATTATGTAGGCTGCCATCTTGTATGTTTACTATGGGGGAAGAGGAATCCCGGCATGCACTGGCGCCTTCCGTGAGAGGGGGGAAGATGCGTCAACCATCCATTTCCGGGGTTCTGTGCAGGTCGCCATCTTGCCATGTTTACTCTTGGGGAAGACAAATCCAAGCGCACCCTCCAGTCAGCCCTCCAGTTCCGGGGTAATGTGCAGCTCGTCATATTGGTATGTTTACTAAGGGGGAAGGAAAATCCATGTGCACACCGGTAACGTTCGCGAGAGGGGGGAATTACGTCAGTCATCCAGTTCCGGAGTGACGGTCAGTTCGCCATATTGCTCTGTTAACAATGGAGGATCTAGAAACCTGCGCCAAGTATTTACGTTCGTAGCGAGGAGAAGGCGCGGGGGTCAATCAAGGTAGGAAAAACGGTAACTCAACTATATTGTAGTGTAAGAGGTCTCTATTATATTTGGAGATTATCTAACGGTAAGGTTGTCTCACGTATGCCCCGCTTGAGGTGTATGTTAAAGTTTGTTTCTCGCGCGTTTCGTATTGTTTGTTGACATCACGTCTCACCACAGTGGGAACGGCCAGGGACAAAGTCATGCACGTTAAGTGCAGTGTTATAATTCAACATATTTAAGGCTATTTGGGCGGTGACAAGGGAGTTAACGTCAAGGGCCAGGATTTAAAGGTGATTTGAGGTGGCGAAGGAGAAGTTGATATCCGAAACCGTATTGTTATTGTACTCTAGAGGTTTGTGGACGTGTATGGGGCCGCGCTGATCATCCATTAGGTTTGGTGAGGCGTCCGGCCTGCAGAAGGGAGCCCGGGTCCTGGGCTGAGGGAGAGGATGTCCCAAGGTGAACAACGTTGAACAGACACCCAGAAAAGAAGTTAAGGCAAGTGTCTGTCCGGGGCCCGTCAGAGGGGGTCCAAAACATGTGGAAGGTCTCATCCAGCGGGAGCCGGTGAGTAAATAAAAGATTATCTGGGCAGTCAAGTGCCAGCAGAAGTGAGACAATCCAATCAATTGATAATGATATCTACTGGGTATAGACAAGAGAGGGAACCTATCTGACAGAGTGGTTGGCTGGGGTCAACAGGTATAAGGGGAGAGAGAATCAGAAGTCCCTAGATCAGTAGGTGGGGTAATCTAAACCTTCTAGGGGGTCAAAAGGGCAAAGATTCCAGTCTAGTCTGGCAAATAAGAGCTAATCTAGGTCAAGCTGTTGGCCTCCAATAAGTCAAAGGGGGGTCCTACACCATTCAAAAGGTCCAGGGGTAAGGGAGAAATTAAGCCTTATAGATGTTACTTCACAGCACGGTCCTACAGAGTAATCAACAGGTCCTGTCTAAATAGAGGAGAACACATCATCAGTAGTATACCTGGGGTCAAAGGGTGTTTCGGCCTTATACTAGACACCCTCGCCCAGGTCAGGCCCACCGAGGTGATCAAGCTCGGTGTGTGTCTCCAGTCCAATTAGAAAGAGGTAAGCAGCAACGCGATTCAACTAGTGCTAAGCCAAATTCCTATGGTAAAGGATATTCCCATTCCTATTTCCTGATTCCTAATTCCTATTGATCAAGATAAAGCAACTGCCAGATCAAGCTCCTATGGTAAGGTGCAAAGTAGTTCCCTAGAGGAGGTGTCTAGTAAGACTTCTAGGATAAACTGTGTCTAATGAGCTCCAGTCCAAGGGCAAGTCTAAGGGGAGTGGAAGGAGGGAGGGGAAGGAGGGAGGGGAAGGAGGGGGGAAGGAGGGAGGGGAAGGGGGGAGGGAGGGAGGGGGAAGGGAGGGGAGGGAGGAGGGGAGACTAAGAGCAGCGTCCAGTGTGTCATGCATGTGGGAGAGCCCACCCCTCTTGCTATCAGGGTGAGGCTCAATCAGTAATTCTTTTTTTGGTGTTGTATGTTTTAGGGCTACCCCCCATGGAAGATTGGGATGCGATGAAGTTCCTCAACCCTGGAACACCACCCCTGCGTGCATGTCCCAAGTGGGACGCAGGAGGGCCGCATACTTACCTACCCAAACAAGCAGACTGATTGTTAACACCGCAAGGTAGCCACAGCCTGCTCAGAGAGGGCCTGAAGAACAGGCCGCCCCCATTCCTCCAAGATGGCCGCCGCAGGCCATCCTGGGAGGGACCCTGATCCCGGTTCCGGCCCGCCCCGGCTGTCCGCCAGGGCCGGCCCCGCCAGGGCACTGGGTCCCCCATCTCACCAGAGTGCCCGCCCCTGTCGCGGAGCACCCTGGGGGGTGCGACCTCCTGGGCCCCACTGGAACAGACTGCCCCTGTCACAGTCTGCCCAGAGTGGGGTCAGGACTTCCAGTCCACCCAGGCCTGTTGCCCCTGTCGCAACCTGCTCTGGGGTGGGACCGGGACTCCCACCCACCCAGGCATGGAGCCTGGGGGGGCTTAAGGGAGATACTGGCGGAGGGGTGGTGGGTCTAACAGGTAAGACCACGGAGCAACCCACAAGCTTCTACCAGCGCTAAGGTCAGAGGTCGCCAGTTAGTGGGGGCCCAGGACAATGTCCTGTTGAGCTTATCCTCTGGACCCCACCAACCGACTCTATGCACGACAGGGCGAGAACCCACCAGAATTGGCAGAAGACTTCAGGCAGGAAGTGGAATTCTTCAAGTCAGAATCTTCAGGCACTTTGAAGTAAGTGCTGAAATCTGGGTAAGCCCCTTTGAGAGACTGACAAGTCCTCCATGGGTTATAATAACAATAGGGGGGAGTGGACCCATCAGATGGGTTCCAGCCACTGTGAGAGGGAGCAGGCCAATTACACAGTGACAAAAGGAAAACAACTTGGTGGAAAAGATAAACAAGCTGCTGGGAAATCAAAACAAAATGTTCCAAAATGCTCCTTTCTTTCCAGAATTCCCCGTTCGGGCTGTAGGGGCAATCCATTTGTTCCTAGTCTGGTGAACAACCAAGACAAGATGAAGGGAGGTATACCCTCAAGAAGAGTGATAAAAGGAGGTAAGGAGAGATAATTTAATGTTAAAAGTGATGATTTCTTCTCTCCCAGACAGTGGAGAGGGGAGAGAGAAGGAGAGGGAGGGGGGCCCTGCGCGTCTGCACCTGTGAGTGAGGGGGAATTCCCTGCGCGCGCCTGTGTGCCTGTGAAAGAGGGACAGGTCCCCTTGTTTACAAACAACCGCCTGTGCCTGTGAGTGAGGGAGAGATCTGGCTGCTCATTTGGAAGTGGAGGGGTTCCCCTTGTGGGGAGGAAAGGGGATTGAGCGCCCCCCAGTGGGGGTTCTACCCACTTGCAGGAAGGAGAGAAACTGGCTGCTGTGAATGGTTTGGTTAGATTAGTTTTGTGGTTACAGTTAGGGTTACAATGCGGGTTTTAGGGTTAGAGTAAGGTCAGTGATAGGGGTAGGGTTAGAGGTCGGTTAGGTTTAGGCATAGAGTGGGATTAAGGCTAGGGTTAGTTCTGGTTAGGGTTAGGGCAAAGGTCAAGGGTTGGGGTTAGGGTTAGAGTCAGGGCTAGGATAGGGTTAAGGCCAGGGTTGTTGTAGGTTAGGTTTAGGGCTGTAATCAGGATAAGGTTAAACTCAGAACTAGAGCCAGTCTCTGGTCAGGTTAGGTTTAGGCAAGAGTAGAATCTGGTTAAGTTTAGGTAAGATCAGGGTCTGGTTAAGTTTAGGTAAGTCCAGGTTAGGGTGATGGCCTCTAATTGGCTAAAGTAAAGGTTGGGCGTAGGGTCAAGGGGTTGGTGTCCGGGGCGTGGATTGTTCAGCGAAGGTGGCTGGAAGAGTGGCGGTCGTCAGGGATGAGGATCCAGTCGTGCAGGCTCAGGCGGAAGAGGGTCCAGGTCCCCAGTCATCATCTAGTCAACATCATCTGTCTTCTTTTTCTCCCTTTGGTTGAGAGGTAGGGGTCTTGATCCAGCCGGGCTCCAAGTCGTCTGTGCAGGAGTCTTCGTTAATTGAATATTCAAGAGAGGGAGAGGGGAGAGAGAGCAAGGGCTTTTGGAGCGAGCAAAGGCCAAGGTTCTGGCAAGGTTAGGTTAGGCATAAGTAAAGAGGAGCCACCCCGGGGGACCCCGCCGGGACCCCGGTTAAGGTGAGAACCCCTGTGAGGCACGCGCACTTGAAACCCCACCCGCTCCGGCCCAGAGGAGAGAAAGAGAGAGAGAGGGGTCTGTATGTATAAAGACATTTGGAGGACTCATACCCACAGGGCGGTCAGCCGTCACGTCACAGACAAAACGGAAGACCTGAGTCTGTAACTCCAAAGTCACTAATCCTTTCTTCTACTTCTCAGAGTACACCCTGTCAGATCAGCGGCAGGCAGCACACGACCCAGGTTTAAAGGGCACCCGGCCCTTACCCAGATGTGCGCCAGCCACGCCCTCCGACCTTAACAGTGTGCAGAGGCCCCTCTCCCGCCGGGTTAGGGGCCTCCACACAGGTGCTGGTGAGATGAGTCATCTTGCCAGGTCTTCTTTTTCCAGGTCTTCTTTTTCTCAAGGTACACCCTGTCAGATCAGCGGCAAGCAGCATACGATCCAGGCTTAAAAGGGCACCCGGCCCTTACACCAGACGTACGCCAGCCACGCCCTCCGACCCTAACAGTGTGCAGAGGCCCCTCTCCCGCCGGGTTAGGGGTCCCCACACCGGTACAGGTGAGAGAAGTCATCATGACATGTCTTCTTTTACTCCCCAGGGTAGTTTGTTGTCCCTGGCGGTTCAGCCGTCTGTCCGCCGGACAAAGAGGTGCCTTTACCCACAGGGCGGTTAAGTGTCTGACCACAGGACAAATCACAGAACCTTAGGCTTGGAGAGCTGTCTAGTGTTCCCTAATCGTGCCTTTTGTGTACAAGGACCGTCTCCCCCAGGGTAGATTCAAAGTCCATCTTCCGGAAGGCCAGTGATCTCTAGGTCTGGTGAGCTGTTCCCTTCTAGAATGGTGCAGGTGGGGTAAACTGTTCCAATTCGTTCTACTGTCCCTTTTATAAAGTCCATATGTATTTGTATTTATTCCTATAATCCCCAGGTTTAGCAGCATTTGTATTCCTGTTTGTGTGTTGTTCACTCCAGGTGTTTGCTATGTTTTATTTAAGCCTTGTAGCACAGAGTGACGTATGTCCTATAGGTGACCATTATTATCATAGGGGATATTATGTTTGTTAAGTCTGTATAAGGAATAAAGATAAGTCTGACCTCAAACCTAAGTTGTGTTACACTTTTATTCAGATGGTTTTATGTACATTTGAGAGTTACTTGAAGTATAGCGTGGTAAATACTATGACCTCACAGGTAAGGAGAAAAAATGTATATGTGATTGGTGGTTTTATCGTCTCCCGGTTTATATATATTTATGTAGTTTGAGCCCGATCCTAATTATGGGTCAATGTTCCATCCAATGTTGTTACCAAATAATATAATAACATGACGATATATTAATATAATAATACATTCGCATATGAGCGCCGTTCGGGGTAGAGTGAAGTTATTAATACGGAGGGTTATTCACGTGCTCAGTGTTTACATCCGTGAGAGGGAGGAAGGAAGTTAGTCAAGTATCCAGGTCCGGGGTATTATGTAGGCTGCCATCTTGTATGTTTACTATGGGGGAAGAGGAATCCCGGCATGCACTGGCGCCTTCCGTGAGAGGGGGGAAGATGCGTCAACCATCCATTTCCGGGGTTCTGTGCAGGTCGCCATCTTGCCATGTTTACTCTTGGGGAAGACAAATCCAAGCGCACCCTCCAGTCAGCCCTCCAGTTCCGGGGTAATGTGCAGCTCGTCATATTGGTATGTTTACTAAGGGGGAAGGAAAATCCATGTGCACACCGGTAACGTTCGCGAGAGGGGGGAATTACGTCAGTCATCCAGTTCCGGAGTGACGGTCAGTTCGCCATATTGCTCTGTTAACAATGGAGGATCTAGAAACCTGCGCCAAGTATTTACGTTCGTAGCGAGGAGAAGGCGCGGGGGTCAATCAAGGTAGGAAAAACGGTAACTCAACTATATTGTAGTGTAAGAGGTCTCTATTATATTTGGAGATTATCTAACGGTAAGGTTGTCTCACGTATGCCCCGCTTGAGGTGTATGTTAAAGTTTGTTTCTCGCGCGTTTCGTATTGTTTGTTGACATCACGTCTCACCACAGTGGGAACGGCCAGGGACAAAGTCATGCACGTTAAGTGCAGTGTTATAATTCAACATATTTAAGGCTATTTGGGCGGTGACAAGGGAGTTAACGTCAAGGGCCAGGATTTAAAGGTGATTTGAGGTGGCGAAGGAGAAGTTGATATCCGAAACCGTATTGTTATTGTACTCTAGAGGTTTGTGGACGTGTATGGGGCCGCGCTGATCATCCATTAGGTTTGGTGAGGCGTCCGGCCTGCAGAAGGGAGCCCGGGTCCTGGGCTGAGGGAGAGGATGTCCCAAGGTGAACAACGTTGAACAGACACCCAGAAAAGAAGTTAAGGCAAGTGTCTGTCCGGGGCCCGTCAGAGGGGGTCCAAAACATGTGGAAGGTCTCATCCAGCGGGAGCCGGTGAGTAAATAAAAGATTATCTGGGCAGTCAAGTGCCAGCAGAAGTGAGACAATCCAATCAATTGATAATGATATCTACTGGGTATAGACAAGAGAGGGAACCTATCTGACAGAGTGGTTGGCTGGGGTCAACAGGTATAAGGGGAGAGAGAATCAGAAGTCCCTAGATCAGTAGGTGGGGTAATCTAAACCTTCTAGGGGGTCAAAAGGGCAAAGATTCCAGTCTAGTCTGGCAAATAAGAGCTAATCTAGGTCAAGCTGTTGGCCTCCAATAAGTCAAAGGGGGGTCCTACACCATTCAAAAGGTCCAGGGGTAAGGGAGAAATTAAGCCTTATAGATGTTACTTCACAGCACGGTCCTACAGAGTAATCAACAGGTCCTGTCTAAATAGAGGAGAACACATCATCAGTAGTATACCTGGGGTCAAAGGGTGTTTCGGCCTTATACTAGACACCCTCGCCCAGGTCAGGCCCACCGAGGTGATCAAGCTCGGTGTGTGTCTCCAGTCCAATTAGAAAGAGGTAAGCAGCAACGCGATTCAACTAGTGCTAAGCCAAATTCCTATGGTAAAGGATATTCCCATTCCTATTTCCTGATTCCTAATTCCTATTGATCAAGATAAAGCAACTGCCAGATCAAGCTCCTATGGTAAGGTGCAAAGTAGTTCCCTAGAGGAGGTGTCTAGTAAGACTTCTAGGATAAACTGTGTCTAATGAGCTCCAGTCCAAGGGCAAGTCTAAGGGGAGTGGAAGGAGGGAGGGGAAGGAGGGAGGGGAAGGAGGGGGGAAGGAGGGAGGGGAAGGGGGGAGGGAGGGAGGGGGAAGGGAGGGGAGGGAGGAGGGGAGACTAAGAGCAGCGTCCAGTGTGTCATGCATGTGGGAGAGCCCACCCCTCTTGCTATCAGGGTGAGGCTCAATCAGTAATTCTTTTTTTGGTGTTGTATGTTTTAGGGCTACCCCCCATGGAAGATTGGGATGCGATGAAGTTCCTCAACCCTGGAACACCACCCCTGCGTGCATGTCCCAAGTGGGACGCAGGAGGGCCGCATACTTACCTACCCAAACAAGCAGACTGATTGTTAACACCGCAAGGTAGCCACAGCCTGCTCAGAGAGGGCCTGAAGAACAGGCCGCCCCCATTCCTCCAAGATGGCCGCCGCAGGCCATCCTGGGAGGGACCCTGATCCCGGTTCCGGCCCGCCCCGGCTGTCCGCCAGGGCCGGCCCCGCCAGGGCACTGGGTCCCCCATCTCACCAGAGTGCCCGCCCCTGTCGCGGAGCACCCTGGGGGGTGCGACCTCCTGGGCCCCACTGGAACAGACTGCCCCTGTCACAGTCTGCCCAGAGTGGGGTCAGGACTTCCAGTCCACCCAGGCCTGTTGCCCCTGTCGCAACCTGCTCTGGGGTGGGACCGGGACTCCCACCCACCCAGGCATGGAGCCTGGGGGGGCTTAAGGGAGATACTGGCGGAGGGGTGGTGGGTCTAACAGGTAAGACCACGGAGCAACCCACAAGCTTCTACCAGCGCTAAGGTCAGAGGTCGCCAGTTAGTGGGGGCCCAGGACAATGTCCTGTTGAGCTTATCCTCTGGACCCCACCAACCGACTCTATGCACGACAGGGCGAGAACCCACCAGAATTGGCAGAAGACTTCAGGCAGGAAGTGGAATTCTTCAAGTCAGAATCTTCAGGCACTTTGAAGTAAGTGCTGAAATCTGGGTAAGCCCCTTTGAGAGACTGACAAGTCCTCCATGGGTTATAATAACAATAGGGGGGAGTGGACCCATCAGATGGGTTCCAGCCACTGTGAGAGGGAGCAGGCCAATTACACAGTGACAAAAGGAAAACAACTTGGTGGAAAAGATAAACAAGCTGCTGGGAAATCAAAACAAAATGTTCCAAAATGCTCCTTTCTTTCCAGAATTCCCCGTTCGGGCTGTAGGGGCAATCCATTTGTTCCTAGTCTGGTGAACAACCAAGACAAGATGAAGGGAGGTATACCCTCAAGAAGAGTGATAAAAGGAGGTAAGGAGAGATAATTTAATGTTAAAAGTGATGATTTCTTCTCTCCCAGACAGTGGAGAGGGGAGAGAGAAGGAGAGGGAGGGGGGCCCTGCGCGTCTGCACCTGTGAGTGAGGGGGAATTCCCTGCGCGCGCCTGTGTGCCTGTGAAAGAGGGACAGGTCCCCTTGTTTACAAACAACCGCCTGTGCCTGTGAGTGAGGGAGAGATCTGGCTGCTCATTTGGAAGTGGAGGGGTTCCCCTTGTGGGGAGGAAAGGGGATTGAGCGCCCCCCAGTGGGGGTTCTACCCACTTGCAGGAAGGAGAGAAACTGGCTGCTGTGAATGGTTTGGTTAGATTAGTTTTGTGGTTACAGTTAGGGTTACAATGCGGGTTTTAGGGTTAGAGTAAGGTCAGTGATAGGGGTAGGGTTAGAGGTCGGTTAGGTTTAGGCATAGAGTGGGATTAAGGCTAGGGTTAGTTCTGGTTAGGGTTAGGGCAAAGGTCAAGGGTTGGGGTTAGGGTTAGAGTCAGGGCTAGGATAGGGTTAAGGCCAGGGTTGTTGTAGGTTAGGTTTAGGGCTGTAATCAGGATAAGGTTAAACTCAGAACTAGAGCCAGTCTCTGGTCAGGTTAGGTTTAGGCAAGAGTAGAATCTGGTTAAGTTTAGGTAAGATCAGGGTCTGGTTAAGTTTAGGTAAGTCCAGGTTAGGGTGATGGCCTCTAATTGGCTAAAGTAAAGGTTGGGCGTAGGGTCAAGGGGTTGGTGTCCGGGGCGTGGATTGTTCAGCGAAGGTGGCTGGAAGAGTGGCGGTCGTCAGGGATGAGGATCCAGTCGTGCAGGCTCAGGCGGAAGAGGGTCCAGGTCCCCAGTCATCATCTAGTCAACATCATCTGTCTTCTTTTTCTCCCTTTGGTTGAGAGGTAGGGGTCTTGATCCAGCCGGGCTCCAAGTCGTCTGTGCAGGAGTCTTCGTTAATTGAATATTCAAGAGAGGGAGAGGGGAGAGAGAGCAAGGGCTTTTGGAGCGAGCAAAGGCCAAGGTTCTGGCAAGGTTAGGTTAGGCATAAGTAAAGAGGAGCCACCCCGGGGGACCCCGCCGGGACCCCGGTTAAGGTGAGAACCCCTGTGAGGCACGCGCACTTGAAACCCCACCCGCTCCGGCCCAGAGGAGAGAAAGAGAGAGAGAGGGGTCTGTATGTATAAAGACATTTGGAGGACTCATACCCACAGGGCGGTCAGCCGTCACGTCACAGACAAAACGGAAGACCTGAGTCTGTAACTCCAAAGTCACTAATCCTTTCTTCTACTTCTCAGAGTACACCCTGTCAGATCAGCGGCAGGCAGCACACGACCCAGGTTTAAAGGGCACCCGGCCCTTACCCAGATGTGCGCCAGCCACGCCCTCCGACCTTAACAGTGTGCAGAGGCCCCTCTCCCGCCGGGTTAGGGGCCTCCACACAGGTGCTGGTGAGATGAGTCATCTTGCCAGGTCTTCTTTTTCCAGGTCTTCTTTTTCTCAAGGTACACCCTGTCAGATCAGCGGCAAGCAGCATACGATCCAGGCTTAAAAGGGCACCCGGCCCTTACACCAGACGTACGCCAGCCACGCCCTCCGACCCTAACAGTGTGCAGAGGCCCCTCTCCCGCCGGGTTAGGGGTCCCCACACCGGTACAGGTGAGAGAAGTCATCATGACATGTCTTCTTTTACTCCCCAGGGTAGTTTGTTGTCCCTGGCGGTTCAGCCGTCTGTCCGCCGGACAAAGAGGTGCCTTTACCCACAGGGCGGTTAAGTGTCTGACCACAGGACAAATCACAGAACCTTAGGCTTGGAGAGCTGTCTAGTGTTCCCTAATCGTGCC
>CM059300.1:15515000-15607500 GCA_030340665.1 Neosalanx taihuensis | reverse complement strand
CCCTAACCCTAACCCTAACCCTAACCCTAACCCTAACCCTAACCCTAACCCTAACCCTAACCCTAACCCTAACCCTAACCCTAACCCTAACCCTAACCCTAACCCTAACCCTAACCCTAACCCTAACCCTAACCCTAACCCTAACCCTAACCCTAACCCTAACCCTAACCCTAACCCTAACCCTAACCCTAACCCTAACCCTAACCCTAACCCTAACCCTAACCCTAACCCTAACCCTAACCCTAACCCTAACCCTAACCCTAACCCTAACCCTAACCCTAACCCTAACCCTAACCCTAACCCTAACCCTAACCCTAACCCTAACCCTAACCCTAACCCTAACCCTAACCCTAACCCTAACCCTAACCCTAACCCTAACCCTAACCCTAACCCTAACCCTAACCCTAACCCTAACCCTAACCCTAACCCTAACCCTAACCCTAACCCTAACCCTAACCCTAACCCTAACCCTAACCCTAACCCTAACCCTAACCCTAACCCTAACCCTAACCCTAACCCTAACCCTAACCCTAACCCTAACCCTAACCCTAACCCTAACCCTAACCCTAACCCTAACCCTAACCCTAACCCTAACCCTAACCCTAACCCTAACCCTAACCCTAACCCTAACCCTAACCCTAACCCTAACCCTAACCCTAACCCTAACCCTAACCCTAACCCTAACCCTAACCCTAACCCTAACCCTAACCCTAACCCTAACCCTAACCCTAACCCTAACCCTAACCCTAACCCTAACCCTAACCCTAACCCTAACCCTAACCCTAACCCTAACCCTAACCCTAACCCTAACCCTAACCCTAACCCTAACCCTAACCCTAACCCTAACCCTAACCCTAACCCTAACCCTAACCCTAACCCTAACCCTAACCCTAACCCTAACCCTAACCCTAACCCTAACCCTAACCCTAACCCTAACCCTAACCCTAACCCTAACCCTAACCCTAACCCTAACCCTAACCCTAACCCTAACCCTAACCCTAACCCTAACCCTAACCCTAACCCTAACCCTAACCCTAACCCTAACCCTAACCCTAACCCTAACCCTAACCCTAACCCTAACCCTAACCCTAACCCTAACCCTAACCCTAACCCTAACCCTAACCCTAACCCTAACCCTAACCCTAACCCTTAACCCTAGCCCTAGGGGCCCCAAACCCTAACCCCAAGGGCCCAAAACTTAACCCTAGCCCTAGGGGCCCCAAACCCTAACCCCAAGGGCCCAAAACTTAACCCTAGCCCTAGGGGCCCCAAACCCTAACCCCAAGGGCCCAAAACTTAACCCTAGCCCTAGGGGCCCCAAACCCTAACCCCAAGGGCCCAAAACTTAACCCTAGCCCTAGGGGCCCCAAACCCTAACCCCAAGGGCCCAAAACTTAACCCTAGCCCTAGGGGCCCCAAACCCTAACCCCAAGGGCCCAAAACTTAACCCTAGCCCTAGGGGCCCCAAACCCTAACCCCAAGGGCCCAAAACTTAACCCTAGCCCTAGGGGCCCCAAACCCTAACCCCAAGGGCCCAAAACTTAACCCTAGCCCTAGGGGCCCCAAACCCTAACCCCAAGGGCCCAAAACTTAACCCTAGCCCTAGGGGCCCCAAACCCTAACCCCAAGGGCCCAAAACTTAACCCTAGCCCTAGGGGCCCCAAACCCTAACCCCAAGGGCCCAAAACTTAACCCTAGCCCTAGGGGCCCCAAACCCTAACCCCAAGGGCCCAAAACTTAACCCTAGCCCTAGGGGCCCCAAACCCTAACCCCAAGGGCCCAAAACTTAACCCTAGCCCTAGGGGCCCCAAACCCTAACCCCAAGGGCCCAAAACTTAACCCTAGCCCTAGGGGCCCCAAACCCTAACCCCAAGGGCCCAAAACTTAACCCTAGCCCTAGGGGCCCCAAACCCTAACCCCAAGGGCCCAAAACTTAACCCTAGCCCTAGGGGCCCCAAACCCTAACCCCAAGGGCCCAAAACTTAACCCTAGCCCTAGGGGCCCCAAACCCTAACCCCAAGGGCCCAAAACTTAACCCTAGCCCTAGGGGCCCCAAACCCTAACCCCAAGGGCCCAAAACTTAACCCTAGCCCTAGGGGCCCCAAACCCTAACCCCAAGGGCCCAAAACTTAACCCTAGCCCTAGGGGCCCCAAACCCTAACCCCAAGGGCCCAAAACTTAACCCTAGCCCTAGGGGCCCCAAACCCTAACCCCAAGGGCCCAAAACTTAACCCTAGCCCTAGGGGCCCCAAACCCTAACCCCAAGGGCCCAAAACTTAACCCTAGCCCTAGGGGCCCCAAACCCTAACCCCAAGGGCCCAAAACTTAACCCTAGCCCTAGGGGCCCCAAACCCTAACCCCAAGGGCCCAAAACTTAACCCTAGCCCTAGGGGCCCCAAACCCTAACCCCAAGGGCCCAAAACTTAACCCTAGCCCTAGGGGCCCCAAACCCTAACCCCAAGGGCCCAAAACTTAACCCTAGCCCTAGGGGCCCCAAACCCTAACCCCAAGGGCCCAAAACTTAACCCTAGCCCTAGGGGCCCCAAACCCTAACCCCAAGGGCCCAAAACTTGCCTCTGGACCTTGGGTAATCCATCCCCTGGACCAAGGGTCTGTAAAGCCTGATCCTCATGCCCCCCCCTTGTCCTGCCCATTTTTGATTTTCCCAACTCCAACATACCCAATTTAAATGAACAACTTGTTGCTTTATATAGCTTTGAAACAAGTTGTTCATTTAAATCAGGCATGTTGGAGTTGGAAAAATCAAAAATGGGCAGGACAAGGAGGGGCATGAGGATCAAGCTTTAGGACCAGTGTTTTTATTCAATTTCCTACCCTACTGATTAGACACTGCATGTTTTAATACCCATCCTGCAACAACATAACTCTAACCCTTGTAAACGAGTCAAACCATAAATCAGATTATACCCAGATTGTTCAACCACCCACACTTTTCTAATACTACACTAATTAATAGTCTTTCATTACATCCTCATATCCAACCCTAACTCATACACCTGTTATCACCAGTTCCAGTCCTCAATGCCCTGACAGTTAAAGATTCCCTATTCCAGCTCACCTGTTTCTAATAAGTCTCATGAACTAATAACAACCTCTGGCATACAGAGTGGAAGGTTGATAACTCTGAATTAATCTCATAACTTTCTACTTTTTTCAGAGACCATATTCAGTCTGTTTTAAACATTCACCCTCATTAGACACTCCTGATACTAATGAAGAGTTATTATCTAATGCTGCAGTCACTAGAAAATAACCCTTCATTTTAATCAGGTGCATTAAAAAGGGGGAACATTTAAATACACAGAATTAAGGTCGTTGAAGACTAAGAATTTTTGTCATACTTCGAAAAACCTTATTCCTGTTTCTGCCCAATTGAACTACACCCAGAAGCTAAATATATCTATATGTTAAACAAACCTAGGCCCACTCAAACCCTAAAAGCTAATGTGTTCCACTGACAAACTCTAAGTGAATAATGGAAAACAAAGGCAAATGCAAAAAAAAACATGTTTTATTATTTTTATTAACATGAATTCATCCCACCATGTGATCTTAACTAGCTACACCTGATTCAGAAGCTGCCATTACTTTGGTTCTATTACACTGTACAACAAGTAAAGACACCCATTTTACAAAATTTACATTTATTCATTTAGCAGACAGTCTTATCCAAAGCGACTTACAAGACAGAGCTTTTACAAAAAGCATCAATCATTGAGCATAGCAACATGATAGACCCTGAACACAGTGACTTTTTTTGATCGTGAATCATACATCATGAGAACCAATAAGTGCCAAGGGAAGAACTATAAATGCGTAACACAACGATCGTTCACATAAAGCAAGAGACATCAGAATTGATGTTCTTGAAGATTATGAATTACTGCCATGACGCAAACCCTGTCATGGCCTGGTAGTTGATTGAACTACACCCAGAAGCTGAATATCTATAGGTCAGTTACACAAGCCTAAACCCACCCAAACCCCAAAAGCTTATGTGTTCCACTGACAAACCTTAACCGAATAATGGAAAACAAAGTAAAATACAAGGGAAGAAACTTGCTTTGTTAATATTAGCATAGACTCATCCCACCATGTGATCTTAACTAATTACACCTGACTCAGAAGCTGCTAATACTCGTGTTCGAATAACACACAAGACACATTGGAATTAAAGTTTTTGAGGATTAAGAATTACAGATACAAATTAGTTGATTGAACTACAAACAGAAGCTGAATATATCTAGTTACAGGAGCATATTCCCACCCAAACCCTAAAAGCTGATGTGTTCAATGAAAAAAAAAAAAAAAAAAAAAAAGCCCAAATGAATATTGAAGTAAATAAATGAAATATATATATTTTTTTAAACTATTTATTATCATGAGCTCATCCCACCATGTTATCTTAACTCATGCCATTATCAACCTTGGTGGAAACTTAACCTTTCATTACGTGTGCTTGCGCAGTGTTACATAGAAAACTCAGGAAATTGGGCCTCATGAACTAAAATTAGTGACTTTTGCCATACAGAGTAGGAAGTTGATAACCAGTGACTAATCCCACAACTTTCTAGCTGTCAGACCACATGTTCTGTCTGTTTTAGATGTTTACCCTCCTCAGACTCCTGATACTAATGAATGGATCATTATCTAGTGCTGCAGTCACTAAAAAATAAACCTTCATTTGAATCAGGTGCATTCAAAAGGGGGACCATTTTAAAACATCAGAATTGAAGTCCTTGAAAATTAAGAAAACTGCCATACTAACACAAATCCTATCACTGTTGCTGCCCGATTGAACTACACCCGGAAGCTGAATATTTCTATAGGTCAGTTACAAGACTAGGCCCACCCAAACCCTAAAAGCTGATGCGTTCCAACGACAGAAACCATAGCCCTAACTGAATAATGAAAAACCAAGTGAAATACAAGAGAAGAAAACAATTTTAATATTATTAACATGGGCTCATCCCAAAATGTAATCTGAACAAGCTACACCTGATTCAGAAGCCTCTAATATTTGTTCCAATACACCGCACAACAAGTATCAAGGAGACTCATCCCACCATATGATCCCAACTAGCTACACCGGATTGAGAACCCTTTAATACTTGTTCCAATACACACACACTTTAAAACATCAGAATTGAAGTCCAAGATAAAGAATTACTGCCGTACAAACACTAACCCTGTCACTGTCCCTGATGGTCGATTGAACTACGTCAAGAAGCTGAGTATTTATAAATGTCAGTTACAAGACTAGACCCACCCAAACCCTAAAAACTGATGTGTTCCCAACAGAAATGCTAACCGAATAATGGACAACAAAGTGAAACATAAGAGAAGAAACCTGTTTTTTTTATTTGTATTAGCATGAGTTCATCCTACTATGTGATCTTAACTAGCACCATTATCAAGCTTGGTGGAACCCTGACCCTTTCAGTTGTGCTGGAACAGGGAAACATCTAAAACTCAGGAAACTGGGCCTCATGAACTAAAATTGATGACCTGTCATACAGAGTAGGAAGTTGATAACTAGTGACTAATCCCACAACTTTCAGAGACCACATAATCTGTCCGTTTTAAACATTTACCCTCCTAACACTCCTGATACTAATGAACGGATCATTATCTAGTGCTGCAGTCACTAGAAAATAACCCTTCATTTGAATCAGGTGTGTTAAAAGGGTGAACATTTTAAAAAGACAGAATTGAAGTCCTTGAAAATTAAGAAATGTCATCACTGTAGAAAAATGCTATCACTGTTGCTGCCCGATTGAACTACACCCAGAAGCTGAATATTTCTATATGTCAGTTACAAGCAGTCCCACCCAAACCCTAAAAACTGATGTGTTCCACTAACAAACGCTAACTGAATAATGGACAAAGTGAAACATAAGAGAAGAAACCTGTTTTTTATGATTATTAGCATGAGCTCATCCCACTATGTGACTTTAACTAGCACCATTATCAAGCTTGGTGGAACCCTGACCCTTTCAGTTGTGCTGGAGCAGGGGAAAAAAAAAATAAAAAAATTCTAAAACTGTCAGGACATTGGGCCTCATGAACTGAAGTTGATGACTAGTAACAAATCTCACAACTTTCTAACTTTCAGAGACCACATAATCTGTCTTTTAAACATTTACCCTCCCAACACTCTTGATACTAATGAAGGGATCATTGTCTAGTGCTGCAGTCACTAGAAAATAACCCCTCATTTGAATCAAGTGCATTTAAAGGGGGAACATTTTAAAAGTACAGAATTGAAGTCCTTGAAAATTAAAAAAAAAATAAAAAATACTGCCATACTAACAAATCTTATCCCTGTTGCTGCCCCATAGTTGATTAAACTACACCCAGAAGCTGAATATCTATAGGTCAGTTACACAAGCCTAGTCCCACCCAAACCCTAAAAGCTGATGTGTTCCACTGACAGAAACCTTAGCCCTAACTGAATAATGAAAAACAAAGTAAAAGACAAGGGAAGAAAATAGTAATTATTATTAACATGGGCTCATCCCAAAATGTAATCATAACTAGCTACACCTGATTCAGAAACCTCTAATTTGTTCCAATACACTGCACAACTAGTATCAAGGAGACTCATCCCACCATATGATCCTAACTAGCTACAGAAGCCTTTAATACTTGTTCCAATACACACAAAATGTAAAACATCAGAATTTAAATCTTTGAAGTCCAAGATAAAGAATTACTGCCATACTAACACTAACCTTGTCACTGTCGCTGCCCCTGATGGTTGAATTAGGGTTTCTCAGTTTTGTGGAGCAGGGAAAAAAAAAAAAAAAAAAAACTGTCAGGACATTGGGCCTCATGAACTAAAATTGATGACCTGTCATGCAGACTAGGAAGTTGATAACTAGTGCCTAATCACAACTTTGAGACCACATAATCTGTCTGTTTCAAGTTGTGCAGCGTATTGAAAGATAAGTACAAATGGCTTCTGAATCAGTTGTAGTTAGTTCTAATCACATTTTAGGATTAAGTCCATGTTAATAATTTAAAAAAAAATTGGTTTCTTCCCTTGTATTTCACTTTGTATTACATCATTCAGTTAGGGTTATGATTTCATGAGCTTTAGGGTTTGGGTGGGCCTAGGCTTGTGTAACCGACTCAGCTTCTGGGTGTAGTTTAATCAACCATAGGCAGCAAAAGGGATAAGATTTGTGTTAGTATGACAGTATTTTTTAATCTTCAAGGACTTTAATTCTGTGTTTTTTTAAATGTTCCCCCTCCCAACACTCCTG
The DNA here is from genome assembly GCA_030340665.1 of Neosalanx taihuensis. Taxonomy (NCBI): domain Eukaryota; kingdom Metazoa; phylum Chordata; class Actinopteri; order Osmeriformes; family Salangidae; genus Neosalanx; species Neosalanx taihuensis. The sequence goes on along the minus strand of CM059300.1, from coordinate 15,600,211 downwards.
ATACTAATGAACGGATCATTATCTAGTGCTGCAGTCACTAGAAAAATAACCCTTCATTTGAATCAAGTGCGTTGAAAGAGGGAACATTTAAAAAAAACTGAATTAAAGTCCTTGAAGATAAAAGAAATACTGCCATACAACACAAATCTTACCCCTGTTGCTGCCCATGGTTGATTAAACTACACCCAGAAGCTGAGTCGGTTACACAAGCCTAGGCCCACCCAAACCCTAAAAGCTGATGAAACCATAACCCTGACTGAATAATGTAACAAAGTGAAATACAAAAGAAACCAATTTTTGGATTATTATTAACATGGACTCAATCCCAAAATGTGATTGGAACCAACTACACCTGATTCAGACGCCATTTGTACTTGTCTTTCAATACGCCGCACAACTAGAAGTATCAACTGCGACTCATCCCACCATATCTTAACTAGCTACACCTGATTCAGAAGCCATTTGTACTTGTGTTCCAATGCACAAGACACACACAATTTAACACTAACCCTGATGGTTGATTGAACTACACCCAGAAGCTGAGTATTTCTATAGGTCAGTTACAAGCCTAGGCCCACCCAAACCCTAAAAACTGATGTGTTCTGACAGATATGGGGGGGGGGTCAATACCTCCAGTGTCCGGGATTACTATCCGGGATTACTATCTTGGTCCACTGGGAGGGCCTTGGGTATTGACACAGATGTAAGAGGCAAGGAGTGTGGTGCGGTGAGTGTATGAGTGGGGCTTGTCCCCATTAGAAAACTGGGCTACGATGAAGGTCCTGAGCCCTGGACCACCACATCCTGCGTGCTGTCCCGAGTGGGACCCAGGAGGGCCGCATACCTACCGCCCACCCAAACAAGCTGCTTGTTAACACCGCTAGGTTACCACAGCCTGCCCAGAGAGGGCCTGAAGATCTCCCTCCCAGACTCTCCAAACAAAACTGCTTGAGGTGAAGGACACCACAGTCTTGCCTAGAGAGGCTAGGGGGAATGCTGGCGGAAGGGAGGGAACATTCTTAAATCTTAACTCCCCACAAGCTTCTACCAGCAGCTAAGGGCCAAGAGAGAGATAGGTTAGGTTTACCCAGCCAGACAAGCTGCCCCTGTCACAGCCTGCCCAGAAAAGTTTAATACTTGTGTTCCAATACACCACACAATTACAAGTATCAAATGAGAATAGGGAGAGTAAGAGAGAGATTTACTCACCCAGACAAGCTGCCCCTGTCACAGCCTGCCCAAAGAATTTTACCTTACCTGGCAAGCTGCCCCTGTCACAGCTTGCCCAAAGACATTTACCTTACCTGGCAAGCTGCCCCTGTCACAGCCTGCCCAGAGAGGGTTACCTTACCTGGCAAGCTGCCCCTGTCACAGCCTACCCAAAGAGGTTTACCTTACCTAGCAAGCTGCCCCTGTCACAGCTTGCCCAGAGAGGATTACCTTACCTGGCAAGCTGCCCCTGTCACAGCTTGCCCAAAGACATTTACCTTACCTGGCAAGCTGCCCCTGTCACAGCCTGCCCAGAGAGGGTTACCTTACCTGGCAAGCTGCCCCTGTCACAGCCTACCCAAAGAGGTTTACCTTACCTAGCAAGCTGCCCCTGTCACAGCTTGCCCAGAGAGGATTACCTTACCTGGCAAGCTGCCCCTGTCACAGCTTGCCCAAAGACATTTACCTTACCTGGCAAGCTGCCCCTGTCACAGCCTGCCCAGAGAGGGTTACCTTACCTGGCAAGCTGCCCCTGTCACAGCCTACCCAAAGAGGTTTACCTTACCTGGCAAGCTGCCCCTGTCACAGCCTGCCTAGAGATGTTTACCGTACCATACCTTACCGAGCACTTAACCTGAGTTCCATACACCGCACAACTTCAGGATTAAATGCTGACTCACCAATGTGAATGCATGGTAAGTCATTCAATGAGATGCAGTTCACAGTTATGGTTAGATTTTTTTTTTTTTTTTACAGTCCATAGCATCCACTTGACAAATATAATCAACAGTACCACAAAACTCTACACAGATAACTAATACAGACACACAGATAATTAATAAAACAGAATATAAGTAGGAAAAAATACCCACAATGCCTTGCACCAACAGTGCCCCTCAAACCGGAAGCAGGAACTGTAGTCCAGAAGCCATAACTGTAGTCCGGAAGTCTTGGTTGTAGCAAATTGTTCAACACAGCGATAAAAGAGCAGTGTAAAATACAGTGAACATTGTCACAAAATATGATTTTACATTATTAAAGTAACTGGCAATATTTTAAACTTTCAACAGCTGACGAGAACCTACACTATCATAAAACATTTGGAAAACCCAAAGGGCTTTAAATGAAATAATAGATTAATAAACCAATAAAACACAATACACCAGAATAAAAAACACAATAATCACTTGAGGTCAAATTACATAAAAGACTCAAATATAAATATATATAAAAAATCTGTTTGCAGAGGGAGCGCTCCCCCTCCCCCCACTATAGTACTCACTTGGAAAGGTAACCAACCCAGTGTTTGAGGGCTGCATTTGAGTGCTCCAAGAGCATGACGTCTATCTCTCTTTTTATTGTTTCTCATTGTGCTGATTTCATGTCCTTATAATGGGGATAGCAATTTACAATAGGGGAACCTTTACTGAGTATCATTGTTGAAGGTAAAGGTTGACAGCATCAAACTAACCTATGTTCCATATGGCTTTGGGTTGGCTCTCTCACCACTCATGTTTTAGTTTGCAGGTTATGGTGATGCATTACTGACCTTGTGGATCATTGCTGGTCTTCCGTTTTTAAAAAGACAGTTAAAATATTTAACATTTTAACATTGAAAACACCACTAATTTACTTCTACTTGAAATTAAGGCTAGAGTTTATTACTATGGATCACTTATCTTTGAAAGCATTGCTGATTTTTTCTGATCTCTTTTTGCAATAGAGTTACAACTATTAACTTAATTTTACATTTATCCAAAGCGACTTACAGTAAGTACAGGGACATTCTCCCTGAGGCAAGTAGGGTGAAGTGCCTTGCCCAAGGACACAACGTCACATAGCCACAGGCGGGGCTCAATCTCATAATTTTCTGATCATGAGGCCAACGCCTTAACCGTTGAGCCATCTGACTCCTAACTTCAGTTGTTTAAGGTGGAGGTATTTATATTGTGGTTAGGATTAAACCCATACCACCATGTGATTTTAACTAGCAACACCTAAATCAGAAGCCTTTTATACTATTCCAATACATACAATAATATTCCAATACACTGCACAACAACGAGTACCAAATGAGACTCATCCCACCAGGTGATCTTAACCAGCTACACCTGGTTTTAAAGTCTCTAATACTAGTGTTCCACAACACCGGAAACAGGAACTGTAGTCCAAAAGCCATAACTGTATTCCAGAAGCCATAACTGTAGTCCAGAAGCCATAGCTGTAGTCCGGAAGTCTTGGTTGTAGCAAATTGTTCAACACAGCGATAAAAGAGCAGTGTAACATACGGTGAACATTGCCTAAAAACGTTATTTTAAAATACTAAAGTAGCTGTGAATCTTCTAATCGTTAGTAGCTGACAAAAACCTAAAGTTTTATTATAAATCTGGAATGACTGCTAAAACAGTAGGTTTATCACTGCCATCTGGTGGTGTATTGACAGAATGTCAGGTGGTGAACTGTAGTTCGGAACCAGGAACTGTAGTCCTCATAGACCTCAAACTTGGAACACATGTATTAAACTTTTCTGGGCAGGCTGTGACAGGGGCAGCTTGTCTGGCTGGGTAAACTTAACCTATCTCTCTCTTGGCCCTTAGCTGCTGGTAGAAGCTTGTGGGGAGTTAAGATTTTAGAATGTTCCCTCCCTTCCACCAGCATTCCCCCTAGCCTCTCTAGGCAAGACTGTGGTGTCCTTCACCTCAAGCAGTTTTGTTTGGATGAGTCTGGGAGGGAGATCTTCAGGCCCTCTCCGGGCAGGCTGTGGTAACCTAGCGGTGTTAACAAGCAGCTTGTTTGGGTGGGCGGTAGGTATGCGGCCCTCCTGGGTCCCACTTGGGACAGCACGCAGGATGTGGTGGTCCAGGGCTCAGGACCTTCATCGTAGCCCAGTCTTCTAATGGGGAAAAGCCCCACCCATACACTCACTGCACCACACTCCTTGCCTCTTACATCTCTGTCAATACCCAAGGCCCTCCCAGTGGACCAAGATAGTAATCCCAGACACTGGCGGTATTGCCCCCCCCCCCCCTCCCCTTTCTGTTAGAACACATCAGCTTTTAGGGTTTGGGTGGGCCTAGGCTTGTTTGACTGACCTATAGATATACTCAGCTTCTGGGTGTTGCTCAATCGACCATCAGGGACAGTGAAAGGGTTTGCGTTAGTATGGCAGTGATCTTAACTTTAGTCTTCAGGGACTTCTAATCTGTGTTTTAAGTTTTTATTTCCCTTCTAACACATCCCTACATTGTAGAGAAACTTGTTAGTGAAATCAGCTGGTGTAGAGCCTGGTTGACACAAAAAAACTGCACCCTCTTGGCCCTCGATGGCACGACTTTGACACCACTGCCTTACATCCTTCCTGGAATGACTCATGGTAGCTTTACTAGCTCTTCTATAATTGGCACATTTTTTTGTGAAGCGGGCACTTTCCACAGGGAATACTGCAACAGATTGTTTCTGGATGAAATGTTAATGTCTTTCTTTTTTCTTTATTTTTCCATTCACTCTCCTTCTCTTTTTTTCTATCTTTCTAACATACAGTTTGTATCTGACTTTCTCTTGGTAGCTCTTATGATATCACACAGGGACTGTATTTGGGGCAATGTTCATTTTTAGAACAATTGAAAAAAGCCTTCTATGCTTTAAAGAGTACAGATGACTTAAGTAAGTTATAGAGTATATTTGCAAATATATTGTCACCATATCATTTCATAATCTTAATTGAATAAGAATTTAACCAGTTTTCCCTTTAACAAGCAGACATGACTGGGCCAGTCTGGACATTCTGCACACATGCTGTACTTTAGCTGCAATGACAAGACAAACGATATCCTCTGCTTTGAACAGACAGGGCATTATGGGAAGGGAGAAACCGGCATTCTGTCAGCTACCTCCTCTCCTCTCTTCTCATCTTTTCTTCTCCTCTCCTAGCGTCTCTTCTTCTCTCCCTTCTCAGTTCCCCAGACCTCCCCTGGTGCCTGTCAGTAAGGAAGCATGAAGAGGGGCTCTCAGGTGGCTGTCAGAGGAGGGAGTAAGAGGGTGAGGGGTTGCTAGTTGATTGATAGTGGAAGAAACATTCTTAGATTAAAAACAGCACAACCAAAATGTAGTAATACCCACCCTCCCCAATCTGCTAAATGCATAAAAAGCTCCTCCTCACAGCAAACAGCAATAATAAAAAACCTGCATTGTACAGTATTCTCACTCAAAGTGTTTCTGTTTTAGTAACAGCTTTATTGCCCTATCAGCAGTTACAGGCAACAACTGTCACATTTAAATCGGCTGAGAAGAACATTTCCTCCACAGGCTACAAACAGACGTGCAATCTGTCGACACACATTTCAAGCATGAATGAAAAACAATTTTTGAAAAACTTGGAGGCTACGTCAGTTGGCACATCCATCCTTGCCACTGTAGCAACCTCTTAATGTGGATGCGGTAGTTGTGGTGTGGTGTGTAGTGTTTCCACATTGTCCAAATATCACTTTCAGATACCAAGGATGTTCTCAGCCGTCTTCTGGACTTACCTAGGCATCCATCCTCCTCCATCAGTGGCTGAATCAGACTTGATTGTAATGCTCTTGTAGGAACCCAAAGAGCCCAGCTGGTAGTACTTCCTGCTGTGGCAACATCAGGATCCCAATAGACCAATCAGGACCCTGGTCCTTAACTTGGCCCGCCTGTGGTCCTGAAGACCTTAAAACGTACACAGTTCCTCAATCTTCAGATCCCCAATGTGACAGGGAAAAATACCTTTCAGTTAAGCTTTTAGTTAATATCACAAACATCAAATTACTTTGCAATGTGATCAAAATATTCTAGGTCTGCAATTGCTGATTGAAGAATTATAATGTGAATCTAGAAAGGGCACAATTTCTGAGGAAAGTGTGGGGTCTGGGGGAAAAGCGGCATGATATTTCATTTATTCATTTAGCAGACCCTAATGCTTTTATCCAAAGGGAGCTTTACAAAAGAGCATTGGTCATTGCAAGTTGGCATGGCATGTATCTCAAACGTGAAATAGTTTACCTGTTTGAAGATTTGGTATTGTGCTCACAGTTTTGAGAACGTGGAGGACTTTTTCAATAAATGTGTTTTAGCAATCGAGAAAAAACTGTATATGCAGTAGTTGGTCAGAAGAATGCTGTCTTGAGAGAGGAGGGCAACACAGAGCTCCCTGATAAACTGCCTCACATTTTGTTTTGACAGTTCAATTTACTGCTGTTTCTCTTCCAGATTATAGCCTGTTTTATAAGATGGTCAAAAGGGCTGCTTATGACTGATTGCCCTGCAGATTCCCCAAATAAATCACATTCGAAGAAGGCTCATTGAGCGATTCACTGAGAGACCGATACAGAGTACATGGTGTCTGAAAGTGTTCAGCTCCAGTGCTCCAGCAGATTGTTGGTGGACATTGCATTGTAATTTATTATCTTTACTTCCATGACACATGACCCTCATATTTTTAAGGGACAATGTATATGTTTAGTAGAACCTGTTGAAAATCCTTCTGCAAAAAAAAGAAAAATAGTTTCCTTTTACATAACATTCTGTTCAGAATGTTAGAATGACTAAATAGTAATACAAAAATACATATTATTCTGGATGTTTATTGGCAATATTAGACATATAATAAAAACGTTCATAGCCGCCCACTTCTGCAATTTCTCTATTTCATGACTGATGCATGATGGCCCTGCCTTCAATGTTAGAGTCTATTGTTATTATTAAAACTGGCAGTGACTGACTGGGCTGTTGTGTCACTAGGTTTCTGGAAGTGGTCAAAAGGTCCAGAGGAAGTTGAAATGAAAAGCTCCGCTTTTAGATGAGTGCAGCAGCTTTTTCCCACCATGGAAAATGGCAACTGAAGTAAGGTTTACTTTTAGCCAATATTCTACTCTATAGTGTTAAGCTGAGGACAGTTCACATTGGCAAGAGCAGTGTCATGAAGCCAACACTATTCTGTATAGCTGCAGGTTAATGGCACAAAGCCCTCAGTCCAGACCAAGTAGTTCTTCTAAATGAGGATATTCTTGTCCTTTACATTCTTATACCAAGGTTAAACGATGGACTGTTTCAGAGATTGAATGCATATTGAATATTAAAAAACACCAAAAATGTATGGGGGATGAAATGAAGCAGATATTACCCACCAACCACAGCAGAAGACCTTTTGGACTTGCCTCAGACTCTGACAAGCTTGTCGAAGCAAAGCATCATTTTAATCATTCAATCACGGACAGCGGCTGGTGTCAGGTGAAAAACAAGGGACTTAATAGATTGTTGGAGATGAGGAGCTGTCTGCCAGCTGTGGCCTACAGTAGCCATGGACATGTGAGGCTTGAGATTGACAGGACTGGTATTGTTTACAGAGCAGACTAGCTGTGGGTGGCGTGTCAGATTTCATTCCACTTGTCAAGGACGTTATCAGCCTTCTTTACCCATCAAGTGCAAGACAAGGCTGTCAGAAAGAGTCCAGACATTAGAGTTCATCATGACCATGATTCCTTGTCAGTCCAGAGATGTTAATTATAGTAAGAGGTACTCAACTGATGTATCACTGCAACATCTTTGCCAGTCTTGTATCCATATGTGCATATGCAATGCTGCAATGCTTTGGACATTGAGTCGAACTAGAATCTGAATCTGAACTAGCCACCAGAGAACCTGAGGAAGCCATATCAAGTCAACATGATTCCACATGCTGCAACAAGTGTTACTCACCAGATTTTTGGAACAAATTCAACAGGTAGCTTTCATGTTAAAAACAAGGAAGGGGATATGGACGTGTGGCACACATGTTGGAACTCCAGCGATGGGATTTGCACATCAGTACTGTCAGTTGGATGGAACCCTCAGAGAGATTGAGAACTGGCTGTTGGAAGAGCTCCACCTTTCATCTGACAGCCATTCTTCTCCATGCTGTCTGGCAGGATTTGAGTTGTGTCAATCATGAGAGTAGAAGCAGTGGCAGCTCCTGTTCAACGCTGACTTAGTCACTATAAAAAGCAATTTCTTGTTGTCATATTACTTTAGTTCATTCTGTTATTATTGCAAGTTTTAACTGGGTGGGTGGATGACGCCTTGTAACCTTGGTGATGTTATGGATGTTCAGAGACTGGAGGAGATGAGATCAGGATTCCTTTTTCCCTCTGTTGTTAGGGAGATGGGTTAGGGTTAGGGTTAGACTTGATCTCCACTCTCACAGTGTTGTCTGGGTTAGGGTTAGACTTGATCTCCACTCTCACAGTGTTGTCTGGTCCTGTCCTGCAGCATGTCAATCACAGGGTCTGTCCAGCAGGACCGGATATGTTTGCTGGTCTTTGTTATGACAGACCTAATTGAGCTAGGAGACGTGTGTTCGTACACCATTAATACTAACCCTAACATACTGTAGTTAACAATGGAAACATTGTCTTGCCTTCAAAACTTGCAATATACACAAAATCTATGTTTACTGACAGACCAATTTAGTGAAACAACTGATAAAAAAAACAAACAAACATGTAATTAATGTTCCTAAAACAGTGTGTTAGATATAGAAACAAAAGCTAATAGGGTACGAGATTAACTGTTCATCTATAGATTTAAATTAGAGCCACTAGAAGTGCAACTGAGGATGAATGTAATTACTGTGCTGTCGAGTTTGTATCCAACCGCTTGACAGAAAGTGAAAAGTTGGTCAGTGAAAAGAACAAGGAAATCGAGTATAAAGACAGATCCAGCTTAGTTTGCTGGATAAACATTAGAGCTAATCACTTCAGTGCAGGTAACAAATAACACGTTTTTATTCTAATTCAACCTTTTCTGGTCTATTCGAGCATTTCACACCTCGTATTCATATTTCAATTAAAACATGGTCTTTCTCACCCCTTGTGTTGAATGCTATTGCGTTTCAAGCTATTGCCACCGTTGCTAATGCTGTCAAAGGCACAAGGTTGAATACTTCAGTCAAATACCTATCTGTGAATAGAGCCTTGGAACCAAACCATTATTCCCATCATGCTGTGTGGCAACCTGGTGATGTGTGTCAGTCTTCACTGTGTCTCTGTACAGGTGATTATCACATTCAAATCTCAGACTCTGTATGGATGCCACTGCTGCTACAGTTAGGGAGGTACATCTGGAACTAGCTTCATATGAATGTAATGGGTTAGGGTTAGGGTTAGGGTATTTACTTTTCCTATGAGTTCCAAGGGTCCACTTACATAATTAGCTACAATTTGTTGTCCATATTGACCATGTTACATGAAAAATGACCTATATAGCATGTGTTGATCATTAAAGAGAAAACACTTCCCAACTCCAGCTGAAGCTTAGCCAATTAAAAGTTTGCCCTCTACCTCAGTGTCTCTCAACCAACATAATTGACATTTTTCAGAACACCTTGCCGCTTTCCTCAGACTGTCAAAGTCAAACTGTATTTGTCTCTGCATTACCACAACAAGATCTAAACCAAATTCATTACACAAACCTTTGTGCTGGTGAGAATTTTGACAAGATGTTTCCTCCACTGCATTTAGCAAGCTGAGGGTGAATCAGACCACTCATGTCCTGAACGTCTCTCTCTGAATAACAGGGATCCAGGTTTGAGTAGGGGGTTTGTAATATAATGCTGTCAGGTAGAACGTCAGTCACTCTACTTAATTCCTGAACAAGTATGTGTCCAAATTCAAAAGATATATTATACGTAACATTTAGTATATTGTAGGATTTGGGGATGTATTCAACCACAAAGTATGTGAATAATAATTTCATTAGTGAAACGATTATGATTGAACTCAACTCTCATTTGCATCCCTTCAACCCCCCAAAAATTGGCATCACTACTACAGACACCTTTTTTACTGCCGATTTTCAATTTACAACTCTTATACCATCTATACTATCATGTTGTTCCTTTAAGTTAGTTTCTCATGCCAGTAGGACTGGAGGTTTGAAGTCAGGCGTACTGCAAAGGAAGACGATGCGTGCCCGTCTGTCTGTCATCTTCCCTGACATGGCTACCCTGAGACAGGCTGTCCAGTTGACTTCCCAGCTAATCTGGCCCTCCAGCAAAGTTTGTACTTGAGTAATTACTCCATGTTGCACCATGCAGAGTCTAGCTTCGCCTTCATACTGACTCTCAGGGCAAAACTCAGAACACCAAGGACATCACAATGCAGAGCTCGCTGTTTGGCAGTTACACTCTCTTGCTCTCTCTCTCTCTCTTCCTCTCTCGCTCTCTATCTCTCTCTCTTTCTGTCGCATATCACTGTCTCTCTTTTTCTCTCCCTTTCACTCCCATATATTCTCCCATCCCCCTTTCCTGTTGCGTACCAATCTTTTTTTACAGCCCTGATACACCAAGTGTAGATATTGACTTTCTGTTCAGCTTCCACCCTTAAAGTGTTGTGCCCCAGTGTTAAATCAAATTAACAGATGTTGACTGAGAATTGTTTAAGATATTTTACTGTCTGGTTTTGAGGCTACAGTACAGTGCATTCAGTATGTGCCATCTGCACACTATCCAAGCCTTCTAAAAAAGGGGTTAGGGGGATTATCATATAGGCTGTGAATAAAGCAATTAGAGACAACACCTGTTCCCCTTCCTCCATGCCCACTCCCCCTCCTCCATGTTTCCCTCTGCTGGCAGTAGAATCCTTGCTCTTATTCCACACTACTGTACACCTCGACATGGTGCACCAAGTACAGGTCTTGTTTATGTTGAGTACCTGATAAAACACTACACAGTTTCCCATGAACGAAACTGCACAGCAGCTCTCCACTCCTACTCAAATTTGTGTGGTCAAATAGAGAAGGAAGCCTTTCATAACAAAGACAGTGGTACACTGCTCGGTATACTTCCTGGGGACAGCAAGACTCAGTTGTGCAAAGAACAATGGATCCAAAAGGGGGGGAGAGAGGGAGGGAGAGCGTGTAAAATTGTAAAATGCTGAGTGTTTGAATTCTGAAATGAAAACACATTGTTTATGCTCTGTGGGAGTGGAATGTATTTGCAGTGATGATCACAGAGGACCCCTCCTCTGATAACTTCAGGATAAACATAAATTCCCACGCTCTCCTTTCCCATCTGTTGTTTGAGATCACTCGTTTTCTCCATGCTTTCATATATGCCCATTATTTAACAGCTTTACCCTTCAAGTAGGGTGGATTTGGCCAGAACCATATTGGATATTACCTGTGGTAGGTCAGGCGATTACTTGAGCATCAATCAAAATATAAAATATACACCACGCTGTTCAAACCACACCAAATATGTGTGTGTGTGTGTGTGTGTGTTTCATATGCTACTCAATGATCAGGTTCCTAACAGGTTACTCACGTTCGTATTACAGGGACCATTTTTTCAATGTCTGTATTCTTTTAGTTATCACCATGCAAAAGAACATCTTTGAATGACAGATAAAATGGGCTGGATGATGTATGCAGTCTGGATAATGTATGCAGTCTCTGCACACCGTGTCAGTTCTGCAGGTCTGAAGCCATAATTAATTCACATTATCCCAAACGTACAATCCCTACTCTCCCCAGGAGAATAGGATTCATTATCTATCTATTATTAAGGGACTTTCATTGAAAAAGACAACTGTCACAGATTGAATGCTTTCTTACGTGATTAGCTGTAAAAGTAGCCTTGTGGAGGGGAAAATGACTTCCTAATTCTGTAAGAACCAATGGCAGCATAGATCTGTCAAAGAGCATTGATGTAACCCAGCTGTGCAATTACTGAGCCTGAGGTCCGTGAGAAAGCAGCTTAGTGACCTGTGGTGCCCTTGAAGGTTGAACACAATTCACACATTTAGTGACAAAAGACCAAATGCTTCTGAAATAAGAGAAGATCAAAAAGTTCTTATTTGATTCTGGATTAGTGTTGCAGTTTAAAATGTTTCTTTAATGAGAGCATCTTAAAGCAAACTTAACTTTCATATGTTTTAGACATTGAAGAATGATTCCATGATCTAACAAACACAAAAAATATCAATTTTGTATTCAACCTGACGTTCAGACTCACACGCTGAACAAATCTAGTCTTTCTCATGTATTCTAACCCTAACCCTAGGAAGACAGCAGTTTATAAATATGCTCAGCTCATGAGCCATATGTAGACCCCCAGCTAGAGAAAGGAATAATTCAATGACAATCACATGGTGAAACGCAACGTGAAGTTTATTGGACTTAATAAAAACAGTAGGATTTCATTTTGGTATAATAGGAATACCAAGGATGACAGGATTCAATTTCAGACCAATATGACAAAATCACATAACCACAGATTACAGCAATTTGCCCTTCAGATAATCTCTCCACCTGCTTCAGGGCAGTGGATTATCTTTACAGTGATTGAGGTGTGCTTGTGGATGTGCCTTGACACTGCGATGAACACAGAATATTCCCAGAATAGCAGGGCTGCACAAATGTATTAAACTAGATTGGGGAGTCAACGTCAGTCACAGTCCGTGACTCGCAATCGTACAAAATAGATGCTTTTATGAAAAAAAATGTTGTCTCAAAGGAAAGTTATCTATATTTAAGGCCTGGTTTTCATTCAACTAATATTTATGGTTCTACTATTCAACAAATTCAGTACAAAACATCAAAATACAAATACAACAATAAAGTTTTACGGAGAAAAACATTCAGGTGTGTAACTTTCCGGTTATCTCTGATCCCACAGCAGCTTCTTTACTGTATCTATCTGAGTTCCTGCTCTTGGTTCATTAAAAGTTTGAAGCTGTGTCTTTCTCCTCTGGGAAGATGTGGCCTGGGTCTGTGACAAGGATACACCTCATTAAAAACAGTGACATCTTGCAGCCAGTTTAACAACTTCATTCTGTCTTACCATTCTTCTGATTCCATAACTTCAGTATTGGAAGAAGACCTGAATTATAACTGCTGTCTGTGAAATGGCAGAAAGCCTAACTAATTCTTCTGCTTGTTTTATGACTAATTCTACTTAAATAAGATCCACCCAGAGGACCCACTTCTTAGGGTTAACTTCCTGGGTTGAGACCCAGAACACTTTTGGAAAGTTACATATAACCTCCTAGACCTCTGGCTTATCTTCACAGTAAAAAGCAGATTCCTTTGTAGATTTGCTTTAGTGTGTATATACAATCGGAACCCTTAAAGCAGTGGTTCTCAACCCTGGTCCTCAGGGCCCACTGTCCTGCATGTTTTACATGTTTCCCCCTTCCAACACACCTGATTCAAATGAATTACATTTACTATTTACATTTATTCATTTAGCAGACGCTTTTATCCAAAGCGACTTATAAGAGCTTTTACAAAGAGCATCAGTCATTGAGCATAGCAACGAGATAGACCCCGAACACAGTGGGTTTTTTAGATTGTGAATCATACATCATGAGAACCAATAAGTGCCAAGGGAAGAACTATAAATGCATAACACAACAATTGTGAACATAAAGCAAGAGATACAACAACAACACTGGCAAGTCACCATATGGGGACCAACGAATAGTTCTAAACAACATTAGATTATGTGAAGTGCCATACTTGAAGAATTGTCATTATCAGGCTTCTGCTGAGCTGCATAGTGACTCATTCATTTGAATCAGGTGTGTTGGAGCAGGGAAACATCGAAAACATGCAGGACTGTGGGCCCTGAGGACCAGAGTTGAGAAAGACTGCCTTGAAGTGCACTGTAATGTTTTAACTGCAGTTGAATAAGTTCATAATCCTTCTGCAAATAGTCTGCTTGGATGCAGAACATTATTATGCTGGGTTCAAAACATCATCCAGTCCTTATCTCATACGATAATCTGCAGCACTTGGCTACAGAAACCAATTTCCCCTTCATCCTTGAAAGCAGCACTTTATTCCTTGCGAGCATTTAGGCAGAGTATCCTTGACACCAATCTGTGCCATGTTCAACTGGGTTCCTCTGCAAACCGCCGTGGAGGAAGATGAAGATGATGGTGAAGACTGGCGAGACAAGGAAAGGGTTAGGGAGGTGAAAGGAAAAAGGAGAGGGAAAATAAAGCGATAGAGAGCGATAGAGAGTGAGAATGGAATGGAGAGGAAATGGGAAAGGAGGGACAAAGAAATGAATGGGAGGGGCAGAGGGCTGAGAGAAACAGAGATGTTCAGCATGTGTGTGAAAAGGGAATAAGAGAGAGAGATATAGAGGAGATATAGAGGAAAGAGAGATATAGAGGAAAGAGGGATATAGAGGAGATATAGAGGAAAGAGAGAGATAGAGGAAAGAGAGATATAGAAGAAAGAGAGAGATATAGAGGAAAAAGAGAGATATAGAGGAAAGAGAGGGAGAGATATAGAGGAAAGAGAGAGAGTGAAGTTGCAGAAGGAGGGAAGCGAGAGAGACCTGCTCCTCAGTAAGTACTGAGCCTGGAGCGACCGAGCGAACCCACCGCAACAGCTCATTACGTCCCATCATCCTCTTGGCTTCCTGCTTATGAGGAAATAGCCGAACCCACCAAATCCCCTCCTCTGTCACTGGGGCTGTTGTTGTTTGTACTGTTGTAGTGATATAATGGAAGCTGCTGCAGAGATAGATGATAGTGTTTTCTGAAGGAAAGAAGAAGTGCTAATACTATGGAGGCAGGTTAGAATAGGTGTGCAAACATTGCATCTTTGAGGTCTAATTACTGCATTTCATTGTTTGCAGTGTCTGCTGATGAAATGTGACTGTCCAGCAGTGGAGGAATAGTTCATTCCCAAACCGGGGTTTTGTGGTACAATAGGAATCAGATGGCAGTGAAGTCATTGAGAATCAAGCCATGAAAGTATTTCTACATGATTTGACTTCTGTATATACTTTCTCAAACAGCAACAAAATCCACAAGGGAAGGTTTGCTACCAGCATGTATTTCCTTGTTCAGTCTTAAAAGCCTTTCTGTCAACTCTAGGTCCAGTCAGCTTCTGCAGTGGCAGGCCAACGATGGGCTCACATAGACATCAACTTGTCACTCCGCATCACTGTCAGTGTTGCTCTGCGGACCAACTCTACTGCCAAAGACAAACTGAGGCATCAGCAAAAAAAGAGCCCTCTCTGTCCTGCCATGCCCAGTCCGGTCTAGCATGTGTAGACTTGGCTATTAATCTGACCCTGAAACCTGAGATCTAGTTCAGTATCCAACAATTCCAACTACCGAGGGGAACATGGTCTTTGTGATGAACGCTCAACATTCACCTCTCGGTCTGTGGGACTGTGGATTAACAGTAAAATCAGTTTGTGTTTGACGCCATCCATCCACTTGGCTGTATTCAAAAGAGTTATTTTCCCTCTCCACCCCCTGCACATATTTCTATTGATTTAATGCAGCTACAGACAGGAGTATTGATAGGATTGTATAATGTGACTCAATGTGCTATTGATCTGTGTACTTGCTCTGCTGGTGGCAATATCATTGTATTACTGTGCTGATCTGAGCTTCCCGACCTGATTCCTCTCTTGTGATGGTGAAGGCACTGCTTAGATACATCTGCTGACTGAAGACTCAGGTTTCCAGAATCATCTTCACAGGGTCACAGTCACATGGTCTAAAGAAGAGATTTAAAATCTAGTCACAATTCTCACTGGCTGTGTTCACCTGTGGGGCACAAGCCTCGTCTTCTGCACTTCCCCTTCTCATTCAGATGTAAAACAGCTGCTTCAAGAAATAGAAGGAAAGTCATGCCTGCTCACTCCAATGTTTTTTTAGTAGGGAGGTTAATTGGTGTAAAATTCATGAAGATGGGGGGGAAAGTGGATCCAGCTCTTTGTCTTTTGCTGAGCAAATTCCATACATTCTGTGTTTACTCCTGGTGTATGAGAGTAAAAAGTAGAAAGCAAACATTGTTCATTCTCTCCCTTCCCTCTGAGGCCAAGCAGCATGGGTAATTTGTGCTCGACCACCTGGGGACAGTATTGAGTTAGATGCCTCCATTCTCTAACACAGGCTTTCGTTTTGTCTTCCTGTTTCTCTCACTTTCAGCCAACATATTGTTTCTCTATTTCTCTCTCTCTCTCTCTCTCTCTCTCTCTCTCTCTCTCTCTCTCCATCACTTCTTATCTCTCTGTCTCGGTCACATACTCTGAACATCAGGGCTTGTTTCAGAGAATTGTCATTTCAGCACTTTGAAGAATGTGTTTGAGTTCCAATGTCAGGTTGCAAATAAAGCATGTTCATTCAACAGAAGTAGTGCCAGCTAGTCCAGACTGGCCACATCACTGAGACATTTGTTAGTAGCTGGACTTTAGTTGTTCCCACCCATGTTCTGATCATTGCCCTCGACTCTAAAGCCCTGCCCCCCTTACCCCTCTGACCCTGACCCCCTATCCCTCAACACCCTGACCCTCCACCCCCATCATCCTACCCAAACAAAACGGTGTCTGTCTTTTATCATGAACAGACCATTGTATTCTCTCTGATTTGCTCTGGATTTTCTGCAAAACAAGATCTTAAGAAAATGTACATTCACTGACGCACGTTCCTTACATTTGAATTTGATTTTAGTAAGAACCATTAAGTCAGTTTTAAAATGTTTGGGGATATTAGGACAACATGAAAGTGAACAATTGTGTTAGATGTGACATTTACCAAGTCAATGGGCTTTTGGAGTTCTTTCTCCATAGGAAACACTGTGGGATTGGACAGGAAACAGATTTCTTCCTGGGAGACACAATGCCAGAGATGTCCCTGGCCACAGGAAGTGATGTCAGGCAAAGCAGGAAGTCCTGTTAGATGACTGTCTCCCCAGGTGTACACCTCTAAATCCATCATTGCCCACCCAATGTCTTCCCCAAGTCAGGGCTACAAGCTCGTATCTCTACTAACGTTACTTCCTGTGGGATGAGCAGCTGCTAACATCACATCCTGTTTGTCACTGAAGGATGACATAGGCTTGATGAGTCAACGTTTAAAGAGAGTGTTTTTAATTTTTATGTCAGTTACTGTAATGGTTTGTCTTTGAGGATTTATGTCTCAGCCAAGAACCACTAAGAAATGATTAAATCTTATCTTAGTTTTTACAAAGTAATATATTTGTAAGTAAGCAAAAGGAGACAGATTCACAACACTTTGCCTTCAATGTTTAGTGTGCTGCAGAATGAAAGGGTGGGTAGACCTTTAGCTTATTTGCTTGTCATTACTAATTGCCTGGAAGAGAGTAAGTATACGGTGATGTACACACTCGTCAGCACCAACACCACTACTGATTAGACAACATCTACTGTACAGCCATTGATAATGAGTTATTCAATTAGAGATTTATACACGCAGTCAGTGTCATTAAATGTTGTATGTGAACTGTTAATGATGGATGAAATTTCTTATTTTCAAATTCAATAGACCTCCTAAACCCCATTTAGTTTTTAAGACTCCCCTCCCAACAGAGATGTGGGTGTGCTCTGTATGCTAGGGTTACCATGTGACCTTCAGGCAGACAGGGGCTTTTGACCAGGAACAGTAGCTGCAGGAACAGTTCTCAAGGTAGATCAAGGTTCAGATAACCACACATATTCTTCCAAGAAAACATCCGTCCATGGATGAAGCAAACTTGTCTGACCACAGATTCCAGCATGTTCACTGCGTCTTAATCTGCTTAGACTCACGACAACATGCACAACACCAAGGTTCCCAAGCAGCTCTGTGAGACGACGCAAAACAAGTTAATTTGTTGGGCGTGTAGAAACACTAATTCCTTGTAGCGTTAATTCCATCTTCAGAGGGAAGTGAAGTGCCTGTGTGAATTATGTTCTGTGTTCTGATGACCAGTCAGGCTATTTAAGTCTTCCCCAGTCCTCAGTATCCTAGGAAACAGACCCACCATAGTCATATGTTAAAGTGGCCTGTACACTTTCATGTTAAACATTTAGTAGGCAAGACATCGACTCCTGTAAAAACTTCCCAATCAAAACAATTATATTTGTATTGTGCATGAGTGGGACGTGGTTCAATGAGACTTTATAAATAAATAAAATGATTATTTCAAAATAAATTGCTTCTGCACTAATAATTATGGGGTTATGACATCCACATGGAAATGAAGACTTGTTCAATAAGACACAATATTGCAAAATGTCTTCTTTCCCTTCCCTGACAACTGGTTGAAAGTGCTTTTTGAATTGGATGTTTATTCATTTGCCAGAAATATACAATAAAATAATGATGATGAAAATATATATATTTTTAAATAGTTCAAAGGAAATTCTGAAATGAAGCCAGTACAGATAATTATGCATTTTTACACAATAATAACGATTGTTCTGACCACGATGATGCCTTTGATGAGGGTTTTACACAGCATGGCTATTGGAGTTCCACTTCTGCAAGCCTCAATATGTTCCAGCATATAAACATGTTATAGTTTGAAGGATTCTTACTAAATTAGAGTCTGTGTTTGTACAGTACTGTTTTTTTTGTTTTGTTTTTATCCAACGGATCCTCCATTTGTAAGACATATTTTTGGTTTTGTTTAGTCAACAGCAAAGTAACTCAGTTTAGTAACTCAGTACAGTACCTCAGTACATCAGTATTAAAGTACCCCAGTACAGTACCTCAGTACATCAGTGGTACAGTAACTCAGTACAGTACCCCAGTACAGTACAGTACAGTACCTCAGTGCATTAGTAGTACAGTAACTCAGTACAGTACCTCAGTACATCAGTAGTACAGTAACTCAGTACAGTACCTCAGTACATCAGTAGTACACTAACTCAGTACAGTACCTCAGTACATCAGTACCTTGACTAATTCCAGATCCCTGCTGATCATTGATATTGATATAAACGAATCAATAAATCAGTTTAGTGGGATTAAAAGGGGGTTTGGCAGCCCAGCAACATGGGTTTGAAACACAGTGAGATAGACTTGCCAGGGTTTAGGGAAACATTGCTGATAAATTTCAAACATCACTGCATATCCAGCAGAAAGACACCTTAGTCACAATTTATGTGACTCAATTAAAGTATTTGGGGTTGATTAATATTGTCCCACTGCACATTGAGAATAATGTTTAGCATCTATTTGTGTTGTGCATATTTAACATCATTAATGTAATTTAGTATATGTGCTATAACCTTTACAGTGGGATTTCCATATGACGCTGACATTTATTCTAGACTCAGAGACATTTGCATAAACCCATTTGCTCTTTGTAGAGTAATTGGGATGAACATGACTTTAAGTCAGTGTGGATAAGAGGCCATGTCAAGAGTGCACAGTTTGTGTTGACGTGTGTGTGCGTCTGCCAGTTTGGGTCTGTGTCTATGTGTTTGTGTGTAACTGTCAGTTGTCATTCATTTGAATAAAACTGCCACTTTTACATGGAAATAACACATACATACTTGCTGTACTGCTGGTAATGTCTGAAAATGTGCGACAAGAGCTGAAAAACTCTTCCTCTTCCTATAAGCAAACTGAGCTGGATCCAGACGTTACAATAGTGTCCTAGAAAAAGACATAAAAAAGACACAATAAGGAAAACACAAACATACTATAACACAACCTTATCTAAATCTAAAACACAAACTTATCTTAATCAAAAAGTACAATTTGGCAACAGTGCCATAATTGCATTCATAGTATAGATTGGTCAGGGAAGGTTTTAGGTTACAAGAAGCATAACTATATGAGTAATAGGGTCGGGGTTTACAGATCAGAGACTGTAGCACTGCAGTAGCCCTGGCTCCTTCACAGCCAAACTAAAGCATAGCCATGTAGACTAACAGCTCCTCTACTGAACACACAGTAAAGTACTGTGAGCCCCTTTCATACCGCCAATTAAAAGACATTCCATTAGAGCAGTGAAGCACGTTAAAGGCTTGTTCTTGTCTTCACATGGTGCTGGGAGGCCGCTGATGGGAACCCTATGGCTGCTAGCTGGGAGAATGTGTCTCAGTTATTCAGACTCTCCACCCTGAGATCAGTAATGGTCACAGCAGTGCTGAACTGTCCCCACTCATGTCCACTAACAGTGATCAAAGAACACGGAGGGGATTTGCCAGAAAGCATTGACCACAAAGTGACCTGATGGATTCTCCACCAGTGGTCAACCAATGCAGAGATGAGACCATCTACCTGGATTATACTGTAGTCATGTGACTTCCCTGCACGGGTGTCTGTCATTAAACATGCATGAACTCACGAAAGATGAAACAGATCATTGACATGGTAAGACACATTTGACCACACTATTGAGGGAAAGGAATATAAAAAAGTGTTGCCATGAATATAAGATGTCATGATGTCATTGTTCTGCCACCCAGATCAGCACACTAAGTGAGCAGAGATGCTTCCATTAACACAACCAATACTCTCCCCTCTCAGTCCCCATGGACGACCAAGTATGACTATGCTGATAGCATGTAGACAGACCGTTCTAGTCTGTGATGAATGGCAACAGTGGTAACCTTATCCTATTGGAGCCAGACAAGGTGGAGTTAGTCCATCCTCATGTGTCATATGAACAAGAGAGCATCACTTAAAGAGGAGTTTGATTGCAGACGTCATCATCTCAGTGTAATCCAGACTCTCTGCCCCATGTAATGCAATTTAAATGATGATGAATGATTGGATGAACTGTAATCAACCCCACTTCTTGAAATGTGCTGAAAATGGCTTCCATTCCTTTTTATATAGAATGGCCCGATTCAGACTCCATCCAGTCTTCTATTTGAATTTTCTACACTGTCTGTTTTGTCATGATATTTACATTGCATTCAGGTTTAGTGTCTTCATTTCATGTTCCGTATCTTCTGGGTTCTCCAGTTCGTTCTACATTCTCAGCTGTGTGTGTTGTCCTGCGTTCCAGACAGACTGAGAGAGCCCTGATGTGTCGAGTGGGTGCTGTTCCACAGCAGCAGCTGCTGTCAGAAGCCTTGGAGCCCTCAGAGACTCCTCAGCATCCAGGCTCCTCATCCAGCATGGCTCAGATCTTCTGCCCACTGGCACTGCCATCATGGACGAGAGGGAGACAGGGGGTGGAGAACTGGACAGTACATACAGCACGTGCCGTCGACATCTTCCAAAAACCCGGCGCCTACATGACGAGTCACGGGATGCCGTGAATCTTTTTGGCTGGGCATTGAATCCTGCAACACTGTAACACTGGATCCCCACGCCAAAGCATTAACTACAGTCAGTTGGCAGAGCGGGTGCACATCTGATCTCAGTGAGTCTCAGTGACCTTAGCTGATGTAGCTGTAGGGAATGACATCTGTCTAATTGTTTGCTGCCCATGCGGGCATCCTTGTGTTGAACCTGCTGAGTGGGCACACTGACAGGACCAGGGTGTGAGACTCTGCCACAGCACGCTGGCACAGCTTCAAGTCCACCAGCGTCTGACGAGGGACCTGGGCTCGCTCACTACGCTCACATACAGAGTTTCATTTGCTAACAGCATCTGTTGGCCACAGTCGTGGCTTTTTGTTACTTTCTGTGAGGAAACTTCTGCCTCAGCAACCTCTCCTCTCTACCTTTGGGTCTGCTTCTGACACGTGGACAGGAGCTGTGAGTGAGTGTGTGTGTGTGTGTGTGTGTGTGTGTGTGTGTGTGTGTGTGTGTGTGTGGTCTTGATTTGCTCATCCAGGCATCCTTGGTTTTCTTCCGTATCTGTGGCTGGGTGACAGGACGTCATGTTGTCTAAACGCCCAGGATAGTGTCAGTAGGACAGAGATAATTACTGGTGTGATTCCTGTTCAGGCTCGCCAAACACATTAGCTACATTAGAGCAATTTGAACATTTTGTTCAAAGGCTAAAGAAGGGCAACTGAAGTGAAACCATGCTGTACTAGAAGTCATTCTCATTAGGAAAAGCTTGTACATGGTGTATCTTACATGTCAGACATGGTATATTAATAAGAACAGTTATTAAATAGTTGATGAAAATATTTGTTTTCAGGGAGAATCTTGATTGAAGGACGAGCAGAAAAATGATCTTCATCCTAACACAGGCCAGCGATCTCCACATTGTAAATAAAAAACAATGAATATTTGATGTGTTTGTTCAACCAGATGGATATTCTATTTCTGGATCCATTCCACTTTTGATGTGGAATAGATTGTGTGAATGTCAATGAGATGAATCGTGTGTGTTTGTGTGGGTGCATGTGTGTGCGTGAGGGCCAGGGAGTATTGTGTGCCTGTATAATGGTTCAGCCCAGTGGCAGTGTGCACTGTAAGCATCTGATTCTGATTCTGATTCTGATCATAAGGGTGAGATCAGGCTCACTGGGGCTGCACTCATAGGAGGCTTGACTGACCCCCCTCATACCCAGCTCTGCTTATACAGCAGGACACACATTTAAACAGACAGATGGAAAAGTACATCACTGTTACTGTCCCACCCTCCCCCCGTCTTGAAAATCTTTTGAGAATCATCAAATGCGTGTACACGTATGTGCGAGTATGTCTGTGGACCTGTGGGAGCGTGCACGAAAGCGCGCGTGTGCATCGTTCATACGAGGGGACCGACTCATTCAAAGCTCAAGTCCACTTTCAAACCAAGTGCCTGTGGAGAACGAAACACTGATGTGTTCCTTTTGACTGCTAATGAGCACAAATTGACCCATCGTGTTGGAGTGTCAGGAGAACCCTGCCGTTCCTGGGAGGTCTGGGAACATTCTCCTTCACCACCTCTCTCTCCAGAGCGAGAGAGTGAAGAGGCTTCTAACCTGCAGTCTGGCTCATAGATTCACTAGCAGGACCAGAGCTTCTAATTGCCCCAGCGCATCATTCACATTGTTTGACTACATTCAGGTCAGTGAATAAGCTCCATTACGCCTCATTTCGGCTTTGTTTTTGGAGTGTGTGGCTCTTCAGAGGAGTGTCCATTGAGCCAGGACTGCTCTCGATGGAACAATAAAACTTCTTTGATGTTTTGATTAAGTTTCTAGAGTGTTCCATGGAGAGGTGGAGGCCCTGTGAAAGGACTGTGAGTGTCTCTGGACCCATAGATGAGCTTTGTACAGGGGTGTTGGGATGCACAGGAACAGCTGTGCCGACAACCCCAAACCAGATGCATCGTTGCCGAAACTACACTTCTTGATCAGGAATTTGTCCTAGATTTTCACAGAGTCACAGTATTCGTCCCTTCCATTTCAAGCTTGTGTACAGAAGTGAGTCTATCCTGTCTACAATCCAGGAAGGTATTGATGTGAAGGAAACCAGGGGAGGAACAATCAAGTTACTTTGTCTACTGTGAGCCTCATCTGAGACAGCCAGGAATGACAAGCGTCAGTAAAACTCATCCTCAGCATCTGCTGGAGGCCCTGGGGTCAGACCAAGGGCATGAATTAGCAGAGTTAATATATAAATAAGAGTGTGTTGATCCTCAGAGGGCATGGGGAAAGTCATTGGGAAGATGTTGCAGGCTGAACAGAGGGGCTGGGGTGCTCGCCGGCACCCAGGCAGTAAGGCCCGCCTGCGGGGCAGTCAGCTGTCAGTCTCCCTCCCCTCGCTGTGCCAAGCTCCACTCACGTCCACAAGGTTGATCGTCAAAAATATCATCAGGTCAAACAGACAGATGGACTGACTTCCGTGGGGGGATGTTTGTGCATGTGCGCGCATGTTTATCTGTGCGGGGCGGGGGTGGGGGGACGACATCATTCAGTATTCCAGTTGCAGTTACACACGTATGAAGGAGAATAATGTACAATCTGATAAATCTGACATTTCTTTCCATTGTACATTTTCCCTTCATCAACCAAACAGCGTCTTTAACCTGAATGCAGCCTCACTCCTGCTGGATAAAAGCCATCTACTTCTCCCCTGGGAGAGAGAACAGAGCCTCTTCATATGAAATTGACCTAAGTGATGTCTCCAATTAGAACCTACTTTCACCATGTTTCTGACAAGAGTGTGAATGGTTCTGTTTATCCCTGTAGCAATAGCCTGGCTGTGACACACGCACTGTATGCAGGTACACACACACACACACACACACAGAAGTACACACACACACCCACCAGTACACACACACACCAGTACACACATGTAGCAATTGTTTGAGATGGGATCTTTCTTCTTTTTTGTCAAACTGAATTGCAATGTGAAATGAAAAAGCCAGCAGCTCATAACAAGCTTGTGTTTTGTCCCTGTGTCAGATCTGAAACGTCACTCCAGGAGGAACAGGCTTATCTTTACCATGTCGTAAAGCATCAGGGCCTCATGAAAGGGTCACATTCTTCTACCCAGAGATTATCAAACACAATGACACATTGTGGAAGCCAGTCCATTAGGGTACACAGGCTGGCTCTGTTATGAAGAAATGTGTGACTTAAGTATTCTAAATGTATGAATATAAATTTTTCATAAGAAATGGATACTTTGGTGTCTCAGAACCCCATGTAGCTGTATCAGAGACAGGATCAAGCATCAGTTCATACAGGCACTCTCTTTACTATGATCAGAAACAAATATCTAAACTTCTGCAGATAAGCAGTGGAAGGACTTTTTCAACTGGAGACAAAAACCATATTGCTGCTGCACCACAGGTCAAAACATTCACACAATTATTTGCAGAACCGATCGGTCTTTAACTGGACTGGTCTTTGAGGTGATGCTTTCTCAAGCAAACTTTTGGTTAGTGTTTACTGTATAGTTCTAGCAGTGTTACCTGTTTTGTCTGACAGTGGCACCACTGTGCTGACATGAATAATTATGTTGCACTTGTTTGTTGACATCTCATTAATTGATAGCATCCAACTAGCATGCTATCCTCCAGCTATCCTTTTGGATAAATGAAAGAATAAAACGTTCTGTGCAAAAACAACAACAATCTATTACTTCCTTTCTCGGCCCAGTTCATTACTATTGATTCATTGTTTCAACTACAATATGTGGTTTCCACAGGGCCATTAGTTAGTGTTTGTTGAAGCAGTGGAAGATGTAGGCATCCCTCAGATGGATCCAGCATCATCAGGTGCATGAAGGGAAAACATACCAGCCATACTTCAGCTAACAACTACTCTGATCTCAGACTCCCTTCTTCCTCATATGACTTCACTTCCTCTCTCCACTCCAGCTCCCCACAACCCCCTCCATGTAAAACCTCCAGCTGTAACAGCAGGACAGTGGACAGAAGAGGTTGTGTCACTGCAGGTGGGAGTGCTCCTGTACGTCCTGAGTCTTCAGCCAAGGTGGCAGCTGCACCAGGTGTCAGATATGTTTCCAGACCATTCCACTCAGATACGCTCTTCAAGGCCGATGACCATCTGGTTCATTTTACAGGGACCAGAGTGTCAGAGCTCAGATCTGCTTTTCTAATAAACCCTGTTTAGTTGTTGTCTGCTGTGGCCTGTAGGTCTTTCTTCCATAACACAAGATGGCTCATTGATCAGTCACCACCATGAACAGAAATAACAAATGAAACTGCCTTGTGTCCAATAACCTGAGGTTTTTCTATTGTGCTGCACCAGTTGGAAATCTATGAGCAGACAAAGAAACAAAGATGAATCTGACATGAGTTGATAGAAAGAGAAGGTCCAGTATCAGAGGATCAGACTATCAGTACCAGGTGATCTGAGCTGCAGCCATATGGAAATAGGAAGGTGATCCTGTACCAGGTGCCTGGCTGACTGTTTCAGCCTCCTAGCTATAACAGTCTGCCAGGATGTGGGGACTGTGTGGGGGCTGTGTGGGGATGTGGGGGCTGTCTCTTTGTTCTCTTCAGTCTGTTATACCTTTAAAACTCTGTCACTCACACACAGACCACCCCCCCCACACACACACACACACACAAACTCACACATACACCTACATACACCCACACTCACACACACACACACAGACACACACACCCACACACACTCACACATACATATATACAGGTGGTGAGGCATCACTTATCTGTGAGATGAGCGGAGCCAAGATATCTATTCACCTCACAGCTGCACAGCCTAGATAAGCTCTCCACAAATCAAAATGAGAGAAACCTGTTTTTATAATTAGAAATTGGGAGTGTTGGTGCTCCAATTTGTCATGTTATTTTTTGGTAAACCCAAGCCTAAATTCATTGCAAAGTTACAAACTTGCAGATATGCAAATATGTCGATCCATAAAGACTGACATTATACAAGCAAACATGCACATACACACACAGAGGCACATACTGGACAAACACACATTTGTTTAACTATTCATGTGGGGATGTTAGTTCGATTTCAAATCCTGTTTTACCAAATCATAACCCTAACCCTCACTCTAGCCCAAAAACCTAACCTGACATTCTAAATCCAACCCTATCTTTTAGATTAGATTAGATTAGATTCAACTTTATTGTCATTACACAGGTACAAGTCCAGGGCATCGAAATACAGTTAGCATCCAACTAGAAGTGCAAAACAGTTATTAACAACAGAATATAATAAATATGGGTATACTCAGAATATACATATTATGAACAGTATAGTCAGTATAGGGTTTTAACCCTAACTCTAAAACTATCTCTCTCAAAACCTCGACTTCAGGCTCCCCATGTTCTGGAAGGTGCTGGTGTGTATCAGTGCATCATCTGACATCACATCTAGTTATGACACACTAATGCATCACCCCTACATAAACATGTAATAACCATCTCCACTAATTTCAATTGATTCAATTTTCATTATTGTTAAAGAACAAAACTCACATGCCTTTGTTCATAAATACAAATTGAATCATCAAACCATGTCCGTTGTGAAAGGGTTGAGGTTAGTGGGGTTGATAAGAAGGGAAACTTTGCCATTTTCTATGGCTTTCTCCTAGGCCACCCAATCGTAATAAATAGCTGGATGAATAAATCAAATGGCTCCTATTTTCTGTACCACTCAATATGTATTGCCAGTGACAGGCTAGTCTACTGTGGCTGAGGACATAAATCCACTGACATGATGGCAATATAAATCAGAGGCATTATTACGCCCCACTGCCTCAGGCTCCCCTCCTTCTCCCCCTCCTCCTCCTTCTTCCACTCCCCACATCTTCTCTTCCTCTTCATCCTTCCACTTGGAGCAGGATTTCCACATTCCTAGGAGATGAGGATGGACAGAACAACAGGCTGGTCCTACTTAAAGAGGAGATAAATGGTCTTTTTTATCAGTTGGAGATTGCTGTGCGCTGATGTGGGAGTAGGGGAATATGAAACTGCTCGTGTTAAAAGGGATCCTAGGAAAAGATGGCTGCTGTGAAAATACTTATTTAGAAATAGGAAATAGGTTGTATCAAGAACTGGAATGATTATCAGAAAAGCTATTTTTTCTCTCCAGTTGCATTAGACTGCTGCCAGCATATGGTTCAATGTTCTTTATTCCCTTTTAGATGTTGCTCAATCTAGCAGCATCTGTTCAAAGGCCAGGGGATGAGTACTCTCTGTGTACTCACTGTGTATTCTCTGTATACTATCTGTGTACTCTCTGTGTACTATCTGTGCTTTTGTACACTTGTCATCGCATGATATTCCGTGGATCAAACCCAGTGACACACGTAACCCCAGTGACACACGTAACTAGTTTTACTAGTGGCAGCAGGAAATAGCAGTCAGCAGTCCAAGGCCAGAGACAATGTGTTTCCTGATCCCAGGTGGAGCTGGAGGGAAGTGGCTGGCCTTGGTGCTGGCCAATCAGAAGTGGCTGGCCTTGGTGCTGGCCAACTGAAGACACACCTCCAGTCCAGCCAAAATAGCCACCATGCTGCAAACCAAGTTATGACTCTTCTGTTTAATATGTGTGGGTGAATTGTGCCTTGTGTTAGTATTGACATTTCCATGCAACAAATGAATGTTTAGTTGTGAAGTCAAGTCCATCCATGACCATCCCCACTTGTCTACACGTGTGTATCAATGTGAATCTGCTTGTGCGTGTTCTACACGTGTGTATCAATGTGAATCTGCTTGTGCGTGTTCTACACGTGTGTATCAATGTGAATCTGCTTGTGCATGTTCTACACGTGTGTATCAGTGTGAATCTGCTTGAGTGTGTACTATTTTATGTGTGTCCTTCAGAGAGAGAGAGTGTGTGTCTATTTGTATGTTCATATTCATGTTCTGTAGCTACACAGGAATACTGCACTAACCCACACAGTGTGGCTTCTCTGATAACAGGTTCTCCACACTGCTGATAAGAGCAGACGCAGCAGCAGAACACATCCTGGGAGGGGGACTGGGGGTCTGAGGGCCTGAAGGCAACATCAGGGAAGAGGTGAATAAGGTCAATATGGAGACAAAACTGCAACACACTGGAGAGGAGGTTGAGGGCAGAAAATAACGGGAGATATAAGATACTTCTTAATATGTGTGTGTTGGCTCAGTTATCAACAGCAGAAGTCACTGGGTTTGGGAAGCTGTTGCTGTGGTCTACTAACATTCATGGCTCTAGAACTGTTGGATGACTGGCAGGAATCCTTGAGCTCAGAATACAAATCTCAATGTGTGTCAAATTAATATCAAGATTTTAATTCTGATTTTGATGTGAGCATAGATCTGTAATCCAAAATATGTAAACACGCATCTGGACCTGGTAAATGGTTGACTGTGACCGTGAATCTGGAAGGTGACATGCAACAACAAACCATCTGGTTTCAGATCAATTCTACCCGCGTGATCCAGTTATGATTAAGAATGATACGCTCCCCTTGTCTCTATGGCAACCCTTGGTGACACCATAACTCATTCTCACCTGAGAGGCCCGGGGGATTCCTGTGTGATGGGATCTAGACAGTGGGTGGAGGTCTGGATGCATCTGCCCTGACATTGAATGGCTTTCATGCTTTCTTTGTGTTTTTTAAACTTCTACTTCTTCAATAGACTTTTTAGGATTGTGTTGTTGTCAACAAAGCACAGTGTGATTGTTTGGACTGCAATTCTACTGGGGACAGGGATGAGGACAGGGCTGGAGATGAGGACAGGGCTGGGGACAGGGCTGGGGACAGGGCTGAAGACAGGGCTGGGGATGGGGACAGGGCTGAAGACAGGACTGGAAACAGGGCTGGGGACAGGGCTGGGGATGGGGACAGGGCTGGGGACAGGCCTGAAGACAGGGCTGGGGATGGGGACAGGGATGGAGATGGGGACAGGGCTGGAGACAGGGCTAAAGACAGGGCTGGGGATGGGGACAGGGCTGAAGACAGGACTGGAAACAGGGCTGGGGACAGGGCAGGGGATGGGGACAGGGCTGGGGACAGGCCTGAAGACAGGGCTGGGGATGGGGACAGGGCTGGAGACAGGGCTGAAGACAAGGCTGGGGATGGGGACAGGGATGGGTCTCTGGGACCTCTGAGTCTGGAATCAAGCAGCGCAGGGGGAAAACCTCAAAGTTGTCTGCAGAAAAAGCCTAAACCAGCCACCAGATTGTGAGTGTAGCTCTAATAATGATGTCATCACCCCGCTTTTCTCCTTTCTTCATGTTATTATTCACAGGATGTTTGTTGGCTCAGTTTTCACCTCATTTGTACAGACCTTGTATCTTCACAGAAAGCATGCGGAATGTGGACTTATTATATGACAATATTCTGATATACTGTTAATGTACAGTACATGTCATGTACATGTTGTTTTTTCCCTGAGTGATATCCATCTTAATCTACTTTCCATTGCTGAAGCAGATAAGGGAATGGTTTACATGTATTTCACACCTGATCTATTCTGTCTGTACTAAGTCTGAAGTCTTAGTATCAGTATACAAGAAAATGTCAGTGACTAGTTGACTAGTATGACTAGTTTTCACTAAACTAAGCATAATTACTTTGTCTCTAAACATCACCTGTATGGAAAGATCAAGGAGTGACCAAACTATGGTAAGAAGTCTAAGAAATATTAAGTCTCTTGCTTCACAACATGGTCTGTTGGCCTCTTTAACACACATGCGATCATTTCAGCTGAATTTAGTCTTAGCTCTGCTAACAAGGTCTGCAGTCACTGTCACCCCATGAGAAATGGACAAGGATTTTACTGTAAGACATAAGGTGACTTTCCTCCAGCAGATGAATCATGGTTGGATTGGTTTCATAGTTACAGCTGAGTTCATAAGAATGTAGTTGTTATCACTTGTCATATTTGTGTTGCTTTAATTCAACACTGAAAGATAAAAGAAACACTGTGCTTTTTATACAAGCATGAAGATTTATGTCACATTGGTTTTTTTACCTTTGTTTTACCGTATTTTTGCAGTTATTGGACCACTTTGTTTAGTTATATATTAGGTGTGTAAATATATACAGTTATATATTAGGTGTGTAAATAAATACAGTTATATATTAGGTGTGTAAATATATACAGTACAGGCCAAATGTTTGGACACACCTTCTCATTCAATGCATTTTCTTTATTTTCATGACTATTTACGTTCAGGCATCAAAACTATGAATGAACACATGTGGAGTTCTGTACTTAAAAAAAGGTGAAATAACC
The DNA here is from genome assembly GCA_030340665.1 of Neosalanx taihuensis. Lineage (NCBI taxonomy): Eukaryota > Metazoa > Chordata > Actinopteri > Osmeriformes > Salangidae > Neosalanx > Neosalanx taihuensis. The sequence goes on along the minus strand of CM059300.1, from coordinate 15,569,653 downwards.
GAAAACATGTTTCAAGAGTTATTCAGTCACCTGAAATGGTTTTCCAACAGTCTTGAAGGATTTCCCAGAGGTGTTAAGCACTTGTTGGTCCCTTTGCTTTCACTCTGCAGTCCAGTTCACCCCAAACCATCTGGATTGGCTTCAGCTTAAACCCCAGTGCTAAATTAAGCACTGCTTTTCTCCTCGCTGGCCTACTTCTGAAGTCCATGGATTGGTGTATTATTCTTCATATTCCAGACACGCACATACGTACACACGCTCAAAAATGGCAAAACTAACATTCACTTAAAGTTCCACAGGTCTACATCCCTCCCTGCCATTACCAGTAAAACCTTTGTTCTTGCACTGGATATTAGACTTCAAACCTGAGTCATAAGGAACAAAACAAAACAATTTCTAATAACATGGTATTGAGCCTCAGGTCAGACTGCAGAGTTAACATCAGCGAGGTCAAGATGGATGCCCTCACACAGATGACTCACACACAGTATTATTTCAAAATCAATGTGGCTGTTTTTCTTTTTCCTCTCATCTCCCATCCTCTCCTCCACCTCTAAAGGCGCCAGTTAAAGTGGGAATATCCCACCAGGGTTAGGGGAACATCCCACCAGGGTTAGGGTTAGGGGAACATCCCACCAGGCCCTGTTGGACACAGCAGTCTCCCCTCATCAGTCTGTCATCAAGGCCCACTGGAGACGTCATCCGATAGCTCGCTAAAATATTCATGTTTGTGTTTTTTTGTGTGTCTCAGATTACTGATATTCTATCTGGACTTGATTGGGCAATAAACATATGACAAGAGCTATGGCAGTATCATAAAGGTCTTCATATGCAATGGTGGAGCGATGTGTTCTAATATTGTTGTGGGAGGATGAATGGGGGGGATAGCTGTGAGTTAGAGGGTTGTCATTGGTGAAAATGTGAGAAACAAATGGTGGAAAAAAGGCATTTGAAAAATGAATGGCACACACATGCACACTAAATGCTCTCTTTCTCTCACACACACACACACGCCCCCACACACACACACATCAATATACATCCCTGCACCCTCTGCCCCTTATCCCCTCAGGGGTTGGTAAGTGTTCTCCCTTTCTCCTGGGATTCGTCTGTCCTGCTGTCTCCCCCTCTGGCTCCAACCTCCCCCATCCAGCCCCTATCAGCCCCCTCTCACCAAATGGTTATCAGATTTAAGATCAGCCATTTGAAAAGTCAACATATGTGAACCACTTAGGGTGGATTGCAGACACACTCCTTGTAATCACGTGTTCCTCTGTTTCAGCCGAGACCACGAAGGAACAGAACAAATACAGCCAGTTCCGAAGTGTTGCTTTTTGCATTGGTTCACACTTAAATGGTTGATTAAGTAGAGAAGATGCGATTGTGTTCGTGATATCAGAAATGTATTTCAGAACGTCCGACCATATTAGTCACAAAGAATTAGAGCCCTGTTGAAGATCTGCTCGAATCAAGTGGTTGCACTAAGCATTTCCACCTGCAGAATGTCAATGGACTTGTGAAGGGATTTGAACCTATGAAATGTGTCATTTGTGAGCTATTCGTCTCCTGTCTCTCTATTGCCCTTATGCTCTGACCTGAAGTTTAATGGGAACTGCTTCACCTGGAGCCAGGAAGCCTGAGAGGTGAGCTTCAAATCACACAGCACTTTCCTTCAAATCTATTCCCATTTGTTCAATCTGAACTATTCCCCCAAGTGAACTTGACTTCAAGGTCAGGGTCTAATTAGAAAATGTTTTAAATATGTCAGCCCGCTCAAGCATTGATTACATCAGCATTAACACAAATGGCTCTCTAAGTGCCTAGTTATGGATTTGATCCATTTGGGGCCCAGCTCTCTCTAGGGGTGGGGGGAGGGGGAGTAAAGGGAATAGAGGGAGGCCTCCTCGCTAGCCTGACCTCCAAACCTGTGATGCCTTGTCAGAGGCTAACCTGGAATAAAATAAAAAGATGGAAATATACTTCCCTGTAAAAGCCTTCAGGTTATCTGGGTGAGGTCAAGGATGCTGCTGACCTAAGGAGGCCAGTGTTCTTGACATGAGGTTCATGAGCAGGTGTCTGTGCTGGAGACTGCAGGGGCCTCAGCTGCAGGGGCCTCAGCTACAGGGGCCTCAGCTGCAGGGGGCATCTGGTCTTGCTTGGTTGGTTTGTTGATTGGACGGATGGCTGGTTGTGAGGATGACTGGATGGGAGGATGGGTGGCTGGGTGGGTGGGTGGGTGGGTGTGTAGGTATCAAGCTGGCTGGTTGGCTTGCTGGCTGGTTGGCTGGGTGGCTGGCTGGATGGATGGGTGGCTGGCTGGGTGGGTGGGTGGGTGGCTGGCTGGGTGCGTAGGTATCAAGCTGGCTGGTTGGCTTGCTGGCTGGTTGGCTGCGTGGCTGGCTGGATGGGTGGCTGGGTGGGTACCAAGCTGGCTGGTTGGCTTGCTGGCTGGTTGGCTGGGTGGCTGGCTGGATGGGTGGCTGGGTGGGTGGGTGGGTATCAAGCTGGCTGGTTGGCTTGCTGGGTGGCTGGTTGGCTTGCTGGGTGGCTGGGTGGCTGATTGGAGAAAAACTCCTGACCCATGACCACTTCCTCTATGTAGAAGATACAAACACTGGCTTATCCTTTGTCAGCTGTGTGTTTCCTGGCCCATGAGCCACTCTACTGCATGGAGCTATGCAAAGCAAGAGAGGAGATGTTGCTCTCTGATTAACCTTGACATCAGATTTCACATCAGACATGCATCATGTGAACCTGCATGCATGTTGTGCCTGGTGCCATTAGCATGGCCAGCGCGTACATATGTCAGTCTGGTCATACACACACAAGCAAATCCTCCCTCAAACTGCCTGGTCATGTACCAAGAGAAACAGAGAGGGAGAGAAACAGAGAGGAGGTAGGGAAAGAGAGCAAGCAAGAGATAGGAGTTGAGTGAGTGAGAGAGCGATAAAGAGAGAGACAGAGAGAGGAGAAAATATGTGTTTGTGTCAGCGTGTGGTAGGAGGGATTACAGGGTGTGTGGTAGGAGGGATTACAGGGCGTGTGGTAGGAGGGATTACAGGGTGTGGTAGGAGGGATTACAGGGTGTGGTAGGAGGGATTACAGGGTGTGTGGTAGGAGGGATTACAGGGCGTGTGGTAGGAGGGATTACAGGGTGTGGTAGGAGGGATTACAGGGCGTATGGTAGGAGGGATTACAGGGCGTGTGGACAGTTATTTACACTCCTAAAATCTCATGAGTTTTATGTGTTTATGAAATAAAACTCAAGTTTGAACAAAGTAAGCCTTTGTTTGTTGAAGTTCAGCAGACCTTCTCTGACCTCTGACCTCGTGGCCATCAAAGGATGGAGGGGAGCATTTCTTCCTCTTTCTTCTCTGTTGGTCTTGAAATGGTAGAAGTTTCCGGTGTCTTCTGTGAGGAGCTCACACCACAGTGTACATGTCCTATACACTCACACCACAGTGTACATGTCCTATACACTCACACCACAGTGTACATGTCCAATACATTTATGACCATACTCTGACAGCAAAACTCAAAGGAGCTCTTTGGCACTCGCTGTCAAAGGACACAGCTTCTCCAAGAGGACACAGCTTCTCCAAGAGGATACAGCTTCTCCAAGAGGATACAGCTTCTCCAAGAGGACACAGCTTCTCCAAGAGGACACAGCTTCTCCAAGAGGACACAGCTTCTCCAAGAGGACACATCTTCTCCAAGAGGACACAGCTTCTCCAAGAGGATACATCTTCTCCAAGAGGATACATCTTCTCCAAGAGGACACATCTTCTCCAAGAGGACACAGCTTCTCCAAGAGGACACAGCTTCTCCAAGAGGACACAGCTTCTCCAAGACGACACAGCTTCTCCAAGAGGATACAGTTTCTCCAAGAGGATACAGCTTCTCCAACATTTCATGGTTGACATCAACAGGAATGTGTCCAATAATTTAGCTGTAGGCTGTAGTGTGATCATGTGATCAGAGTTATTTTGTCATCCCATTCAACAGCTTCAATCAAGTGAGACTTGAACATTTGTAGAGATGGAAGCAGTTTTTCAGTATTCAGGTACTTAGGGAAGACTTTGGACTTGGCATACTTGCAAGTTCTGTCAAGTTGTGTGATCAGATGTTTCTCTGCAGTGAAGACATCAGAAAGCCTCTCAATTCTGTCAGCTGGCATTACATCTGACAGAACATTAGCAGTCCCATTTCACCATGTGCCAGAATTTTGAGAATCCATATTGAGTAAATATCCATAATTAAGCAGTAGCTATTAATACTATCTTTAGAGTTTGTGAGTCTGAATGGGCTGCTAGTGCAAGACTGAGGGCTTGGGGAAACCTTTCAGATCAACCAGCCCGATGAATAATGCTGTATCTCCATCTCTCTTTTTATAGCTTCGTAGGTCTTTCTCACACTCTCTCACACTTTCTCTCTTTCCTCAAATACTCTCTCTCTTCACTCCATGACCACCTCTTCCTCACTACTAGTTTCCCCCATCCCCCACTTCCTACCCAATCCCGATCCTTTCTTTCTACTATAAGTGACTCAATGTGTTAGTTCCAGACCAGTGCCATGGTACAGAGTAACACAGCTCTCAGCCCTGAGCAGTCAACCTATCACTCTCTTTCTCAGTCTCTCTCTCTCTCTCTCTCTCTCTCTCTCTCTCTTTCTGTGTCTCTCTCTCTCAGTCTCTCTGTCACTCTCTGTCTCTCTCTTTCTCAGTCTCTCTCTCTGTCTCTCTCTCTCTCTGTCTCTCGTTCCCCCCACCTCTTTCTCAGTCTCTCTCTCTCTGTCTCTCTTGCCCCCACCTCTTTCTCAGTCTCTCTCTATCTGTCTCTCTCTCTCTTTCTCAAACTCTCTCTCTTTGTCTCTCTTGTCCCCACCTCTCTTTCTCAGTCTCTCTCTCTGTCTCTCTCTGTCTCTCTTTCTCAGTCTCTCTCTCTCTTTCTCAGTCTCTCTCTCTCTCTTTTTGTCTCTCTCTCTCTGTGTCTCTCTCTCTTTCTCAGTCTCTCTCTCTCTCTGTCTCTCTTGCCCCACCTCTCTTTCTCAGTCTCTCTCTGTCTCTCTCTCTCTTTCTCAGTCTCTCACTCTCTCTGTCTCTCTTGCCCCCACCTCTCTTTCTCAGTCTCTCTCTCTCTCTTTTTGTCTCTCTCTCTCTCTGTGTCTCTCTTTCTCAGTCTCTCTCTCTGTCTCTCTCTCTCTTTCTCAGTCTCTCACTCTCTCTGTCTCTCTTGCCCCCACCTCTCTTTCTCAGTCTCTCTCTTTCTCAGTCTCTCTCTCTTGCCCCCACCTCTCTTTCTCATCACCCACTCCCAACATCACCCCTACCTCTCCACCCCTACCTCTCCCCATTTCCCTCTTTTCCTTGTTTTTTTTTAATTGTCCTCACCTCATGTCTACCTTTCTCTTTCATTTCTCTGTCTTCTCTCCCCCTCATCCCTCTCTGTCTTCTCACCTTCGCCTCTCTGTCTCTCTCACTCTCTTTCCCCTCTACATCTCTTTGACCTGTCCTCAAGGGGCTCAGTCTGCCATTACACAACCACTCTTTTCATTATAGCTCTCTAGCTCTAGGAATTGTCATTAACAGTTCCTATGGGCTGCTGTAATATGGAAGATATCGACAGTATCTGAAGATGATAGTCATGATAGGTTTTACTGTAGCTCCGGTGACACTGCATTCAACCGCAACCAACTCCTTAAAGAGATTTTATCTTTAGGAGCCTAATCCAGCCACAGAAGATCTTTATATTACTTTGTGTTTGTGACAGTGTGAGAGTTGATCATGATGATTCACCCTTCATCCACATTATACAGTTTTGAACATCTGCTGATGTGCCGCCCCCCACACTCGCACACAGACACACAGACACACACACACACACAGAGACACACACACACACACACAGACACACACACACACCACATACATGCAAACTTGTGGAACAGCTTTAGGTCTCTCTACACTCACCAATGAGCAGCAGGCCCATGAAGAAGCCTCTCTCCTCCAGTAAGGCCAAACACAGCCAACTGTCACTGTGGCTCTAGTCCATGGCTCAGCCCCAATCCCTGGATAGTAGCATGCATGCGTGTCTAAGTGTGTGTGTGGTAAACTGGCCTTCTGTACTGGACAGATGCTATTGTATGTGTTTCCTCACTGAAGTGCCTTTGACGCCTCTGGACAGAGGATTAGAAGTGTAGATGTGTGTGTGTTGTTGCGTTCGTGTGAGGGGTTTTACATGGTTGTACACTACATATTCATTATCGGAATAGGAATTCTTTGTTATTCTCCATGCAAGTTACACAAACACGGAATTTACTGTGGCAGGATGGAGCAAACATAGAACATATTATGTGTCTAACTGAACGTCCCAAAATTTGGTTTGTGATGTGTCTTTCTGTAAAAGCTGTTACTTGTGCACATGAACTGGAGTTTGCGCATGCCTGCTTGTGTGCGTGCGCTCGTGTGCAGAGGATGTGTCAGACTTGACAGGGCAGCAAGTGGGGAGTAAACACACTCACAGCTTCCTGAGTCACAGTGCTGTCTCCCTCCGACACACAGCCACTGATACCTCAGCAGGGAGACAAGTGGTTCATTACACCCTGTGGGAGAGTCCTGTCCCATCAGCCACACCTCATAGGAGGAAGCCACATGCTACAGGTTTACCTGTTCTGGTTTATCTGCTCTGGTCTATTGGAGCAAATTCAATCCAAGAAGAAGTCTGACGTGTTTGACACGCATATTGAACGTTCTTCCTGTCAGGAATTCTATTGTGTTGAATGATCATGGTACTTTAACATAGTTGTTATCGTTTAAAAGTGTAGTTTTCTATTTTGGTGTTAATGTTTGTGTTTTCTTATAGCTGTCTGTGTTATGTGATACCGGATGGTTTTAATGGAATATTAATATGGTTGATACTCTATTGATGTTTGTGAGAGGTAAACTGCCTATAAAGGACATGATCTATCCAAAACACTGTAGCAATGGAATCACATGACACTAAATGAAATGTTCTTTCCCTCTCCATGGAATACTAACAACCTCTTTTTTCCAGAACAGGATGTGTGCAGTGAAGTGGATGTGTGTGTGTGTCTGTTGGTGTGAGGGTGTCTTTGTTAGAGTGTGTTTAGGAGTGGTGTGGGTGTGTGCGTTGATCAGATACGTATGAATGTGGGCCACTCAGGGCAAACAGGAAATGACCAGCACTGTCCTGAGCTGTGACCCTTTGTCTGTGGGAGGTGGTGACGGCTTTGAAGACCTTGTCCTGGGGTTGTCTTGGGGACCTTTCTCTTGACACAATGCTCAGCCTATGACAGATGGGACCCTGGCTGTCTCTGTAGAGGACTCTAGAGAGCTGACCAGGCACTTAGACAGCTTTTCTACCAACTAGGCAGCCATTCACCTCCAGGGCTCCAGGTTCATCTGCGCAGCAGTGTGTGCACGCGTGTGTGTGTGTATGTGTGTGTGTGCATGTAATTGTGTGTGTGCAAGTGTGTTTGTTGTGTATGTGTCATCTGCCAACCCTGAAAATGATGTTAACGGTTTCATTGTTTGTATTTCTTTTGAGAATAGAGAAATATTAGCTTCCCTGCACACAATCCCTCTCTCATTAGTTTTCTTTGTGTGTGAGTCCTGCACATCAAAGCTTTCGGTTGATGAGACCGACTTCTATTACAGAAGCTCTATTCAGATTATTACACATCCTATCAAATAATGTCATATGCATCCCATTTCAGCAACAACAAAAAATTGGTAAAATGTATTTTGTACATTTTTTAATGTTTCAACACTTTTTTAATTGTCTAATTATCATCAACAATGGTATTCAAAAATGGGAAAATATTTTATCATTTGAGAAAAAAAGTTGTAGTCGCATGAACCAGACTATGTTGGGGCATGGGAGAAAGTGACAGGATTTACATGAAGTTTTTTGAGTGAAAGTGTGAAAGTGTGTGTGTGTGTGTGTGTGTGTGTGTGTGTGTGTGTGTGTGTGTGTGTGTGTGTTGAATGGGCAGGCTGGCCATGTGGAACTGGGAGAGATTGTGACTGCTGACTACTGAACCACACTGCCTCTAGAGATCAAAGACTGGCAGGGAGGGAGAGGAAGGAGAAGGGGAGGAAAGGAGAGGGAGGGCAGGGGGAGAGAAAGGAGAAGGGGAGGAAAGGAGAGGGAGGGCAGGGGGAGAGGAAGGAGAAGGGGAGGAAAGGAGAGGGAGGGCAGGGGGAGAGGAAGGAGAAGGGGAGGAAAGGAGAGGGAGGGCAGGGGGAGAGGAAGGAGAAGGGGAGGAAAGAAGAGGGAGGGCAGGGGGAGAGGACACACAGAGGCAGGGAGGATTGAGGGCGGAAGGAGGAAAGGGCACTTGGGGATCTAACACCAGAGAGTACCAGGTGTACAGGGAGTCAAGTATGAGAGGAGGTTTGCAGGAAAGGGGTTAAGATAGTGTAGCGGGGATTAGGATGGGGTTGGAGGGACAGTGGAAGGGTGCAGGAAGGGTTAGGAAGGGGCTGGAGGGACTGTGGAAGGGTGCAGGAAGGGTTATCCAACAGGAGGAGAGGAGGACGAAGGTCATTGAGAGGAGGTCAGAGGGAGAAATCAGGCAGGGTGGTGGTGGTGGGGGCAGGATGGGAAATGAGAAGGGTTCGGGAGGGCTGGGAGGTAGCAGAGATGTGAAAGGGGATTTAGGCAGGGGGCGGGGGGTTGGGAGGGGGGCTGGGGGGGGTTAGGAGGGGGGCGGGGGGTTAGGAGGGGGGCAAGGGGGTAGGAGGGGGGCAGGGGGTTAGGAGGGGGGCGGGCATTAGGAGGGCTGAGAAGAGGGCATGGGAGCGTAAAGAGGGCAGGTTCTAAGGCCAGACATTCCTGCAGTCATTCAGGCTTCAGAGACTCCAGACATGGTAACAATAGCTGCAGACTGGTCTCCTACTGCTTATTTCTAACCAGACTCTGCAGTGGGTCCTGCTTCCTCCGTGGACACTTTGTCATGTTAATACAGCTCAAAACAATGTGCAGGTAGGACACTCAAGCAGACTAAACAGAAACCAGGGCTAGGGCTAGGGCTAGGGCTAGGGCTAGGGCTAGGGCTAGGGTAGGTAACCCTATCATGGCAGATGCATGGAATTATGCAACAGCAATTCCCAGTTTGGTTGAAGTCTTTAACTCGTTATAAATATTTTCAAAATGTTTTTGCTTTATTGTTTTAGAAACAATTAAGGCATATTAACGCCAGAGTTGGTGTTTGAGTTTAAGCAAAACACTCTGGCTACATCGGCATTCATAGCATCGTGTCTGGACCAATCAGCATGCTCTGCTGAACTAAGGGCGGGTCTAACATCTTATCCAGCTGTCACATCCAGGCTTTGATTCCTGGCATATGATCCTTGTCAGAGCTGATCACTCTGGCTCATCAGGCTGCTGTAACGACTGCTGGAATCCCAATGGACAATGAGGGCCCAGACTAGCAAGAAGCAGACTAGGAAGACCATGAAGACCCAGACTAGGAAGACCATGAAGACCCAGGCTAGCAAGACTATGAAGACCCAGACTAGCAAGACTATGAAGACCCAGACTAGCAAGACCATGAAGACCCAGACTAGCAAGACCATGAAGACCCAGGCTAGCAAGACCATGAAGACCCAGACTAGCAAGACCATGAAGACCCAAACTAGCAAGACCATGAAGACCCAGGCTAGCAAGACCATGAAGACCCAGACTAGCAAGACCATGAAGACCCAGACTAGCAAGACCATGAAGACCCAAACAAGCACGACCATGAAGACCCAGGCTAGCAAGACCATGAAGACCCAGACTAGCAAGACCATGAAGACCCAGACTAGCAAGACCATGAAGACCCAAACTAGCAAGACCATGAAGACCCAGGCTAGCAAGACCATGAAGACCCAGACTAGCAAGACCATGAAGACCCAGACTAGCAAGACCATGAAGACCCAGGCTAGCAAGGCAGTAATTCAGTTATTGTGCTTCCTCACTCAGAGCCTTTTGATCCTGAAGTGAATGGAAGAGCTGTCCACCAGGGAGCCTCATGGTCTGGCTGCAGGGCTTCTGCTGAAGAGGAGAGCCTGGTTAACTCCATATGAGGAGGAGTGAGGGGGGGGAGTAGAGTGGGGGAGGAGAGGGGGAAGGTCCTCTGCATCCCTCTGTTCTGTCTCCTTGGGCCAGGAGGACTGCCACAGCCCCAGGTCAGACAGACAGCAGGGAGCAGGGGGAGAGGGGCAGAGGAGTGGAGGGGTAGAGAGGGGTAGAGGGGTGGAGGGGGGTGACACTGGGTGTGGGGGAGAGAGAAGTGATTGGAAGAGTGGGAGGTGAGAGAGAGTTTGAGAGAGAGAAAGAAAAAGAAAGGAAGAAAACAAGAGACAAAATTAGAGGACGAGAGAACAATGGAGGTGGAACTGAGGTCAGCCACAGGTTGGGTTCTTGTCAAATAATGACCAGACAGCCACATCACTTCCTATCACATCTAATCAGATCTCTGAGAAGTGTGTGTGTGTGTGTGTGTGTGTGTGTGTGTATGAGTGTGTGTGTGTGCACACACATGTATGCATCTAACATCTGTGTGTCTGCCTGTGCATGTGAGGGTAGGGCTCATTGTAGGGTTAGTTAGTGTAAGTTAGTCACAGGCAGGTTAGTGTTAGTTAGTCACAGGCAGGTTAGGGTTAGTTAGTGTTAGTTAGTCACAGGCAGGTTAGTGCTAGTTAGTCACAGGCAAGTTAGGGTTAGTTAGTGTTAGTTAGTCACAGGCAGGTTAGTGTTAGTCACAGGCAGGTTTGGGTTAGTTAGGTTAGGGTTAGTTAGTCACAGGCAGGTTAGGGTTAGTCACAGGCAGGTTTGGGTTAGTTAGTGTTAGTTAGTCACAGGCAGGTTAGTGTTAGTTAGTCACAGGCAGGTTAGTGTTAGTTAGTCACAGGCAGGTTAGGGTTAGTTAGTGTTAGGTTAGGGTTAGGGTTAGTTAGTCACAGGAAGGTTCTACAACTTAAAAAACAACCTGTCAAGTGTTAGGGTTATACAAAGGGTTAGGGTTATATAAAGGGTTAGGGTTATATAAAGTTGGGTTAGGGTTAAAATAAAGGGTTAGGGTTAAGGTTATATAAAGTTGATTATATGTCCCTTCATAGTAGTCCAGTAGAAGTATGTCCATTCACAGTAGTGCGCATGCGTGAGAACGCAGGCTGCCTGTAGAACCGGCTCCAGTCTCGCTGACTTTGGTTTCTTATTTCTTAACTTATTTCTTTGGAACTGTGTAACTTTTGTATATATATTTTCTAAGTAACTACGACTTATTGTTATTGACCCCACCCCCTATCCCTGTGTACACTTTCGAATCTTTTACCTCACACCCTTACCCTTGTGTGCTTTGCGAGACTGTGTGCCGTTGATACAAAGGAGTTTCCCTCGGGATCAATAAAGTAATCTGAATCTGAATCTTCCTTAGAGATACATTGACTTGGAAACAGCAGCATCCCACAGACGAGCTCTCTTCAGTCCACAGTCAGTGGATGTTGGACATCTGGAAGCCGATCCTGAGGACTCTGCTGCTCATATTGTTTCTGCTGTGATTAAGGTATCACCCAACAGCCACATTGGATTAGAGCACAATAGTAAATCTGTCTCTATTTATTAATCAATTGAATACACGGCGCCCGTTTAATTCCATAAAAAAAACAACAAGGATAACATAATTTAAAACTGTAATCCAGGCGATTAGAATGGACTAATGTGATGAGAACCGTATCACCAGGATGATTGTGCTGTTTGACAGCAGATGCAACCTGTGCAGGTGGAGGTGTGTGTGTGTATTTGTGTGTTGTGTTTGCATGTGTGAATGATTCTCTAATGATTCTCACCAGGAATTGTTGTTCAGCATCTAACTGTGTCTTTCTGTGTTGCAAACACACCTGAGTGTCTTCAAGAAAACACTGACTTTCCTGTCACTCAAAGGTTAATTAAATGCTGAGATCCCCACAGGTACTTATCTATACACCCAGGTTATATATCAGACATGTATAGAACATAGACAGGTACTTATCTATACACCCAGGTTATATATCTGACATGTATAGAACATAGACAGCAGAAGAGAGAGGAGGGGGGAGAGAGAGAGAGAAATAAGAAGTAAAACCAGGTACTTTTTGTACAGGTGAAAGGATACAATTATAGAGTTCCAGATATATGATTAACACTGCATAACTTGAGAAGCTTTGATAAGAGCCTCTCTGCTGTAAAAACTCCCAAGCTCTTTGCATCCCACCCGCCTTATTTCTTTCTTTCGCTCTCTCTCTCTCTCTCTCTCTCTCTCTCTCTCTCTCTCAAACCTCTCATTACCCAGAGAAAGGGTACAACAAGAGAAAGCCAGTGTAACCAGGGTCATTTTCCAGGTGAAGAGTTGGTTAGTCAGGGACAACAGAGTGACAGACACATTCTATTCCCTCGCTCATGCCTGAAGCTGTGGTATCAAACAAAAACTCATCCCTTTCTCTCTCCTTTCTACTCATTCTGACCTTTTATCTCCCTCAGTCTCTCACTGACTCTATCCATTTTTATTTTGCCCTCCCTCCCTCCTTCCCTCTCTCTCCATCTCTGCTGATTGTGTGTCAGAGGGGTGCATTCAGAAGAGGCTCCAGAGGATCTATAGGACTGTAAATAGAACAGCTGCCAAATCGAAGACATTAGGGACTCCTAGATGTTATCAGCAGCCTTTTGTGATGTTGTGTTTGATCTGAGTTTTTATTTTTGGGGGAGGGAAGGGGGGGACAAACAGGCAGCAACAAATATGTAATGAAGTCCAAATATAGATATGCAGCAGCTTGATTGTTCAATGTAATGCACAACTTGATCATCGTGTTTCGGAGGAATGTTATATTGGATTGTTTTTGTTTTGACATCGCATGTCCCAGTGATATCAGCTGTGTTTGTGAAAGAGCATCTTGTGGAAAGAGTGCTGAGCAGTTTTTCATCCAAAGCAGGATGATGCAGGCTGAGGATGTTAAAAGTACCGTTTTCATTCTCACACGCTTGCAGACGAGAATCTCAACATCGTTTTGCCGACATAAAGAGACAGTGAGCTTCTCTTGTGGTATTTCGCTAACAGGTCACTCCTCCTCTTCTGGTGTTCAAATATTAACGATCACTTCCTTTAACATTAACGTGAAAGGACCCTGGTGTATTCCGCTAACACATTAATTAATTAAAAGACACAAAGAACTTTGACAGAGACAGTGACAAGTTCACGAAAACAGTCGATCAAGCCTTTTGAAGGACATTTTCTGGTGAGCTAAGGACCAACTCTTGCAGCTCCTCTTAAACTGGAAGTGAAAACAGCCGTAACCCTTGGTGGTTGGTATCAGTAGAAAGATTTAGGCTGATTCATAAGGAGAGAGTGATTAAGTCTTGAGGAACTCCAGCTATAGAGCTTAGGCATCTGTGTGGGGGTGGATGAGAAGGTAGTGGAGGATTTTCCTTTTAAGGATGTCAAAGATCTCGTCTTCCAATCAGCTGACATAAATCACCTGGCTGACTCCACATTCATCCACGTCCCACCAGGACTAATTAAATTAAACAGCAGTTCCTGTGTTGGGAACTCCCTCCTCCTGCTGTACGGAACCAGGCTGTGAAATCTTTACCTGTTTTAGTTGTCATTCTTTCCTCTGCTCACTCTCACTGTCTCAATATATATTTCTCTCTCCCCCTCTCTCTCTCTCTCTCTCTCTTTCTCTCTCTCTCTCCCTCTCTCTTTCCTTCTCTCTCTCTCTCTCTCCCTCTGTCTCTCTCTCTATCTCTCTCTCTCCCTCTCATATGCTTTATCTCTCTCTGATTCTCTCTCCAGTTGTGTTTCCTTGGCTATTGAAAAGGCTTTTGAACATTGCATATTTGATTTTCAAAACAGGATATATTTAGGGAGTCAGGTTGCTGAGTGGTTAGGGACGTCGGAGTAGTGATAACAAGGTTGTCTGTCCGATTCCCGGCCGAGGCAACATGACGTGTCCTTATGCAAGGCACTTCACCCTACTCGTCTCAGGGGGGGAATGTCCTTGTACTTGCTGTAAGTCGCTCTTGATAAGAGTGTCTGCTGAATGACTGCATGTAAATCCATGCTGAATGCAGAACCTAGATCAACAAAAGACACTCATAATTATTCTCCTCCGCAGTGCTGCAATGCTGTAAGTAGTGGAGTGTTGTTAATAGTAGCAAACTAAAGGTTTTGCAATCTGTTAAACAAGCTGAGGAGTTTGATAAGTTACCCCAGCAACACTGTGTCATTTTCAACCAAATTATCAATTACGTGGATATAATTCAATTTCTTACAGCTGCCTGTTCTTCTGTATATTTGTATTCAGTTGTAATCTTCTTCAGCACTTCACTCTTTGACAACTTATTTAGAGACGTTTTTTTCATCTGCATTCTAGCGCCAAAATTTGTTCTTCAAATCCATCATGTTAAGGAAAGGATGAGCTAACCTTGCTCTCCAGAAGAAAGAATGAGCTAACCTTGCTCTCCAGAAAGGATGAGCTAACCTTGCTCTCCAGAAAGGATGAGCTAACCTTGCTCTCCAGAAAGAATGAGCTAACCTTGCTCTCCAGAAAGGATGAGCTAACCTTGCTCTCCAGAAAGGATGAGCTAACCTTGCTCTCCAGAAAGGATGAGCTAACCTTGCTCTCCAGAAAGGATGAGCTAACCTTGCCTGCGATCCCAGAAACTGATGAAAGCCAACAGGACTGAAAGTGATGTTGGATTAAGATCATAGCAGAGTTTCATAACTATGAGTGATATCACAATATCAATTAGAGTCACAATAACAAACACAAACATACGTATACTTGAACTGAGTTTCTAATCCACCCTGCAGTAGACCACCCAGAGCTCTGAAGGCAGCAAGCCCAACCTTACCTCACCCCACCAGAAGCTGCGGAGGCCTATAGACACATTCCACTCCATTGAGTCCAAACCCAGTCCCTGATGAGAGAGAAAGGAGAGAGAAAAGGAGGGTGGAAAAAGAAAAGAAAGAAATCCCTTAATCCCTGAATTGGGACAAGTTTCTTGTGAATGATTCAATTTCCTCTTCATTGTGTCATGTGAGGTTTGGGCTGTAGTCTCTCAGAGTCTCTCAGAATGGGCTGTAGTCGTTGTTCTGGTGAAGTTCGTCCCCCTGGAAGAAACAGAACAAAGAAGACACTGCAAGGTAAATCTGAGATGGTATTTTTGGATCTGCAATCTGCTGTTTAGCTTTGGCACTGTTTTAAAATGACTTGAATTCACTTTTATCCAACTGAGACTTGGTCAATTGGAGGGGCGACTGTGAATGCTCATCCCCGTGTGGTGACATGAATCTGGCTCTGGGCTACAGACTTGATAATGACGGGAGCGAATAAACCCCCATTCTGGTTTTGTCTGATTCTGATTCTGAGCCACTCAAACCTAACAGAAGGGTTGATCTCCAACATCTCAAATAGGAATATGATACCATATCATGTTCTCTGTGGCAGCAGACATATTTTCCTTTTTTAACACGATTGAAAGGTAGAAATGGTTCTTTGTCAGGTTTCGGAGTGGCTTGGAAACTATTTTAAATGCCAGCCAATGCCATGGTGATTTTGCACATAGTTCAGTTTGGTATATAGCTAACAACCTCAATATAAATGGAATCTATAGGTCGAAACTTCACACTCTAGTACTTAAGCATGGTCAGTGTCACCAATTAAAAGCATTATGGCAGCTTGAAGTGAAATCTTGGTAATTTTAGACTCCTTTGTGGTCAAAGTCTTAATGACCCATTGGCCTCCAAACATTCCTAAATTGAGTTCACCAGAATTAATCAATGAGAAACATATGCTGCTCAAGAGTTTCTGTGACATCAGGAGCCTTGCAAGATGAGATCCATCTGTGTCCCTGGACCACAGTCACACCATTAAACCCTGTTTTCAGTCCAGAGAACAGCTTTAGACTGGGAGAAAAGCTTGGTTAGTTTATTTGATGATGTGTGTCTGTCCTCTCACAGTGACGCTCTGTGTTGTTTCAGGAAAGACAGAGAAAACAAAGCAGATTATCAGTGATAGGAGGCAGGACAAAGAACACTGATTATTTCTGTACACGTCTTTCTACCTACGCAATAAGTCGGACGCAACAAATTATTTCTGAAATATGCCATTTATCATGAAACTGAAGTACTTTTTGAGATAATCCTCATCCTGATGTGGGGAAATACAGGCTAGGTGATTTAAATTGATATTAAGATGCCTTATCAATCATGTTTCTAACTATACATGGTATCAAAGTGTGATAAATGTGTAAACAACTGATCTAAAAATACCAACATGCTTTACATACCCAGTCTCTACCGAGTCCAATTTGTGGTGGAAAATACATTCAGTTATTGATTTATATTCTAATAAACCTTGTTTCTACCTGTCTACTGTCCCACACAAAGCTCCCATATGTAATTGCATTTCTAAGATAATATAACACACAATCACTCACCTGAATGAGCTGACAGCAGTGTCAACATAGCTGTGCATAAAACACACTGGCTTGTCATTAACTAGACACCACAGCACTACACCACAGCAATACACCACAGCACTACACCACAGCACTACACCACAGCACTACACCACAGCAATACACCACAGCACTACACCACAGCACTACACCACAGCACTACACCACAGCAATACACCACAGCACTACACCACAGCACTACACCACAGCACTACACCACAGCAATACACCACAGCACTACACCACAGCAATACACCACAGCACTACACCACAGCAATACACCACAGCACTAAACCACAGCACTACACCACAGCACTACACCGCAGCACTACACCACAGCACTACACCACAGCACTACACCACAGCACTACACCACAGCACTACACCACAGCACTACACCGCAGCACTACACCACAGCACTAAACCACAGCACTACACCACAGCAATATACCACAGCACTACACCACAGCACTACACCACAGCACTACACCACAGCACTACACCACAGCACTACACCGCAACACTACACCACAGCACTAAACCACAGCACTACACCACAGCAATATACCACAGCACTACACCACAGCACTACACCACAGCACTACACCACAGCACTACACCGCAGCACTACACCACAGCACTAAACCACAGCACTACACCACAGCAATATACCACAGCACTACACCACAGCACTACACCACAGCACTACACCACAGCAATACACCACAGCACTACACCACAGCACTACACCACAGCACTACGCCACAGCACTACGCCACAGCACTACACAGCACTACACTTGACAAGATAATAGTTCTGCTAAGAGCCTCTGAGATATTAGGATATATACAGGATGTATCAACATCTCAAACAACATCAATCAAGCTGCAGTTAATTCCAGAACCATCTGTCTCTCCCAGATGCACATTGACAGCACCTGGCATTTACATTAGAATGAGAACAGTCATTTAGACGGATCACACACCTACATTAACATGACATCACACAAAAAGTTGCGTGTGTGTTGGGGGTGTGGTTGAGTGTGTGTCGGTGAGTGTGTGTGTGTGAGTGTAGTTGAGTGTGTGTGTGTGTGTGTGTGTGTGTGTTTGTGTGTTTGTGTGTGTGTGGGTGGGTGGGTGTGGGTGTGGCTGAGCGTGTGTGTGTGGGTGAGTGTGTGTGTGTGTGTGTGTGTGTGTGTGTGTGTGTGTGTGTGTGTGTGTGTGGGTGGGTGGGTGGGTGTGGCTGAGCATGTGTGTGTAGGTGTGTGTGTAGGTGTGTAGGTGAGTGTGCATGTATTTGAGAGCCTGTCAGCTCAGTGTGCAGGCTGTTGAAAACATGTTATCTGCAGCACTCAGAAGCAGCCAGGATGCTGAGGGACAAACTGGGTTTTGTGTAGCAGCTGTGTGGAATGGCAGGTTAGTGTTTCTTTCAGAGAGTCAGAGAGGGAGCAGAAGTCTGATGAAAGAAGGAGACTGGCTCTGACCCATCATCACAACTTCCTGTTCATTCTGGGGAACATTTTCCTTTTCCAAATATTTCTGGAAATAATGTATAACTAAACTGATGTAAACACTTCAGTGATGTTGAGCAAGAAATTTTATCAGTTATACATGATATATAGTTTTGATTGGCTGGATATACCTGTGTTGCAATGTGGATGTGTTTTGATTGGCTGGACAACGTTTTTGGACGTCAATTTGAGCCCAGCGTTGTCTGTACACTGAAAAGAGGCCAATGCTGTTATGAAAACATAAACATTTCCATGTTCTTTCTCTCCCTCTTACCCTCTTGCTATGCCTCTCTCTCTCTCTCCCTCTTTCTCTCTCTCTCTCTCCCTCTCTCTCTCTTCCTCTCTCTCCCTCTCTCTCTCCCTCCTCCCCTCTTTCTGCTGTGCTGTCCATCCAAAGCAGTTGCTTCTTAGAGGAAGCCCAGTCCTAATTGACAGATCTGCAGGGCCAATCAAAGGTCTTCCATATATGCATGAGGCCTTGTCAAGGCTGCTTTCATCAGGACCAGAGCTTCTGCACCTGCTTCACGTCTCAAATGAACCTCCTACATTCATGTCCTCGTATATCTTTTCTGGGTTCAACTGTTTATGGAAGGTTGTTGGACACAGGCGGTTGGAGATATTTCCAATGCCAAGGCAATGTCCTTGAAAAGCATTGAATTTGGACCAAAACATTGAATACAATGGAAAAGCATTTAGCAGGTAATAAAATCTCAAAATGTTGGAGGAAGGAAACCCCTGACCCAGGAAATGAAATCTTTTGTTGACGACCATGACAGAGGCAAACTAGCTGCCTCTAATAACATGCAAACTAGCTGCCTCTAATAACATGCAAACTAGCTGCCTCTAATAACTTCCCCTTTCTGTAACCTCTCTTCTTCTTTGGCTTCCTCTCCTCTTCACTACCTTCTAAATCGTGTCCTCCTGTTCTCCTCTTTCCTATCCAGTCCTCCCATCACCGTCTGTCATTGTCTTTCTGTTATATCTTTCACCCTTCCACCACTCCCCACGTTCTGTCTCCTCTCCCCACCTTTATCTCACTCACATCTTCCTACTGCTTACCTCAAACAGCTTACCATTCCCAGAACGAGCCTGTTCTACACTACTAATGAGCACAGGAAAGGGCTGGTATGGAGGTAGAGTGTTATACTCCCCACTGTGTCATCCCCCTCCACTCCCTGCCCACATCTCTATACTCTGTCTCCACTGTCTAAGTGTGAGGACCCATGTCCAGCTGGTCACCAACGGTAACCAGTGGTAAGCAGCGGGGGCCCACGGAGGTTTTGACCCCTGTGGTGTTGATGGTGGTGCTCTTCATAGCAGGGGTGATACCCCATGGGGGCAGTAATGAGAAAAGACGACCTGCCACTGAGAGAGGCAGTAATTACTCTGTTCCATTTATCTGACACACATGCCTGAGTCCTCTTTACCTGTCTGTCTACCCTCTTCTCACCTGTCTACCTGCAGTGTTCTCTGCCTACATGCAGATGACTGGTCACTATCTCTCTCTGTCTTACGCTCTCTCACACACCTCATCTGCATCTTCCTCCCTTCTTCTCTTCTTCTTCTCTTCTTCCTTCAACTCAGTTAAAAGGTTTTCTGTCCGTGCTTTTTGACTCTTAAATCTTTTCAATGATAGTGAACACAGCAGCTTTGATTTTTAAACTTGTATTCACAACATATTTAATCATCAGAGACTTCATGTCAAGTTGAAGAATAGGGTACATTTCAAAAATACCACTTCAGTTAATTGCAATAAAGTTAATTGCATGTTGAAATGTGTGACCATCAAATGTGAATAACAGCATAGTAATCATAGTAATGACAAATAGCAATCATTATTAAACAACTTTAGCTCCTGCTGCGAATCATGTGACTCAACATACCTTAAATCAACTCTATAAAGAAAAAATGCTCAGAACGTCGTTCCAACATTCAGTATTTATCTGCAGGGGATTCAAAAACATTTGGTTTTTTTCGTCCACACGTCCAAAGGAAAGCAAGAGGTTTTAGTTAAAAAGGAAGCTGCTTGCAAATCTGAAATTGTTAGTTGTTGAGAGTAAGTTTTGACAACAGTTTCTGAGGTCTTGAGTTTGTAATATGAGATCTAGATGAGAGGAGGTTGATGTCCCTTCTCTTGGCATTACACAGCCTTTCATTTGGACAGAATTTCACGCTCATCCTAACACACGTAGTCTTTATTCTTTGCCATGGGGGGACCTTTTGTGGTGTTTTATGAATATGTCACTCAGGGAGAAAAGTCTGGCAGTCATTGGTTCTCTACCATAAGAATCCAAGTCATGGTTGAAGCTTGTAGTCGTGAGCTCTTAAAGTGCCCATGGCAAGTCTAATATTCTGATGTATCTTAGATGAGGTGTGTGAAATGGCCCTACTGAAAATCCAGCATCACAAGGCAGCTGTTGTTGGGGACTGGCAGATACGTATTCCACAAATAAATTACCAAAACCTACCATTGAAGAGATAGTGTCAAGCCGAACACCCACACACATACTTACACATGTACAAGTAAACAAACACATATTAAAGGGTAACAAATGAGTCAGAGCAGAGTGTATAATCACTATTTAAATTGACTGCAGAGAAAAGCTTGATACAGGACTTGTTCTCTTCTTGTTCCCAATTTGACTGTCACTTCAGGAGGTCATGTGACAATAAAGCCTGCCAGTGCTTGTATCTGAACCCAGTGTATTGAAGGGTTTTCAATGTTGAATGTCTAGCTAACAAAATACAGAACAGTTATTGTACTGAGTGGAACCGACACCCAGTTTCATAATACAATGTGACAGACACAATGTTTCAAACACAACTGACAGACAGACAGTGTGATTGCCTTGTCCTCAAAACATTGTAAGGCTTCAAAAATGGGCCTGTTCTTCAAGGCAACACTGCCCAAACAACCTGAATTCACTTGGCAGGATACTTCTGAGTATCATGTGGTTTTGTTTTGGAACATAAATCACCATACCAACATTTTCTGCTTGGCAAACATGTGCTTCGTGCCAACAAGCTATGACAGTCTTCCACAGAGCCTCCAACAGGTCATGTTCAGATGCTTCTCTTCAAATAAACCCAGGAATGTGTTTGTTAATGTTGTGTAAATATTTTCTTAGCAGGAATAAATACCAAATGTGACTGGGAATGTTCTCCAGATAAGCATTTTCTCGTGGATTGACCTGAGAGAGGGTCAAGAAGTACATCTGCCACATAGACAAGGCTTATATGACTATTTCCACATGTAACATAGGCTTTTACTGAATGTCAGTGTGAAACACAGACTTTACGCATCAGTATGGAATGAAAAGCTTGAACTAATGTACAGATCTGACAGGCTAGTGCTAGACTCTGGCAGAGCTCAGTAATGAGCAAGACCAGCTTCTCCTGGTAAAGGTGAGCGCCACCACTGCCTATAGAACTGACCTAGTTTCCCCAGAGCAGAGAAAGAAACATAAGGAGGGAGGAAGAGAATGAGGGAGTGATGAAGCTGGGTTAACGCTGCCGTATCAGACTGTCTGTGCCATCATCTATGGCTGTCTCGCTTCACCCTGCATCTCCTTCCTCTCTGCGTCATCATCATCATATCACTCTCTGCATTGTTCCCTGGTGAAATACATTCTCAGGTGTCATCTGTTATCTGTTTCTAGTGACAGAGTTCTTATTTCACGCCTGATATCTTCTAGTTTGTCACCAGGGCTGGAGGGATATGGAACACATTGCCCAAGGTTGAGGATCAGGGTTTTGGTATTAGACCTAAAGAACCCATGTTACAAGGTTGCATACCTTGTGAACCCAATGTGTTGTGTTGACCGGTTCTACAAAGCACATCACAGAGGAGGAACCAGACATCTGGATAATATAGCATATTATGACTACTAGTTGAATTTGTCCAAATATAACAGAATTAGTATTGACTTGATTCAGGTACAGTATAAGATTCCCTTTGTGGGTTTGGTGCGCGAGACAAACAGTATTTCACCTTGTTCTGTGGAGTGTCAAAACTGCTTTTTGTCATCCAGTAGCACATGGTTTAGCCAGAGGTAAAGGTCAAGCAACAGATAGTGTCTCTCCACTCATTTCAATCGAGGTAATAGAGACAATATCTGACTGACTTTTCAGCACATGCAGGATCCTTCAAGCACACGGGACTGGGACCAGAACTGAGATGCAGCATAGAGATAAATACCTGAGTTAAATATCAATAGAGTTCTAAAGAGAGAGTGGGAAAGACCAGGGTGCAGTTCCCCTGCCCGGCCAGCAGGGTGAGAGGACATGCCACATCTCACTGTCACTCAAAATTTATTGTGACATTTAAAAGTCAGAGTATGAGAAAGAAATGCTGCTGTAATGTCAAGCCTAGGGACTTCCTGGTCACATGACACGGCTAGTCACTGCCCACTGGGAGCTTGAAGGATCTGGAGAACTAAGGGTGATGTGAGGTCTTCATGCTGGACTAAGGATGAACTAAGGGTGATGTGAGGTCTTCATGCTGGACTAAGGATGAACTAAGGGTGATGTGAGGTCTTCATGCTGGACTAAGGATGAACTAAGGGTGATGTGAGGTCTTCATGCTGGACTAAGGATGAACTAAGGGTGATGTGAGGTCTTCATGCAGGACTAAGGATGAACTAAGGGTGATGTGAGGTCTTCATGCAGGACTAAGGATGAACTAAGGGTGATGTGAGGTCTTCATGCAGGACTAAGGATGAACTAAGGGTGATGTGAGGTCTTCATGCTGGACTAAGGATGAACTAAGGGTGATGTGAGGTCTTCATGCAGGACTAAGGATGAACTAAGGGTGATGTGAGGTCTTCATGCTGGACTAAGGATGAACTAAGGGTGATGTGAGGTCTTCATGCAGGACTAAGGATGAACTAAGGGTGATGTGAGGTCTTCATGCTGGACTAAGGATGAACTAAGGGTGATGTGAGGTCTTCATGCTGGACTAAGGATGAACTAAGGGTGATGTGAGGTCTTCATGCAGGACTAAGGATGAACTAAGGGTGATGTGAGGTCTTCATGCTGGACTAAGGATGAACTAAGGGTGATGTGAGGTCTTCATGCAGGACTAAGGATGAACTAAGTTCAAGTCCTCTTTGGCTCCCTGGCATAATCCAACGTGTGTACAGGAGGTGCTGGTGTCCTTATGATGAGAGGCTTTTATAGCACTGGTCAGTGACATGCACTATCCACAAGTCTAACCAATAGTGGCTGGTAGGTGTGCAATAGTTGTGCAACGGTCAGGTTCCTGGATGTCAAAACTTGTCACTCCACACAATATGGAGTTCTGTAAAGTATTGAGAGTTGACACAGACTTTAGAATGAGCTTTCCTCTGAAGTGCCTTGGAAGTAGATGGCTGATCTTCTGTGCTCTCAGACACCAGCCCCCCCCCCCCCCCCACCCACCCCCCCCCCCCCCCCCCCTTCAGACCCACATAATCAGTAACAATATGTAGCAATCATCTGCTGTCATTGGAAAGTGTACTAGGAACTAGGATTACCATGGTAACCCTTCAGTTCTGCTGTTTGCCAAGTCGCTAAATTATCAATGTTATGGAAATACAAGTGTGTGATTGCATTTCTATAGTTTATTTATTTAAAAGCATGAAATGTGTTACATGATAGGCACAAGCAGGCTGTACACTTAAATACAATATATTTCCAAACTGGGCAAAGTGACAACCAAACAACTACAGAGTTCATCTATATCATGATGTTAAAATATATTTGCATTGCTGGTTGTCCTGGAACATTAGTGCTACGGACCTGAGCCTCTGAAGTCCAGCAGAGTATCTTCTGAGCCTCTATCATCCTTAGTGATCTTGTTATCTTGAATAAAACCTTTTTTTTTTTACTTTATAGCAGTTTGTCTGAAGTCTGAGTGATCATTGTCTGGTCTTTGGCTCCTGAGATAAGGAATAACAATGCTGTGATCAATAGGCCAGGTAGTTACAATGTTGATCGCTGGACCTCAACTGATACTGTCAGTTATATCAGGCTGTCTTTGTCCTATCATTCTACGTCCTCCCTCCACTCCCTTCCCTCCCTCCCTCCCTCCCTCCCTCCCTCCCTCCCTCCCTCCCTCCCTCCCTCCCTCCCTCCCTCCCTCCCTACCCCAAACACACACACACATTTACTTGTCTCTTTGTCTCACAATCTCCATGTAGAGCAAAACCGTAAAAACCTTTTCCTGTCTTCAAAGGGCAATGCAGAAACTTTGGTTAGCATCCGACTCTTTTAAGATTCTTTATGGTTCAAGGTACATTTGGTTCATGGTACATTTAAAACTGCAGTTTTATGGAGTGACATGGTTTTTCAGATAGCGAAAGAAAGTTTGGTACTGGTGTATGAAATCTGATTGAAACCACTGCTGATAATCCCAGAATTGTTTGGGTGGGAAAGTGTGGTTTCGGGAAGGATAAGTGACATTCTGCAGTCATAAAAATGAAAAGACAGGAAGTCAGGATGAGAGGCAGGAAGCAGTCATGTGAGAGAGGTCAATTGTTAGTGATAAGGTCAGTTTTGGAGTGAGAGAGGATGACCTGGTCACAGATGTTTGGTTGGATGGGAGAACAGCATTAGCCGATAGCATGTTATCACCTCCATGTCTAGGACAACAGTATCATCTTGAGATGGAAAATGTTCCTTACAGCTGTCATACAGGAAATGGAGCGTTAGAATTTCCTCACCCCATCTCACATTTCCCCCCCCAGAGAGTTACAAGGTAGCCCCAGGTGAAGCTTAGCCCTTCTAAGGTTTAAGGCACAATTTTTTTGCACCTCTGACTAAGTTGTAAACCCAAGGTTGTTCTCATTCCCTGCATTGTGTTCCTGTCTGTCTGTTTTGGACTGCTTGGGGAGGGGTCATTAGGATGGTGAGGGTCTGAAAAGGATTAAGTACCAGGGATTTGTTTGGGATTTACACCCCCCTAACACCTGAAACAACTCCAGACCTCACGCTATGGGCCTTAAAGGGAGACAAGCTCAGAAAACATCTCATATTTTACACCCAGATCATGTTTTTCTTTTCCTGCCAAAAAATATTTACGTGGTCTTACAACGAAAGGACCTTTGATTGTAAATTCTGTTGAGATTTTACAGGCACTTAAGTTTTACTTAAACTGTGCGTCAGCAAATCCCATCACCGCCTTCACAGTGTGAAAAGAGGGATTTTCTGGCGGACATGAGGGGAGGGGTGGAGAGTCTTATTTGCACTCAGAGGAAATTCATTTATAAAAACACTTGGCAACTCTGCGTAAAGGCGCCTCTGTTTAAGTGACTGGCCTGTTGGCTTTTTATAGAACGGCAGCTTAGAGAGTGGCATTACATCTTTCGCTCCTCTTGAAATTGTCACTCAATAATCCTGCTTTTGGCAAAGAGGAATGCAACTAGATTAATGCCAAAACCCCAGATTTGGGAGTTATCAACAGAGGGGCAAAGTCATGGACCTCTTAATACAGTCACTTCTCTGCTAGTTAGCAAAAGTTCATCCGTTTTCATTCCATTGCCACGCCATAGAAATGTCTTAGCATATTGGTATGGTGTGAGTGCCGGTTGCCCAGATAAAGACTTGAGGGTAGGGCAGTGAGGCGCTACAGGGATTTAATAACAGTCGTGTCCATCTGTAGCAGCACGGGGGGTCAGCAATCTGTCTGTGTGAAGCCCCTCCTGTACTGCTCTCCCTGGAAAAGGTCCCATTTTTGATGGCTAAGTCTTTTAGGGTTAGGCTGCGTAATGGAAACATCAGGTGTGCTTTACTGTCAAGGGTTGGACTTTGAAGATCAGCTGTCTGATCAGATGGGAAGAATAGATACACAAAGTAGAAAAGTCAAGGAGCTCTAACAAGGTTGACCTGAGCTGGTTCCTCCATTGTGCTACTAATTCTCCATGCCCCCTTTCCCCTCCTCCTCCCCCCTCCAGATGTGACAGGGTCTATGGAGGACCGTGTCTCGTAGATTTGTCCCCTGCTGTAGTGATGTGGCCTGGGGAGGACGGCTGCTGCTCTCTTGAGTAGAAAGGCCATCCTGTGTGAGAGGAGTCAGAGCAGATCCAGACATTGTCCCCGCTCAGCAAGATGGGAAACCCAGTCACACCCCCTTCTCTGTGGAGCTGATGGCTTGGTTTTTCAGTGTGTGTGTGTGTTTGCGTGTGTGTGTGTAAACACAGTGCTTTTACACACATATAAAACAAGGATAAAGTTGACTTCCTACAAGTGTGTAAACAACAGTATAAAGACCCCACAATCCTGTGGATGTCTGGCATGTATTTGTCTCAAAAGATAAAAGATCCACAGTAGATAAAGAGTAAATGAGTCACACAAATATAGACAGTGGTCACACTGGTCCCTGTTACTGGAACAGTCACTTCAGGATGTCTAGTGGATTCTCCTTGACGTTGTCTTTGGTGGTAGACAGTCTGTAAGCTCCTGCCAACATGTTGCTAGTGATTTAAGATGGATTACAGGTTTGTGTCCAAAGCTTGGTCGAATCTTGTGTGGAGGATCCTATCATCATCGCTAGAACTGAATATTTTGAGTAGAGTGGTTAAAAAACTGTCCAGAACTGCAGTATGTATTTATCTCAACTGTTGTGGGTTTTGTGGGGTTACAGAACATTACTCAAGTTACCAGTACTTCTAGTATTCAGGGTTTGTTTATGTCATACAGGAAGCTTGGTGTTTAAGTTAACAAACAAACTCATCCATTACTCAATGTTTATCACAATCATCTCTGCTGTATTGTAATCTATTTTAATCTGTCCTTCAACCAGGCATAGGTCATGAAAACCATGTCCATATTGGCTGGCCTCAAGAGCATTGGACAGCCTTGTGAGACTGTGTGTGCATGTGTGTGTGTGTTTGTGCATGTGCGTGTGTGTGTGTGTGTGTGTATGTGTGCGTGCATGCGTGTGTGCATGTGTGTGTATGCGTGTGTGTGCATTTGTGTGTGTGCGTTTGTGTGTGCGTGTGTGTGCATGTGTGTGTGTGCGTTTGTGTGTGCGTGTGTGTGCATGTGTGTGTGTGCGTTTGTGTGTGTATGTGTGTGCATGTGTGATCTCCCAACTTGCCTCTTGAAACCCACCCATGTCAGCAGTCAAGAGTAATGTGCATCAGGCTGTCAAATAGAGTCAATTTAGGTCATGTCAGGATTAAATCACATACAATATTTCTACTATGTTTAGTCTGCTACCATTTCCTGCTGAGGATTTGGCATCTTTACTGGACTGGATAATGTTCTGCAGAAAGACTGCTAACTTTTTCTCTGATCCAACTAACTAATTTAGCACAGAACTAATGTAGTACAGAACTAATGTAGCACAGACCTGATATAGCACATATCTGATGTAGTACAGACCTGATGTAGCACAGACCTGATTTAGTACAGACCTGATGTAGCACAGATCTGATGTAGTACAGATCTGATGTAGTACAGACCTGATGTAGTACAGACCTGATGTAGCACAGATCTGATGTAGTACAGATCAGATGTAGTACAGACCTAATGTAGTACAAACCTAATGTAGTACAGACCTGATGTAGTACAGACCCTAACCAGAACAGGCCTGTACCCTAACCCTGGTGTAGTGTGTAGCAACATGGCCCTAACCCAAGTGTGTGTGCGTGTGTGTGTGTAGAAGAGGAGGAGGATTGCTTTGACTACATGTATTCAGCAGTAATATATGGCTCTTAGCCTGTGGTTGCTCGTGGTGGGAATTTGAATGACTTCTAACTCCAGATCTCTGAGAGGGAACTGCTACATCATCAACTGCGACCAGTTGCTATCAAATAGCGCCAAAGTGGGGGGGGAAACGGACTGAATCCAGACCAAACTTATTTAATGTGACACAATATCGTTTGTGTATAATATTTTATTATTATCTCGGTGAACACAGCTGGCTGGAGAAAATAGGTTGTTTAGGTGTGTCTATGTGTTCAAAAAATATCATATCATGCCTGGAAGTCCAACTTGGACCAAAGCATCCAATCAGAAAATGTTTCAACTTCTAGAGCGAGCGAGCGAGCGAGAGAGAGAGAGAGAGAGAGAGAGAGAGAGAGGAGAGAGAGACAGAGAGAGGATAGAGTGAAAGAAAAGAGAGAGATGAGAGAGGGAGAGATGGAGAGAGGGAGAGAGAGAGGGAGAGAGAGAGACAGAGAGAGAGGGAGAGAGAGGGAGACAGAGAGAGAGAGAGAGGAAGACAGAGAGAGAGAGAGAGAGAGAGAGAGGGAGAGGGGGGGAGAGAGGGAGAGAGAGAGAGAGAGAGAGAGAGAGAGGGGGGAGAGAGAGGGAGAGACAGAGAGAGAGAGCGAGAGAGAGAGAGAGAGAGAGAGAGAGAGAGGGGGAGAGACTCGCAGCTCTGCCAGTATTCAGTCATTATTTGCTCTCAGTGTGGCCGCAGCAGGATCCACAGGATTCCCTCAACTCAACGTTTGATTTTAACAGACTTCAGATCTGGTAAGTCCGCTGTTATTGAGGTTTCTGTTGGTATTATTTGACATTCTTAATAGACCAGCTGCTGACCAGCTGCTTAATAGACCAGCTATTTTAGAGTTAAGGAGTAGGTAGCCTGTTCATCTGCTGTTTATTAGGGTTATGTGATGTGATGTTCATTATATCTACAATACTGTGTGTTAATGGGCTGACTGACCCCAGTCAAGCCAACATAAAGTAACAATAATCTCAGTGACGCGAGTCTTGATTTGAAATACACAATATATCGCTACAGTCCTCAGAATAACGGGGTATCGCATTTTAAGGAATTTTCAAGAAATAAACAAATAAAATATCGTTGATTTGTGAGTTAGGGCTAAAATTAGCCCTAAAATTAATTATTTGTTTATCGGCGCTGGATGTTGGAACTGTGAACTAAAAGTTAAGAAAACCTGTTTTTTTTATTCGCATTTAGTCTCCAATCTTCCAAGTTCTCCATTGAATCTTATTGACAGGCTAAAGCTGGACAGACTGGGACTGTTTCTCTAAGGTTCAGTTTTTAACACTCAGTTAATTATCAGTCTAATGTGGATGAAAAACACACTTTTACGCAGAAATTCACTTGTTTAATAGCTTTGAGATAAAAAAAAAAAAAAAAAAAATCCCATGCTTGAATTGAAGAGAGACAGATTTGATCAGAAAGTGTCTTTTTTCCATGACAGTGACCTTTAGATTAGATTAGATATACTTTTTTACACCTGTATTTACCTGTGCTGCGTCTGAACCTGGATTAATAACCTCCAGTCCTAAATTCTGATTCATTTAAAGCTATTTGGAAACTGAAGTAGGATGTTTTAACTGTGAAAGGGTTTGATTCACCGTGTCCTCTTGTGGTGGTGCCAGAGCCAAAACAAATCACAAAAAGGAAACGTTCCCCACTTCATTTATTGAAATTCGTAAACATAAAATGTTAGAAAGATTTGGATCTAGCGATATATTTCTGCAGCTGTTACTGCCCTGAGAGGAAAGCTCATCTGATACATCTGAAAGTAAATGACGAACAGCTGCATAGTGGATATATATTTTAACTATATCGGTTCAGGTGCATAGTGGATATATATTTTAACTATATCGGTTCAGCTACATAGTGGATACATATTTTAACTATATCGGTTCAGGTGCATAGTGGATATATATTTTAACTATATCGGTTCAGCTGCATAGTGGATATATATTTTAACTATATCGGTTCAGCTGCATAGTGGATATATATTTTAACTATATCGGTTCAGCTGCATAGTGGATATATATTTTAACTATATCGGTTCAGCTACATAGTGGATACATATTTTAACTATACCGGTTCAGGTACATAGTGGATATATATTTTAACTATACCGGTTGTCCTCTGTTCTGTTGTTCAGCAGCCTGTGATGTGATTCAGTGAGTCATGAACATGAATAATGCCCATCTCACCACCTTAGCTGAATTTCAAGGAATTACGGCAAGCTTCTACCTTTAAAACATCCCAGTTGCCTGTAGGCTGACAGTCTTATTACTTCCTCCTCTTTAAGAGCATTGTGAGTCTGGCTGGAATAGTTTACTGATGAAGTATCACAGTGAGAAGATCGAGAGGCAGCATGTTCCAAGACCTTCCTGTGATGTGTGTTGCTTTCGATGAAAGCATTTTCTAAAACATTGTTATTATTGTCATAACATGTTTGTGATGAACAAATGTAAATTATACATGCAACAGGAAAGGTAGCCTTATATTTTTAATGGACATTCTACTGAGCCAAGAAATGATTAAATCCAAGTGTGCAGATATCACAATGACATCATTTCATTCAATTAAATGAGAGTCTCAGTATGCAAATGAGCACAGTCTGTAAACAGGTCTGCATGTTATTTAGACTGCATGCTTTGACACCTCACAGGACAATGAGCCATTGTACTGAGTGTTTGTCAACCTACTGACGAGTGAGATAACATTGAATATTACAGCTGAGCCATCATCAACTGTTACACTGAGAAACTTATCTGTTAGGGTCAGAGTGGATTTCCATGGTTTTATCTTCACAAAGGCTTCACACACAGAGTCCGTTAACCTGAGGAGACAAATCCATTCAAAAGCCTTTCTGATTCTAGAACAACCAAATAAAGGTTCATCGCATCATTTTAGTGTTGTTTTCTTCTTCCGATCTGAACCATTTATTCAAAATGAAAAATAGGTCACCTCGAGCATTGTGTACCTTAGTATGTATCAGAATCAGAATCCCAGAAATCACAGGGAGGTTGTCTGCAAATCAACAGTTTCTTTTGACATGAAATCATCTGAGTCTGTCCACTGACAAAATGGCGCTTGTTTAG
Source organism: Neosalanx taihuensis (assembly GCA_030340665.1). Classification (NCBI taxonomy): domain Eukaryota; kingdom Metazoa; phylum Chordata; class Actinopteri; order Osmeriformes; family Salangidae; genus Neosalanx; species Neosalanx taihuensis. Next base: position 15,538,834 of record CM059300.1, on the reverse strand, counting down.
AGTTTTTTGAGCTGCTTCTCTTCAACTGATCTTTATGCTCTATTTGACAGTGGCAGCAGTGATGTCTTACTGGAGACAACTCTGTTTGTACACAGCTTGTTTGAAGCGCAGGCAAACAGTGTCATTGGATGACACTGGGGTTTTTAACGCAACATTGTGACTGAGTCAAAAGAGACTGAAATAAGGAATTGGGTGTGCACGTGATTGCTGATAGTAAAATAATGTGTGACAAAAACAGTAGTGATTAGGCCCACCTAATTAGACAGAGATATCAGTTGGGTATTTTGAGTTTTTCATAGTTTATTCTTATATTGTGTGCAAATATACAAAACATGAACAGGTTGTGTCCTTAGACTAAGTATTAGTTGCTACAATCTTATCTTGTATTTATCTTCATCTTGTATGCAAGGTTGCTGTGAATGTGATGTCAGATTGTAAAATACACAGGTCTCTTGCTGTCCCTGCTAAAACAAATGAATGGTTTATTTCTGTCTCCTCCTCTTCCTCTTCCTCCCAGTCACCCTGGTGTTAAATCCACAGCTCCCAGTAGACCACTCCCCCTACGTAAAGTTTGACGCGTTCGATTTGTAACACGCAGCCATGATCAGCTACTGGCTGACGAGCTTAATTAACGACAGCAATACACACAAGGGCTGAATGAGAGGTAGACTCCTACAAAAATGGTCTGAAATGTTTTTAATAGACTTATGCAACAGTTGTTGTTTCCCAATACACAAAAAACACAAAGATTTGGAGATTGTGTTGATTTCCATGTTTGGAACCTCCATGTGGTTTCCATCTCTCATTCCCTGCTTGTGTGGTAGCAGGACACTGTCCAGTCCCAGTGCTCAGCAGACAGTGTGGTAGCAAGACACTGTCCAGTCCCAGTGCTCAGCAGACAGTGTGGTAGCAAGACACTGTCCAGTCCCAGTGCTCAGCAGACAGTGTGGTAGCAAGACACTGTCCAGTCCCAGTGCTCAGCAGACAGTGTGATAGCAGGACACTGCAGGACACTGACCAGTCCCAGTGCTCAGCAGACAGTGTGGTAGCAGGACACTGTCCAGTCCCAGTGCTCAGCAGACAGTGTGGTAGCAGGACACTGTCCAGTCCCAGTGCTCAGCAGACAGTGTGATAGCAGGACACTGCAGGACACTGTCCAGTCCCAGTGCTCAGCAGACAGTGTGGTAGCAGGACACTGTCCAGTCCCAGTGCTCAGCAGACAGTGTGATAGCAGGACACTGCAGGACACTGTCCAGTCCCAGTGCTCAGCAGACAGTGTGGTAGCAGGACACTGTCCAGTCCCAGTGCTCAGCAGACAGTGTGGTAGCAGGACACTGTCCAGTCCCAGTGCTCAGCAGACAGTGTGATAGCAGGACACTGCAGGACACTGTCCAGTCCCAGTGCTCAGCAGACAGTGTGATAGCAGGACACTGCAGGACACTGTCCAGTCCCAGTGCTCAGCAGACAGTGTGGTAGCAGGACACTGTCCAGTCCCAGTGCTCAGCAGACAGTGTGGTAGCAGGACACTGTCCAGTCCCAGTGCTCAGCAGACAGTGTGATAGCAGGACACTGCAGGACACTGTCCAGTCCCAGTGCTCAGCAGACAGTGTGGTAGCAGGACACTGTCCAGTCCCAGTGCTCAGCAGACAGTGTGGTAGCAGGACACTGTCCAGTCCCAGTGCTCAGCAGACAGTGTGGTAGCAGGACACTGTCCAGTCCCAGTGCTCAGCAGACAGTGTGGTAGCAGGACACTGGTAGTGTGGTAGTATGGCACTTCACATAATCGAATGTGCTTTAGAACAATCTGTTGGTCCCCATATGGTGACTTGCCAGTGTTGTTTGTTGTATCTCTTGCTTTATGTTGTTGCTTTATGTTCACAATCGTTGTGTTATGCATTTATAGTTCTTCCCTTGGCACTTATTGGTTCTCATGATGTATGATTCACGATCTAAAAAAACCCACTGTGTTCGGGGTCTATCACGTTGCTATGCTCAATGACTGATGCTCTTTGTAAAAGCTCTCTCTTGTAAGTCGCTTTGGATAAAAGCGTCTGCTAAATGAATAAATGTAAATGTAAAATGACTCTGTCCAGTCCCAGTGCTCACCTCTCTCCAGTGTCTCAGTGAACTGCACTAGAGGTTTTCTCTGCATTGTAAAGATAAAGCAAAGCCTTCACCAAGCCTGTGGTGTTTTGAGAGCAGTGTGAGTGACATAACTCAAAGCGATCAACATCACTCCCTGTGTCTTATAATCGCCATGACCTCTGACCCCTGAGATCATCGGCTGCTCGAATTAACAGTGGCTTCTCTCTTCATTAGACTTCATGTTATCTCTTTTACCAATCTATCATTCTCTCTTTCTCTCTTTCATCCTCACCAACTTCTTCACTCTCACCCCGGCTTGTGTTGTGTGGGAGTTCATGAAAGCTCTCATGTATTGATGTGCCCTCCAAGTGTTTATTCTAAATGAGGACATAGATAGATGGTGGGCTGTGTCTCTCTGTGGGTCAGATAGCTTGAAGTGCTGATGTTGTAGTGGTGTGAAACCTGCTCTGTTAAAGGACCTGTAGAAGTGGTCGTTTGGTCTTGTGGGAGATGTTGTGTGTTTGCTCTGTATGTCACACACACACACACACACACACACACACACACACTTAACGATAGCAGAGCCAGACATGAGCTCATTTGCATAGCAATAGGGCACAACATTCCAGTTCCTGGTCTCAATACAGCCGGCAGGAGAGAGAATGGATTGGAGGTTCCCAGAGTTCACTAACCTGCCATAAAACTGCAGTTCTCACACTGTCTCCTCCTCCAAGAAACCCCAATAAACACCTCAAAACAAACTCACAAGCACACAAAGTAACACACATACACCCAAACATAGTCAATACACACAAAGGCCAAACCGGAATCCTATTTGTAAATGTTGTAAAAACACAAAGACACATAAACACATCCATTACACACACAACAGAGGTAAGAAGAGGCACCGCAGTGTCAAACACCAAGAACAGTAAACCAGGTATGGGTTCAACACCAGACCAAACTGGACTAGACTGGACTAGGCTGGACTAGACCTGACCAGAGTGTAAACCCGTACATGATGACACTAGATACCATCATTCAGACTCAGAATACTTCATCATATATAGTCGCTGTCACAGTGTTGTGTCCAGGGTTTTCTGAAGCCCCAGATCTGGCTGCTGCTGCCTGAGATGTCCCATCTGGTGTGAGTGATGGTCTGGGACTGTGGGGCTCAGGAGAGACACATGAATGTCCTACTGAGTAAAGCGAGAAAAACACACAACACACACGCACTTAATAGTTATTATCGCTCCCTGTTAAGATTAGGGAATGCTGCAGGGATTATGGGGGGTTGGACAAGGGGGGAAGGGATTGTATGAGATGGTAGCAGTTTGTAGGGGTGAGGGGGGGGGGACAGTTTGTAGGGGAGAGGGGGGGCGGTGTTGGAGAGAGAGAAGAGCGGGCTCGCAGGTCAGTTCAGATTATGGCACATGTTGTGGGGCGGCAGCATGAGAATGAAAGGACCAATAAGATGAGACCATGCTGATCTACGCCACAAAAGAATGGATGTCAGATTCCCTTGATTTGAAATGTAATTTGATTTGATTCCGTACTGTGATTACACACTATTGTGTACAATCAAAGCTGGAGCTGAGCTTGTCGATTGGCTCCATCCCAGGAACCAAGTGGGACTTGATTCATTGTAATACCTGAATCTTTGCTATCAGCAAGCTGATGTCATGGTGTATGCAACCATGCAATCCACAGTCTAGACTCATTTTCAATATAAAACAGACTGATCAATAAAAATTGACGAGCGAATCATTGTACATTAACGACCACCGGCTCGTTTGATGAAATTCTGCCCGACTGTCTGGTTAGATGGTCAGACTCTCTGGTAACTTGAGATCAGTCCAGGAAATGAAGCTCTCCTCTGGGTTCAGTGTTCCTGAAACATCCATACTCCCACTCCTACATGTGTCATTTGGAAGTGACATCATTGACATGTGGGTTGATCAAACGATGTGAGCTTTCTAATTAAACAAAGTGGGAGGTGGAAGTAAAGCTCTTCATTAGCAAACAGCAGACTGGATCTGTTTTTCAGACACTGCTGGGCATGAGCTGCCCTCTGCTCTTCCTCAGTGTAGAAGATGGTCTGTCTGTCTGCCTGCTTGTCTGCCTGTCTGCATCTCTCTCTCTCTCTTTCTCTCTGTCTCTCTCTGTCTCTCTCTCTCTCTGTCTCTCTCTCTCTCTCTCTGTCTCACACACGCGTGTGACAGCCTGTGGATGATGACATTCTCCTTTCTTCACCTCTAATTGGTCCTGTGGGAGTCTTCAGCGCCCCCCCCCCCCCCCACCACCACAGGGCTGTCTGCAGAGGGCCACACGTACTCAAATGACCGGTGTCTGGACTCCCCCTTCCACACACACAGCCACACACTGACACCCTCAACGTCGCCCTCAAAGGTGTGGCTGGTCCTGGTATAGTCAGCTTGTCAGCAATCGCTTTCATACACACACACACAAACATACACACACACACACAATTATGTGAAAATGAGTTCATCACAGTCTTTTGTTTGTGAAACACTTTATGTATGTCTGTGTGTGTGTCCTCTATGGTGTGTGTGTGTGTCCTCTATGGTGTGTGTGTGTGTCCCCTATGGTGTGTGTGTGTGTCCTCTATGGTGTGTGTGTGTGTCCCCTATGGTGTGTGTATGTGTCCTCTATGGTGTGTGTGTGTGTCCCCTATGGTGTGTGTATGTGTCCTCTATGGTGTGTGTGTCCTCTATGGTGTGTGTGTGTGTCCTCTATGGTGTGTGTCCTCTATGTTGTGTGTCCTCTATGGTGTGTGTGTGTCCTCTATGGTGTGTGTGTGTGTGTCCTCTATGGTGTGTGTCCTCTATGGTGTGTGTCCTCTATGGTGTGTGTGTGTGTCCTCTATGGTGTGTGTGTGTCCTCTATGGTGTGTGTGTCCTCTATGGTGTGTGTCCTCTATGGTGTGTGTCCTCTATGGTGTGTGTGTGTGTCCTCTATGGTGTGTGTGTGTCCTCTATGGTGTGTGTGTGTCCTCTATGGTGTGTGTGTGTCTATGGTGTGTGTGTGTGTCCTCTATGGTGTGTGTGTGTCCTCTGTGGTGTGTGTGTGTGTCTATGGTGTGTGTGTGTCCTCTGTGGTGTGTGTGTGTGTGTCCTCTGTGGTGTGTGTGTGTGTCCTCTGTGTATTCAGGTGACTTCCTCCAGTAAGATGTTGCTAGTTAACAGGTCACAGAGCTGTGGAGGAGGCCTCTCCAGTAAGATGTTGCTAGTTAACAGGTCACAGAGCTGTGGAGGAGGCCTCTCCAGTAAGATGTTGCTAGTTAACAGGTCACAGAGCTGTGGAGGAGGCCTCTCCAGTAAGATGTTGCTAGTTAACAGGTCACAGAGCTGTGGAGGAGGCCTCTCCAGACTTGTGCACACACACACCCTGCTTACACTCATATACATACACACATTTTACTGCTCCAGTTGGCTGATAGCAATGTAAAGGATTTGTCCCTGGGAGAAAAAGCCACTCTGAGCCACAGTGCCTTGAGTAACTTCCCACCCTTCAGTTTGAAACCTCCAAGGCTGTAAAGCTGACTGATTCTGACAGCTAATCAATACCGTCTAGTATTTGCAGATACCTGATTCAATGAAGGCCATTCCCAAAGCCAGCCTAATGGTTTTTATGGATGGAGAGTTAGAGCAGCAGTAAGCTCAGAGTGGAAAAGGAGGAATGTTTTACTTGTTTCAGCATCATAATTACACTGTGATTCACTGCCTCCGCGTGCCTGACTGTGTGTGTGTGTGTGTTTGTGTGGAAGCTTACATGTGTGTGACAGAGAGGGAGGGCAATGTTGACCCTCACCCTTCAGGGCTGATGGAAATAAACGTTTAAAAACGTTAAATGTTGATTGCAATTCAGCCAATGACAAGCAAGCACGACTGACCACATCAGCAGATCTGGACTCAGGCTCCGCCCTCCTCACCCACCTGATTCAGAATTGATTAGACTCTCATTAAAACAATGAAGTGGAGGAGTCAGATGTAAATCTAAACATTGAGATGTGGGTCAATCTGCTGGTAAAACGCATAGCTGGGAATCGATTTAACCTCTGACCTCTGTCCTCCCTCTACACACAGCTTCACCACTGATGGGTTCAGTGATGAGAGAGAGGCTGGGAGCCTTGGGAAGGATACAAATGATGTGTGTGTAACATGTGTGTAACATGTGCTTGAGGGTTTGTGTGTGTTCGGGCTGACAGTAGTATTATCTGGTCAGGTGCAAAGTGCTGTTAGTCACCATATTATTTGCATGCTATTATTAAGATTTTGCAAAGCCTAGAGCTTTGATAGCTGAAAGCACCATAAGTCATGTAATTGCTCTGTTAGTGTTTCTGCAAAGTGGTTTGTATGCTGTGAATTTGGATTGATTCATAGATTGTTGTGTTTTGGAGTGTAAAGGCTTTTAGTGGTCACAGAATAAAGGCTGGTTTATATGAGAGGTGGAGGTCTTCTCCACTCACAGGTTGTATTGATCCATTACATGACAGCAACCGTTTCTATTGATTCCCTGAACTATAATTGATTCATTGAAGTGGAATGATTCAAAATGGTCAAAGATCTCTGAAAACAGCAGTAATGCTCTTAAACCAGCATCTCAAAAAGGTTTCGAAATGTTTCGATTTAAAAATGGTCATCTATGATTATTGATTCACATCTTTTCACTTCCACTATTAATGAAATATATAAAAAATGACCAGTTGTTTGAAATAAATACCACTATAAAAACTAATATATCAAATAATAAATGCCACTATAAAAACCTGTAGATTAATCTGGTCTCTTTTTTCCTTCATCGACAGGTTTCCATCCAGAGGAGACTATGAGGGAAGCTTCTCTGAGTGTACTTCAACATCTGGACAGATAGAATCCACCAACATCACTGAACAGAGGAAAAGAGAGAGGAAGACGTCCAAGATGAAAGCAGTCTTGCTCATCCCTCTGTGGACCACAGTGGTCCTGAACTTACTGCTGCCTGTCAACACTATGTCTCTGACCAGCCAGCTGGAGGTGGCAGGGGACCAAGCAGGGCCAGTGCCCCACAATGATGAGGGCTTCGGTGGGCGTCTAGCGCTGAAGCGTGTCCGACGAGGCTGGATGTGGAACCAGTTCTTCCTCCAGGAGGAGTACACAGGAAGTGATCATCAGTACATTGGCAAGGTGAGATTTAGTTCATGGGATTCTTTAATGTCAGAGAAAAACTTAACACAAAATACTGAAGAAAGGAAACAGCTTCTGTAATCAGCAGCAGCGTCAAGAATATTATTATTATTATACTTTTTAAAAGACCAAACCAACAGTTCCTATCAGTTCATCAGTAACATCAGTTCCTACCTGAGCTTGAGGATTTGTGTTTTTGATGTCATGTTGGACCTTTTGTTGAACCGTATGTTGAACCTTATGTTGGACCCCTGATGTAGCAAGTTTCACTAAGGGCACGATAGATGGCAGGATGGCTGGATGGGGTCTGGTGGAAGAGATGAGAGAGGGAGGGTGTGGCTGTGTGGGCCAGTGTGTGGCTGTGTGGGCCAGTGTGTGGCTGTGTGGGCCAGTGTGTGGCTGTGTGGGCCAGCCCAGCATGTTCACACAGGCTCTCACACCAGCCACACACAGAGCTGAGATATGACCCGATCAAAGAGGCTGGAGAGAGAGAAGGAAAAAGAAGATGGTAGTGAGATGAAGAGTGCATGAAAAAGAGATGAGGTAGAGAGATGGAAGGAAAGAATGAAAGTTAGACAGGAAAGAAAGAGTTGGGACCAAGTGTGTGCGGACAGGGCTTGAAATCCCTGAGGAGAATCATCCACCTTGTCACCATCCTACTTTTCTCCACAAGCCTGCTGTGTTACTGCACCTATAATGAGCTGTGCTCAGGTCTACTGCTACCTCTCTCCTGGGGATAGATGTGACAGCATGTGAGTGCATGTGTGCTTTTGTGAGGTAGACTCATACATATGCAGGAGTTTGTGACAGCGTTACTCATGGAAGTGTTGACTTTAGAGATGACTGCCATGACATTTGTACTCCGAGCACCGATCTTAGTGCACTTGGCAGAGTATGAAAGCATGAGCTCTACACATGTTGTTGTAATGGCCACAGGCACAGAAACTCAACGTATTTTAATGTGAACGCCATGTGCTTGACTGTGTGTGCTTGGGTGTGGTGGGGGGGGGGGGGAGGGGAAGGGTGGGAGGGGGGGGGGGCACTAAGACACTAAGATGTCAGGTCTCTGTTTTATTTTCCTTCAAAGACATTTCCTATTCCATCCCTCCGCCACCATCATTTCCTTTGATTGGGTTCATTCTGCAACATGCTACAGTACTGCTACATGTGCTGGTTCATTCTGCAACATGCTACAGTACTGCTACATGTGCTGGTTCATTCTGCAACATGCTACAGTACTGCTACATGTGCTGGTTCATTCTGCAACATGCTACAGTACTGCTACATGTGCTGGTTCATTCTGCAACATGCTACAGTACTGCTACATGTGCTGGTTCATTCTGCAACATGCTACAGTACTGCTACATGTGCTGGTTCATTCTGCAACATGCTACAGTACTGCTACATGTGCTGGTTCATTCTGCAACATGCTACAGTACTGCTACATGTGCTGGTTCATTCTGCAACATGCTACAGTACTGCTACATGTGCTGGTTCATTCTGCAACATGCTACAGTACTGCTACATGTGCTGGTTCATTCTGCAACATGCTACAGTACTGCTACATGTGCTGGTTCATTCTGCAACATGCTACAGTACTGCTACATGTGCTGGTTCATTCTGCAACATGCTACAGTACTGCTACATGTGCTGGTTCATTCTGCAACATGCTACAGTACTGCTACATGTGCTGGTTCGTAGCTGGTCTTGGCTCGGGCTGTTCAGAGATAATGGATGGGAGGGTCCAGTGAGAGTTCAGGGACACGTATCGACCGCTCTGATAGCCGCTCTGATAGCCGCTCTGATAGCTGCTCTGATAGCTGCTCTGATAGCCGCTCTGATAGCCGCTCTGATAGCCGCTCTGATAGCCGCTCTGGTAGCCGCTCTGATAGCCGCTCTGATAGCCGCTCTGATAGCCGCTCTGGTAGCCGCTCTGATAGCCGCTCTGATAGCCGCTCTGGTAGCCGCTCTGGTAGCCGCTCTGGTAGCCGCTCTGATAGCCGCTCTGATTGGACAGGTGACGTATGGGTGTGGTACAGCTGTGTGGTAGAGTTAGGATGACCAGAGGTGGGTGAACATGTGACGCCCACAGCAACTCAGGGAGATTGTCTGGGTTTCATTACAGTGCAGGCTGTCTCAGCAGAGATCTGGCTGACTGTGTTGCCTCTGCCCTTGTTCTTTAGATCAAACGGTTCCCTCTAACAGCTTCTAGCCCCCTCCCCCCCCCCCCCCCAACCTTTAGCCTTTAGCTCTTAAATCGAACCTAAGCTTAGCATAGTGAGATATGAAGGTGCTGACTCTGTGTTGTGTTTCACAAACTAGCTCCAGTCAGACATGGACCGGGGGGATGGTGCTGTCAAGTACATCCTGTCTGGTGAGGGCGCAGGCTCTCTGTTTGTCATTGACGAGAAGAACGGTGACCTGCATGCCACCAAGAAGCTGGACAGGGAGGAGAAGGCCTTCTACACTCTGCGGGCAACTGTGGTGGACAGGAGGACGGGTCACAAGCTGGAACCGGAGACTGAGTTTGTCGTCAAGCTCCACGACATCAACGATAATGAGCCTAAGTTCGCTAAGGAGGTCTACACTGGAACAGTGCCAGAGAGATCTGACATTGGTGAGTCACTTACAATACCTCCATCTGGTTGTTTTGATTTAGCTATGTGTGTCAAAAATGTTATTGATTGATTCGTATCGAAGACATTTGATAAATCTCTCTGGTTCTTCCAGGTACATCAGTAATCCAGGTGACTGCCACCGACGCTGATGACAGCATGTATGGAAACAGCGCCAAGCTGGTGTACAGCATCAGCCAAGGACACCCGTACTTCTCTGTGGATCTCACCACAGGTCAGTGCACTCATGTAATGGAGGTGGTTGGAGGACCAGGCTGCTGTGGAGGGACAGTCACATGGTGCACCTGTGCTTCTTTCCTCTGCATGCTCCTCTCTTCTTCCTATTGACCTGTCTAGTGAAGAATGTGCTTTAGCCAAAAGAAGAAGGAATGTCTCGATGAAAGGAACTGTGTGTGTGTACACGCGCATGTGTCTGTGTGTACGCCCACGTGTGTGTGTGTGGCAGGGAGCGGTTGATGTATTGTAATGCATTACTCAGAACAGGGCCATTAGTACATTTCCAACCTCCATTTCAGTCTAAAGTAGAGCGACGACACATTTAATCATTTCTAATGTGCAGCCTGGAAAACCTCCTCCACCGCTCTGTGTTTTAAACAAAAGGGAGATGGCCTTCGAAAAGGCAGCCAGATTATGACAAGGCTTAGCAGCGATATGCCTGATCCCAGTTGTGACATGCCAGAGGTTGTCCCTGTCACACACACACACACACACAGGACTTGAAAGCCTAAGAGCTTTGGAGAAGAGAAGAGATGCTTCCCCATGGGGGTTTGGGGGTTAATCTGGGAAACAGAGGCTCTTATTCACAGAAGCTTTGACAGAAGCTATTGTACGACACAAAATGACCGTCTGACTGGCAGGCTGCACTTCTGTCCATGTGAGGAAGGACTCAGCGTATCATGGAGGATTAGAGGAGGGAACATCGCCCCTCACAGCCCCCCTCACAGCCCCCCTCACAGCCCCCCTCACAGCCCCCCTCACAGCTGTGTTCCTCCTACATACCCCATGCTACCTGTAAACGATCTGTTGACGTTGATTGAGAAATTATGATTACATTTACCTTTTTTCATTTAGCAGACACTTTTATCCAAAGCGACTTTCAAAAAAAAGAGCATCAGTCACTGATCATAGCAACATAGTACACTATATCCACGACATCCACTACATCCATGGATGTCAAACGCAACGTGAAACCCTTTTTCAAAAACGATTCACGTAAGAATCCATTGTGGCACATTGTATGGAATCGGAAGAGGCAGAAACCTGCTCTTTCAAGGTAGAATATAGTGATCACAAAGAAAGGGTTCGTCTGAAGCTTAGCATACTGTAGCAGTGAGTAAACCATGTGGACACTTCAGTTTTCTTGTTTTCTGTGTAGGCGTGATCAGGACAGCTTTGGGTCCTAACGACTTGGACCGGGAGCAGCGTGAGAACTACCAGGTGGTGATCGAGGCCAAAGACATGGCCGGCCAGCGGGGGGGCTTGACTGGATCCACCATCATCAACATCACTCTGACCGACGTCAACGACAATCCACCTCGTTTCACACAGAGTGAGTGTTCATATTGCACCTCTTTATCAACCAGGAAAAGTCTGGATTTTCCAACAGACCAATCACTTGGGTTAGGGTTAGGATGGTTAGGGTTAGGGTTAGGGTTAGGGTAAGGGTTAGGGTTAGGGTGGCCGGAGTTCCTCTGGGTATGAACTTCAGCTGTGCTCGCTCCAGGGTGATGTTATTCAGCAGTGTCTGCTCCACACTGTGTTAGGGTTAGGGTTAGGTGCATAGTGTCCATCCAGAATGAGGACATGATTAAACCACCACAGTGTTGGCCCAGTTCACAAAGTCATTCTGGGTTTTTTCTCTTTGTAATCCAGATTAAATCAGAGTACTTTTCTCTCACTCTCTTTCCTCTTCACTTTCTCCCGCTCTAACCTTCTTTTCCTGTCATTCTGACACTGCCAATGTTTTCTCTGTGATCTTTCTCTTTCCCCTTCCCTCACCCTGTGATGTCATAACTGTCATGATTGCACCAGGGGATATGGTGGACAGATTGCTTTTGGCATTACAATATAAGTCCCTTCATGCTTGATGGTGGAGAGAAGGCTGATCACACACACACACACACACACACACACACACACACACACACACACACACACTACAGTGTGAGAGAGGATGTGTCTGGAGGACTATTTGCCTCTTTGTATTCTGTCATGTTAAAGACAAGAATCTTGCTCTAACATGTGTTCCATGGTTGTGTAACCCTGCCTCTTGTTTGAGGTTCAGAGTGTCCATGGTGGGAAATCCCACTGAATGTTGAGCTAAAGTTCCTGATGAACATGTGTGTCGATGCCTCTAGGTATATACATGCGTGTCGATGCCTCTAGGTATACACATGCGTGTCGATGCCTCTAGGTATACACATACGTGTCGATGCCTCTAGGTATATACATGCGTGTCGATGCCTCTAGGTATATACATGTGTGTTGATGCCTCTAGGTATATACATGCGTGTCGATGCCTCTAGGTATATACATGCATGTAGCCTCTCGGTATATACATGTGTGTCGATGCCTCTAGGTATATACATGTGTGTCGATGCCTCTAGGTATATACATGCGTGTCGATGCCTCTAGGTATATACATGCATGTAGCCTCTCGGTATATACATGCGTGTCGATGCCTCTAGGTATATACATGCGTGTCGATGCCTCTAGGTATATACATGTGTGTCGATGCCTCTAGGTATATACATGCGTGTTGTTGCCTCTAGGTATATACATGCGTGTTGTTGCCTCTAGGTATATACATGCATGTTGTTGCCTCTAGGTATATACATGCATGTTGTTGCCTCTAGGTATATACATGCATGTTGTTGCCTCTCGGTATATACATGCATGTTGTTGCCTCTAGGTATATACCAGTTCAGCGTTCTTGAGTCGATGAGGGCAGGGACGTCAGTGGGAAAAATCCGAGCTACGGACAAAGACATCGGCAGCAATGCAGAGATGGACTACACCATAGTCAGTGGTGACGGCATTGATGTGTTCGACATCAGCACAGACAAAGACACACAAGAAGGAGTCATCACTGTTGTCAAGGTAAATACCAACTGAGAATGTGACATGCCTGTGAATAATGAGCATCTAGCATCACACTGACATGTGGTTCTGTAGCCTCTAGACTATGAGAGGAAGAGATCCTACACGCTGGAGATCCAGGTGCAGAACACTCAGCTGGACTCCCGCTTCCTGTCCATGGGCACTAAGGACATGGCAACAGTCCGCATCAGCGTGGAGGATGTGGACGAGCCTCCGCTGTTCGAGCGCGGCAGCTACGTGATGGAGGTGAAGGAGGACGCCGCAGTGGGCGTGGCCCTCGGGTCGGTCAGCGCTGTGGACCCAGATGCTTACCGTAGCCCTGTCAGGTATGGAATGTTCCAGAACATCATCTCCTCCATCTTCTACAACCTGCTGGTTAGCATGCAGTGGAAATCCTAGATCAGAAATGTGGAAAGGCCCAATAGAGGAAGTCTGTATGTTTTTGTGTGGTTGCTTACTAAACCACCTGTGAATCTGAGCAAAGTCAATCCTGGTCCCCTGATCCCTAATTATCAGCTTGTTGCCACCCTCATGGGAAGCAGGTAAAGGGCATCACAGTGCCTGGAGCCTCCACAGCAGACCTGTGCTGCTCTGTGAGGTCACTCCATCTATCTGACTGACAGGCTGAGATAGTAGAGACACACAGACTACAAGGGGGACAGATTTGGAACAGAATCCAAACCTGAATGACATCGGCTGCTCTCTTAGGGCTGTGATAGAAACAGGAGCTTAGGTCAAGTCAAATCAACCCTCCTCAAGGATTCAACTGCATTCAAGAATAACTCTCTATGCTTCAAGGCACGCCTCATTCTCTGTCTCTCTCTTTTGCTTCCAGGTATTCAATCGACAGACGTACAGACTTGGACAGGATCTTTAACGTTCACCCAGGGAACGGCTCTGTGTTCCTGCTCAGGCCTCTAGACAGAGAGGATGCAGCGTGGCACAACATAACCCTCATCGCTACAGAGTTCAGTGAGTGTCCCAGCAGCATGGAGAGAACATCAACACTTCCCAGCATCCTCATCAGACAGACTGGTGGTGGAGCAGCTGATAATACTGATGTTCCTCTGTGTCCTTACACAGACAACCCCCGACAGACCAGTCGAGTTCCTGTGCATGTGCGTGTGCTGGATGTCAACGACAATGCCCCCGTCTTTCCTACCATCTACGAGACGTTCGTCTGTGAGAGGACCAAACCTGGTCAGGTATGGACATGTCTCCTGCTGAACCCTAAGGAATGCTGTTCCTTGTCCCCTGTGGCCGTGACCAAGACCCCTCAGTGTTTATATCCTCAGCTGGAGCTTGGTGGTGCTTGTAACAAGTGTTAACCTGGTCACTGAGTATCTAGTACAATGCCACAAACTCTATTTGACCACAAATAGGGGGTTTATCATGACCACATACAAGTCAGCAGGTTTGAATGAGGCAGTCTGATGTCTGTTAGTCCTGTAGCGTCTCAGGTGGCTGTGACAATAAGACATGTCCATCATTCCAGCACATGCATATGGAGATGAAGCTTAGGGATGACAGCCCACCCTTCTCCTGCCGTCTGATTGGTCCCCCGGGCCCTTCTCTCTTCTTCTATGGGGTCTGATGAGCTAATCCGTCATAGAGGATGACAGGAAGCTGTCACACATCAAGGACTAGTTTCAATAGGTGGCTCTGTGCCACTCATCTCCTCTCAGACTCGTTCATCCCTCATCCATCTAAAGTCATCATTCATTTTGTAGGAAGAAATCAGCCCAACCCTGCTGCCCAGCAGCGTGTACTAGTGTGTGTGTGTGTGTGTGTGTGAGTATGTGTGTGTGTGAGAGAGAGTGTGTGAATGTGAATGTGTGTTTGAGTCTCTGTTAATGTTTGTGGCTGTGTATCCTATAAATGAGGAAGCTCTACATCAGTTGTGTGTGTCCTGTGAGCAGATGATCCAGACAGTGAGCGCTGTGGATGCTGATGAGCCTCAGAATGGGAACAAATTCTTCTTCAACTTGTCCCCAGAGGCAAACTACCGCAGTAACTTCACTGTCAGAGACAATGGAGGTGGGTGATCTGTAACATACTGTGATCTCACACACTCACACACTCCCACACTCACACACTCACACTCACACACTCACACACACACTCACACACTCACACACTCACACTCACACACTCACACACTCACACTGTTGTGCACAGTTTTCTGAGCAACTGAGGAGGTAAAGGACTTAACCATGTTAATGAAATAGTCTGTTACTGTCCCCCAGAATCCAACTGACCAATGTCCAATCCAATGTTGCTTATCCCTGTTTAGACAACACAGCAGGGATTCTGACCAGGAGAGGGTCTTACAACAGACTAACCCAGAGCGTCTACTACGTTACCGTGGTGATGACGGACAGTGACTACCCAATGCAAAGCAGCACGGGCACGCTCACAGTGAGAGTGTGCACGTGTGACCATGAGGGCAACATGGAACTGTGTAACACAGAAGCTCTGACAAGCTCAGCAGGTCTCAGTACTGGAGCCCTGATCGCCATTCTGCTCTGTGTCATCATACTGCTAAGTGAGTACTGTGTATGTGTGTGTGTGTGTGTGTGTGTGTGTGTGTGTGTGTGTGTGTGTGTGTGTGTGTGTGTGTGTGTGTGTGTGTGTGTGTGTGGGGTGACATGATATTTGAAGGCTTAACCATCAGGGGGCTGTTGAAACTGTTCAATGGGTAACCAGAATTGTTGGAATTCTTAATTAAATGGATTGCATACTTTAAATTATGAATATGACACACACAAAACACTGAAACTTTTAGTTAAACCAAAATCTAAAGCTTTTATAGATTGATCTCAATCTTATGGTTATTATTTCCATATATAAGCCCCATATTTTACAGGATATATGGGAACTAACGCAATAGACCTGTCACCTTTCATAATGATCTACAATCCCAAGAGATGCAGACAATCTATTCAGCCAAGGAGACTGAGGGATGGGCTCTGGGCTCTGGGATGGGCTCTGGGATGGGCTCTGGGATGGGCTCTGGGCTCTGGGCTCTGGGCTCTGGGATGGGCTCTGGGCTCGGGGATGGGATCTGGGCTCTGGGATGGGCTCTGGGCTCTGGGATGGGCTCTGGGCTCGGGGATGGGCTCTGGGCTCTGGGATGGGCTCTGGGCTCTGGTATGGGATCTGGGATGGGATCTGGGATGGGCTCTGGGCTCTGGTATGGGATCTGGGCTCTGGGCTCTGGGATGGGCTCTGGGCACTGGGATGGGCTCTGGGCTCTGGGATGGGCTCTGGGCTCTGGGATGGGCTCTGGGCTCTGGTATGGGATCTGGGATGGGATCTGGGATGGGCTCTGGGCTCTGGTATGGGATCTGGGATGGGATCTGGGATGGGCTCTGGGCTCTGGTATGGGATCTGGGCTCTGGGCTCTGGGATGGGCTCTGGGCACTGGGATGGGCTCTGGGCACTGGGATGGGCTCTGGGCTCTGGGATGGGCTCTGGGCTCTGGGATGGGCTCTGGGCTCTGGGCTCTGGGATGGGCTCTGGGCTCTGGGATGGGCTCTGGGCTCTGGGCTCTGGGATGGGCTCTGGGCACTGGGATGGGCTCTGGGCTCTGGGATGGGCTCTGGGCTCTGGGATGGGCTCTGGGCTCTGGGATGGGCTCTGGGATGGGCTCTGGGATGGGCTCTGGGCACTGGGATGGGCTCTGGGATGGGCTCTGGGCTCTGGGATGGGCTCTGGGCTCGGGGATGGGCTCTGGGCTCTGGTATGGGATCTGGGATGGGATCTGGGATGGGCTCTGGGCTCTGGTATGGGATCTGGGCTCTGGGCTCTGGGATGGGCTCTGGGCACTGGGATGGGCTCTGGGCTCTGGGATGGGCTCTGGGCTCTGGGCTCTGGGCTCTGGGATGGGCTCTGGGCTCTGGGCTCTGGGATGGGCTCTGGGCACTGGGATGGGCTCTGGGCTCTGGGCACTGGGATGGGCTCTGGGCTCTGGGCACTGGGATGGGCTCTGGGCTCTGGGCACTGGGATGGGCTCTGGGCTCTGGGCACTGGGATGGGCTCTGGGTGTTAAACTCCCCTTCTTCCTCCCTGCAGTGATCGTTGTGCTGTTTGCAGCACTGAAGCGCCAGAGGAAACAGGAGCCTCTGATAATCTCCAAGGAGGATGTGAGGGACAATGTGGTCAGTTATAATGATGAAGGCGGTGGAGAGGAGGACACTCAGGCTTTTGACATCGGCGCCCTGCGCCACCCGGACGCTGTGGAGGAGACCAAGCAGCGGCGTGACATCATCCCCACCGACACGCTCCTCTACCCGCCCCTCCGCCGCAATGCCGCAACGCTCGCTGTCCCGACGCAACGGGACAATGCTGATGTCAGAGACTTTATAAACCAGAGGGTTCTGGACAACGACACCAACCCCACAGCCCCGCCCTACGACTCCCTCGCCACCTACGCCTACGAGGGGGCGGGCTCTGTGGCTGAGTCACTGAGCTCATTAGGCTCCTCCTCCTCTGAGGGGGACCAGGACTATCATTACCTCAGCGACTGGGGGCCTCGCTTCAGGAAACTGGCAGACATGTATGGAGCAGAGGACAGCGACCGAGACTCCTAGCTGATGCAATACAGAACAACACACACACATTCACACACACATGTACACCTACACACACTGCAGATGACTCTACAAGCTGAAGAGGATTCAGTCAGCCGAGTATTTTTTTACTAAGTGCCCTTCTGTTGCCCTGGAAACTGACGGCCATTGTCTTTGATGTCCGATGAGTTGAGTGTTTTCAGTTGTTTTTTACACTTTGTGCTAAACAGACTTCATAGACAAAGTGATTCTCACTTGGAAGTTTTGAGTTACAGAAAACAGCTGTACTAACTCGATGGATTTATATACTTTTCTCTTCTCCCAGTAAGTTGCATTGAGATGAAAAAACATGCTTTGTGTCTCAGTGCTTTATGTCACTGGCAGTATTTTGCCAGATGGCGAACATTTGATGTGGACTTAAATAGACATTGTGACACTGATTCAGTATTGTGAGAACAGAATGTTGCTGAGCTTCACGTTTGTTAAAATAAATGTTGAGAGACACATCTTATGCACCAGTGCTTAGTTTAGGCTGTATTACCGCTGCCCACAGATTCTGCAGCAGTCCTTTCTTGAACAACACACACTTTTAGAGCACAACTAACAACTGCAACAAGTCAGACCTTTTGGAGAACGTGGGTCAAACAAGCCCCCAGTAACTGACATAACCAGCCAATCACTGACCCCTGACCCCAAGGGTTTGCAGGAAATCAAGGAATGCAGTATCCAAGAAATACCCTGTATAGCTTTTAAACTGTATCTGCTACCTTATTTTATGAGCTCACAACCATTTTGTTCTGTATTTAACTGCTGTCACCAAGGTAAGGAACTGTAATTAATTTGTGTTGTTGTGTTTACACTGTTCCAACAAGCAAAACAAGATTAGAATTTGTACCCGGTAAGTTTTTGATTCTCGCTGGGCAGCTAAAGCATCTACTGTGGCAGAAGACTCAGAAGGTTCAAAAGTGTGTTTTTGTAGAGTCAAAGGAGAAATAGTAAATATGTCTATATCATGGAAAAAGAGCCACTTTTGCGCAGTTCTTGGGCGTTAGTGAAAAGTTAGTTTTATTTTGTTAAAATGGTTCTATATTTCTGTTCATTTGCATATCATTTTAATTTTGTTCTGTTTTCTTGGACAAGCTCATGTTCAGAAGCTTCAGAGGTTTGTGTTAAAGTTCTCCTCAGGTCCCAGCAGTTTGGAGAGAACTTCACCACTGATGGAAACAAGAAAGAAACATGTATTGGATGTACTGCTCAGAAAAGTCTCTAATGTGAACATCTGCAAGAGGTTTGTAAACCTCCCAAACAGTATCGTTTAAAAACTCTATAATTTATCTCCCAACTGATATTGATCATCCTTCCTGCCTAGACCTTGAAGACCTCCAAGAAGCACTAAATGTTCACTAAACTGCAGGACTGTTTGCTTGCATTTTAAGTGGCGATAAATATTGCGTTTCCTTTAAAGAAGAAAGAATTAGTCTTACCATAATTAATGGCAAATATTTGTTTGTTGTATTGACCTATCAGAAATATGATGGTTGAAGTGGTACTAAAGGGTTCAATATCAGCGAGAATTTTTGGAAGCCAAAATTTGCATAAATGATTGCTTTGCCACATTAAAAGCATTGGTGTGTTAGAATGTGTGGTCTGTTGGAGCAGCAGGGTTATTGCTGATTGGTCGGTTATCAAGGTATTTGTAAGATGTTCTGCTGGTGGATGAAGCCATGGAGCAGTCACTGTATCAGCAGCTTTGACGATGTTCATGTAAACTGCTTTTTTATATTGTGGTTCTTTTTTGTACCAAATATTTATAGGACACACAACAACAGTGATGATGCTGAATTGATATTCTTGAAAACAAAAGACATCAACTCTCACTGTTTTTTGTTGTATTTTTGAGGTGTAAAATTTGATGTGGGCAGTCAAAAGTCTTACTATGGTGTATTAAATGTTTAATTTGATCATAATAAACTTTTACAGTAAACCACTACAGAAGTTTGGTACATGGATCATGTTTTATGGCAAAGCAAAATGCTCTTTAAGAAGCAGCTAATTTAGAGAAGTGCTCGTTTAACTAATTAGAGTAATCCATAATTTGATTTTAAAGGTGTACCATTAATCTGCCAAATCTGATTCATTTACATTTAGATAGAGCAGATTCATTAGAGGCTGACTCTGACTCATTTAAATTCAGAACCAGATGATTCATTTAGCAACTGATTTAGATGATCATAACCTGGGCCAGATGGTGCTATCTCAGCTAGTTCCTGTGTTAGCTGAATCATTTCAGACCTTTGCCATTGTGTAATTTGGTGTTTCTGTTCTTTGGCTGACTGGCCTGTTTGTAGATCACTGGATCTAGATGCTGCAGCCACTGTGGGAAGTGGAACAAGGATAGGATTTATTCTGAATGTTTACAATTATATACAGTATGCATGTTATGAATAACAAATACATTCTGGTAAAATGTGTACATCCACATCACATATGCTTTCAGAAATGGACAAAAACATATAATAATACATGCAAAATAATAATAATATAAAAATAATAAGTACAGTTGAAAAGGAAAAGGAATAATCACAAAATTTGCACTATGAAAAAAATATGTCACCCCTAGTTTGATACACTAATGGGAAATGGGAAAGTCTTTTCCTCCTAAATATGGACGATCTTTTGGCCCATCTGCCGACACAAAAGACTTTCAGCTGAATAAAGGCCTGAGCTTTCTAAATGCACATGAACCTTGTCCTGTTCCAGCAGAGGAATTAGTGGTGAAATGGGACTTGTCCATCCCAAGAGTGCTCTACATTAGGGCCTGGCCACCATCAGTCCCACTGTTAATCTTTAATGGGACTGTGTCGTGTGGCGATATACACACTCAAACAGACACACAACAGACACACAACAGACACACACATTCCCTCATTGAGACACATATGAGAGTGAATGCATGCATGTTCTCATATCTTCACATTCTCACATATGCATCTTTCTCATTTGTTCTTTTCTCTCTTTCGCTCTTTCTCCCTCCCTCTCTCTCTCTCTCCCTCTCTCTCTCTCTCTCTCTCTCTCTCCCTCTCTCTCCCTCCCTCTCTCTCTCTCTCCCTCTCTCTCTCTCTCTCTCTCTCCCTCCCTCTCTCTCTCTCTCTCTCTCTCCCTCCCTCTCTCCCACTTTATCTCTCTCTCATGCCACACGAACACTTTGTAATCTAAGTAAATTAAATCCTTTGATATAGGATGCATGACTGCATGTAGGAGGTTTGTTTCAGTGAAGTGTGTACTGCAGGCAGCAGGTGTAAACCAGAGGAGGAGATAACAAAGGGAGCTGCAGCTACTCTGTCAGAGTGAAGGAGAGAGAGAGATGATCCAGATGTGTGTGAGAACAACATCAATGTCTGTAACTGATGAATCATTATCTCCTCATAAAGCTGTTGGATTTCAATTAGACATGATCATGGTGACAATTTGAAACATGTAACAATATATACTCTATATATTTAAGAACCAGACACATATTTCTCGTAATTATTATTATTATTTTTTTAAAGCAGACTGGGCAGATGTGTGAGAGAGACAGACAGAGATATTTATGAAGCTATCTTTGAACAGACACTTGGAATTTTGCTCCATTTGATTGATTGGAAAGAGTGATGGTACGTTTGATGTGAATGTGAGATGGGGGTGGGGTGGTGGGGACAGTGAGGGTCATCCTTGGGGCATCTGTCTGTCTGTGTGTTGCTTGTTCACTCTCCAGAGGATGAATGGGCACCTGTTCTGGTCCAAGGACTGATGTTACATTTTCATGAAGCGGTGTTGAGACCATACAGGGTAATGTACATGTAAGCACTCTGCTCATTAGTGAATAGATTGCGAACAACACCTCTCCCTAACCCTAACCCTCAAGTTCCAGTATATTCAAGATATTTTTGTTTCGATTCTACACAAAATCTCAGAACTAATACGGGCGAACTAATATTTGTTTTTTTGGTTGAACTTTGGTTTGATTTCTCCTCAGTAGCTCCAACCAAATATTTCTACCTAAATCCACTTCTGTCCTTCCCATTCTCTTCCAGCACTCTCTCCCTGGTGTTCAGAGGTCTCTGATCTCCCTGGTGTTCAGAGAAGGTCTCTGATCTCCCTGGTGTTCAGAGAAGGTCACTACAACCTTGCAGCTCTTCAGCCACTCTGTCTTGTTCTCTTTGACGTTGGTCAAACTAGTTTTTCATCTTTTCCTTTTCCAGCATGACCTTCTGAACATCTGTCTGGTGCCTTAAAGATCCCCACTTCTCTCATATTCTGCTTCTTGTCCCCCTTCACCTTCTCTCTGATTCTTGTCCCCCCAATATTTCCCTGTTTACTTTAGCTTCTGCCAGCATTTTCTCCACTTGTTCTATCTTCAGATCTTTCATCGGTTCATATCAAGAATCTTTCATCTTTTCTGTTTTTAGACATTGGCGAAGTTCCAGCTGAAGTAAATATATTAACCTCCATGTGGAGTTACCATAAAAACAAATGTACAGTACCCTAATTAGTACCATATTTCTTTAATTAAAATGTTAAATTAAGTAGTTAAATAAACACCATAAGATGCAAAGATGCAAAATTGTCACTAAATATCTATTTCTGGATCATTGTCGTCATCAGCGTCTTTAGTAATATCCTCGCTGACTTCATCAATCTAACTCTGGATGCTCGTTTATGCATTGCTGGCTGCATAGTGCTGCAAAGTGCTGCATAGTGCTGTATAGGCATAATGCTGATTACTTACATTGTCACGGGATACCAAAGATGTACTCATAAACAAACTGCTTAGTGTGATTCATGTGCTGTTCTTCATTAATAATAACTAATAATTAAATATACGCCGTTCTCGCATCAACGCAAAAACATGTTGTTCGAAAAATATGGTAATACCAAATCATAATAGCCATGTCTATTTTCAGAAACTCCAAATACTGTATTATTATTTTAGTCCAAGGGATAAACAGGACTTTACCCAGATTCTTAATCCCACTTTAGAATTTTGACAGTGAATGATCCTCTAAATGTTTATTCTCAGTTTGTTCCAAAATATGAGAATGTCCCCAGTTTTTCAGGTTAGAAATGTTTCAGAAAGCAGACTTATGATGTGTGGAGTGCAGAGCCAGAGCCAGAGAGCCAGAGCCAGAGCCAGAGCCTTGCTCATATCTCCTCAACATTCAGACTGTCAGAAGTCCGTGACATGCAGTCAATCATGAGGAAAGCTGGATTAGGGCAGACTTTGTCCAAAGTGATGATAAAGTCTGAGTGAGTCAGAGCAGACCTGAAGCACACACACACACACACACACACACACACACACACACACACACACACACACACAGCTTTAGTCTGACACATGGGAAGGTTAGTCCACCTAGGAAAGACTGCAGAAGAAGACCTACAGTGTTGGCCTCTGTAGCAGAGTGACAGGGTGAGCAAGTGAGAGAGACAGAGAAAGTAACCATATGGTTGTATGTGTTACCGCTGTATATTGGAGAACACAAGTTGTAACATAATACATAGTATACATACATACATATATAATACATACATAGTTTGATGGTTTGTGTAGCAACTGCCACAGGTTTTGTCCTTTTTCAACTTTTGAACTCATTTGGGATCAGTCAGCAAACCCAATTTCCTGTTTGAACACTTCAGAGCTTCTCCAAACAGAACACATTGGATGTGTGAACATTTCTCTCCCCTCAGCCTCCACACCTCAGCCTCCACACCTCAGCCTCCACCTCTCAGCCTCCACCCCTCAGCCTCCACCTCTCAGCCTCCATCCCTCAGCCTCCACCCCTCAGCCTCCACCCCTCAGCCTCCATCCCTCAGCCTCCACCCCTCAGCCTCCACCCCTCAGCCTCCACCCCTCAACCTTCACCCCTCAGCCTCCACCCCTCAGCCTCCACCTCTCAGCCACCACCCCTCAACCTCCACCTCTCAGCCTCCACCTCTCAGCTTCAGCCTCCACCCCTCAGCCTCCATCTCCATCTCTTCACCAAGAGGTTTGGCCATTCAAATGGCAGAGAATCATTCCCTCTCTTTCTGTCACTTTTCTTCACTTTTCTTCATATTTTCTGCTAGCACATCCTTTACATATTACTGGAGGTGACTATATATATATTTAAAAAATCCATTCTTTTCATGATTACAGCATCTTGGTTATATCACTTTGATGCATGAATTGCAAATTGACTCGTCAATATGGAATACATTATAATTCTATATAA
>CM059300.1:15465000-15512500 GCA_030340665.1 Neosalanx taihuensis | reverse complement strand
GTGGAGGGATGGAGGAGTGAGCAGAGGGATGGAGAGACTGAGTGGAGGGATGGAGAGACTGAGTGGAGGGATGGAGGAGTGAGCAGAGGGATGGAGAGACTGAGTGGAGGGATGGAGAGACTGAGTGGAGGGATGGAGAGACTGAGTGGAGGGATGGAGAGACTGAGTGGAGGGATGGAGGAGTGAGCAGAGCAGTGATCCATCATATCAGCTCTTCCCTTCTTTGGAGTATTGAAACATGTTTCCTCCTCTGCTCAGCTCCACTCTCCCTCCTCCATGGACTGATTAACTAAGCATGTCTAACACAACAAATGTGTCAAGGAAAATGTGCATGTTTTGCGTTCAAAAGTTACTTGGAGGTAGTTACTTGGAGGAAGTTTTTGTTTCTGAATTTAAGAAACAAACATAGCTTCAATCTTGTATTATTGTCTCTCTCTCTTTTTTCTCTTTTTTCATTTTATCAGTTTCTCTCTCCACCCCAACTACCACATGTTCTTTCCATCCCTTTATCTCTGTGTCTTATCTCTCCTTCCTATAGCAGCTGTGTCACTGCTGAGGAGAGGAAGATCAAAGCCTGGTCCAGCTCTAAGCAGCTCTGTAGATCAAAGTTAGTATCCTCTAAGATCCAGTTCTATATAGTCACCTTGAATAAACCACAGCACCATGGAGGTATGAGAGAGAGACAGACAGATAGATGGAGTGAGAGAGCTTGGGAGAAGACAGAGGGAGAAGAGAAAGAGAGAGAGAGAGAGACAGACAGACAGACAGACAGACAGACGGAGTGAGAAAGCTTGGAAGAAGACAAAGGGGGAAGACAGAGGGAGAAGAGAAAGAGAGAGAGGGAGAGAGGGAGAGAGAGAGAGGGAGAGAGAGAGAGAGAGAGAGAGAGAGAGAGAGAGAGAGGGAGGGAGAGAGAGAGGGAGAGTTTATTGTGATTTACAGAGAGGAAAGAATGGTGCCACAGAAAAAACTATGAAAATTTGAATAATTCCCATCAAGTTTACAAAATACACATGTGACACATGTTCATTTCATCCATAGAACGTATTGTCCACAGTGAAGCTTGGTCTTTCCTTATTGCCCTTCTGTATGGAGTCTGTATGGAGGTGGTTTTCCATTCTGTGGGATTAGGAAGCTGAGACAGTGACTGCAAAGATGGGCGCACAGTAGGGGAGCTCAGATGAAAGCAACATGGGGTAAAACAGCATCGCTGCAGCTGCGCAGCCAGATTCTATATGGGAGAGAACATTCTGGAAGAGGATGCAGTGAACAGGCAGTGTGGAGGACATGAGGCTGACATGTCAGAGTCTCTGGGCAGCTTAGCTTCCTGCTGCTCCCTGCCACAGATCAACTATTTAACTAGTCTGCTCTGAAGGAGCATCTGTGAGGCTCTGGTTCTAACAGGGTTGGAGGGGCTGATCTCAGACTGCCAGAAAACAGACCCTTCACACACACACCACACACACCACACACACCACACACACCACACACACCACACACACCACACACACCACACACACTGTACTCTCTACAGTCCCTTTGATTTTTGACCTGAATACATAATAATCTCCACATTATTACACCGTGAGCCCTTTGCATATAAGACACGGTCACCTGCAGTACATTTCCACAGTGTCATTCATCATGAACACCAGCCCTGTCTGAGTGGTCATCAACCTGTGCCATTGACGGTCGCTAGGGGTGGGGGGCAGGGAGAGGGCAGGAAGGGGGTGTGTGGGGCAGGGAGGGGGGTAAATGAGCACCAGGCTCCTTGCTCCACTTATTCTTCATCTTCAAATAATCAATCATCTGATCAGGATGATGACACACAAGGTTAAAACAGCTGTGAAAGCAGCAGGGGGGAGAGAGAGACTAGAAATAAAGAGAGGAAATAAGAGCAAAAGAGAGAGAGAGAGACAGACTAGAAATAAAGACCCCCCCTGTTTTAGACAAGCTTCAGAAGGTTCAACACTCGCTGGACCCTTGAGGACTGATGAAGGACAGAGTGAACAGGATATGATCAAGGACAGAGAAACAACTGACACTTCCTCTCTGTGTGATTCTTACTCTGGATGGATCACATATCTCTTCTGATCTTCAGGGTTAGCAGAGATATGGAGTTCCACACTTTTAAACAAACAAGTTGTGAGCTTATGTTGCCACTTCATAACTTGAGCTGGTACCACAGGAACAAGAATCTGACAGAAAGTAGTCTTATCTCCACCACCAGCCTGTTCGCTCAAGAATCACTTGTGATTTACATCTCGCAGCAGATATAACAGAAATGTTCATTTATCCCACTGTGACTTGCTGCTCCAGGCCTTCAACACATAGGGGGAAGGGTCATGTTCATGGGGCCCAATAACCTCCCCTCATGTGAACAGAGTCTAAGCTACAACTGAAAGGTCATCAACTCTTCAGTCTTCCATGCTGCCTGACTTAACAAACCCCCAAAGATCCCCACCACATGGAGAGAGAGGGAGAGAGAGACAGAGAGAGAGACAGAGAGACAGAGAGGGAGAGAGGGAGCGAGAGAGAGAGAGAGAGTGTGGGAGAGAGAGAGAGTGTGGGAGAGAGAGAGAGAGAGAGTGTGGGAGAGAGAGAGGGAGAGAGAGACAGAGAGAGAGACAGAGAGACAGAGAGGGAGAGAGGGAGCGAGAGAGAGAGAGAGAGAGTGTGGGAGAGAGAGAGAGAGAGAGAGTGTGGGAGAGAGAGAGGGAGAGAGAGAGAGAGAGGGAGAGAGAGAGAGAGAGAGAGAGAGAGTGTGGGAGAGAGAGAGGGAGAGAGAGAGAGTGTGGGAGAGAGAGAGAGAGAGAGAGAGAGTGTGGGAGAGAGAGAGGGAGAGAGAGAGAGTGTGGGAGAGAGAGAGGGAGAGAGAGAGAGTGTGGGAGAGAGAGAGGGAGAGAGAGAGAGAGAGAGAGTGTGGGAGAGAGAGAGGGAGAGAGAGAGAGAGAGAGAGAGAGAGAGAGAGAGAGTATTTACTCTATCCTACGCAAACATAGGAACGGACCCACATAGACACTCTTATGTGTGCAAAAACATGCACACACTTAGTGTTACTGTACCAGCTACCCAACAGTTATAGAACAGTCACAGATATTTCATGTGTGCGTCAATTTCTTTCAGAAAACAGGAGAAACCCACACATGATTCTGTGTGCTCATTGTCTGTCAAAATCGTCCTCCGATTTTTCTTGCTGTTTCTTAGCCGCTCAACGTTGACCCTCAGCGAAGGTCGACTGTTTATTATTTGAGTAGTTCCATGAAAAGGAATAGGCCTACTGAATGCCAGTGCCCTATAATGAACCATGATAAGACGCTATAGCGGCTGGTGTACAGTATATCCTTGGGCTGACAACTGAGCACAGAGAGAAAACCCCCACCGCGAAAATAATAACATCCACAGTATCAGCCATAATCCCTTTTTCTGTTCTCTTTATTAGGGAAAAGCTTCCAAAGACACAAAGCGCCACCATCTGCTATCCAGCAGCAGCACCAGCAGCACACTGTCATCCACACACCAACTGGGTACGGAAAGTAGGGACATGGAGGAGAATGAGAAGGGGGAAGAAAGAGAGAGAAGGAAAGAGAATTTGAGAAAGGGAAAAGATAGAAGGGATTCTGGATAAAGATGAGAATTTGTCACTTTCAGAAAGTGTAAGAATGTTTGATAAATGTGTGTGAAAGAGACAAAGAGGGGGAAAAATACAAAGATTAATGGAGAACAAAGGTTTATAAAAGGTTCAGTGGATCAGTCGTAAGAACCAAGTCAAAAAAAGAATGAGCTCCCCTAAACACAGTCACATGAATGTACACAGAGATGTACACAAGCACTCACACTTTGTATTGTCAGACACATTCCTCAGGGTGACAACTTGTCTGCCCCAGTGAGCATGGACACTATCACACCAAGAAGTCAAAGGTCAACAGAACTCCAAAAGGTCAGGTTTGAGCTTTTCCACAAGCATGTTCTCCAATCTGAGGGTGAAACCTTCTCTGACTGAGGACGATAAAGAAGCCATTTCTAGATTCTCTCTGTTTACATTAGGGAAACTGTTTGTATTGAGGTGATGCACGAGTCACACAGTCCAGATGTTTATATGCATCCATATCAGTGAGTGTTTACAACATCTACAGCTTTCAGATACCAAGTGACCTGGAGATACGGAGTCTTTAGGATGCTATGAGTACCGATGAGCTGGTTACAAAGTGCACACTGTTTCTACATAGTGTGTAAGGTTTGGCATTAGGAATGCTTTTAGTCAACTTAGTCAAACACAGTTTTGACCCCCTATCCGTCTGCTTTAGTCTATCAGCGTACAGACCTGCTGCACTTCCAGAGTGTCTGTCTGTGGACATGCCAGTGGGTCAGTCTGCTTTACTGCCTCACTATCTCTCCTTATTCAGCCAGACTGGGAGTCAGCCCCACTGCCTGTTCGTCTGGATGGATGCTTGGTAAGCTGGGCAGAGAAAAGGCAAGCCAAGGAACTGAATGACCATCCAATCAAATACTGATGAAAAGAGAAAAGAGGAGGAGGGGGACTGCATGGTAGAAAAAAGAGACAGCTAGCTTTGTTTGCCAAACGTTAGAATCACAACACAGACTTCAGTCTCCCTCAAGGTCTCCGAGAGTGTCAAGGCACACACACACACACACACACACTACATACACACACACACACACACACACACACACACACACACACACACACACACCACATATACACACACACCACATACACACTACATACACACACGCCACATATACACACACCACACACACACCACATCTTGAGTCTTATAATAGAATGCCTGAGTATGCATACTGCAGGCATCTGTGACCAAACCCATGCTTAGGACTAGCAGAAGGTTTGTACAATGATAACAATCAATCACGGTATAACAGTGAAAATGAATTGATCTTCACACCCGGTATGAACTGTGTCCCATATCATAGAAGGCTGTTCACACTAATATGAGAAGAGATAATCTGCTGCTGGAGTTTAGACAGATGTTCCCCATCTTGTTTCTGGTAACACACACACACACACACACACACGTGTATAGGCTTTAATGAGACGCATCACACTGGAACCGTCTGAACAAGACCAACATGATGATGACACAAGGTCTATTCACCATGGGCGTCGTTAGCCCTGTTTTAGGGGGGCTGAAGCCCCCCCTAAATGTTCTTCAGCCCCCCTAAATAATTATCGGGATTATTATCGGGCCGCCGAAGAAACACGATAATTAATAACAATATTTTATTTAGAAAAATTACCGGATGCTCTCGGTTAAATGTCGGTCACTTGAGCGTCAAAAATGTAACCCACAAGTTCGAAAAACTAGTGAAAAACGGATGTCTTTGGGAATCGCTGGCTGGCTCACATCGGTCTGCGGTACGACTACCCCCCCCCCCCCCCCCCCCCCCCCCCGTCGACAGAAAATGCCAGGGGCTAAGCCCCCCCTTTCTTTCAATCCTAGAAACGTCCCTGCTATTCACGCAAAGTTAAAGAAAGGTTTGAACACTGTGAATGTCATATTGCATATTTTATTTAATGAAGTATTTTACTAGGAGGTACCAAAAAATACAAATGTACACATTTTAAGTTATTTGGGAAGAAAATCCCCTAAATAATAATCTAAAAGTTTGTCTGTTTTACTCTAATAAACAAATCTGATATTTAAATTCCTCTACAGCAAAATGGATCAAATGGTCAATAAATGGTCAGTAAATGGTCAGTAAATGGTTTGTACTTAACTGAATGCAGCTTCAGGATGCTGAGATGTAGTGGTAAACAGCGCTCTCTCCTGGTCAAATGTCTATTAGAGCCACTTTCAAAAGTCAACACCTATAAACAGGTTAGATCAGGGGTCTCCAATCCTGGTCCTCGAGGGCCGCTGTCCTGAAGGTTTAAAACTTTTAGATGTTTCCCTGCTCCAGCACACCTCCACAGAGCTTGATAACGACGCTTCATTAGAATCAGGTGTGCTGGAGCAGGGAAACATCTAAAACCTTAAGGACAGCGGCCCTCGAGGACCAGAATTAGAGAACCGTGGGTTAGATGTAACAATGTACAATCTGATGCAATAACAGTTCTAAATAAGTTTAAGAAACAAGTACGTAAGAATTTTTAAAAAGTAGATGAAAGCTACATGCCTCCTCCCAGCTGAGACAGACACCACAAGAAAAAACTGGAAGGAAAGTATGAGGTGCACATTTTGAGGAGCAGAGAAGAGCAGAGCAGAAAACTGGGGCGCAGGATTAAAGATCTTCTCCCTCTTCTGTCCCCAGGCTGCTGCCTCCCACTCCCCTGTGCTGTCTGCATGGGGCTGCATGGGGCTGAGAGCGTGAACAGCCAGTCATCCAGGACCCTGGGGCTGCTAGGCTGATCTGATGCTGCTAAACTAAGACTGAGTGGGATGGTGCTACAGAGCCACTGTTTGGTTTGTTTCAAGAGAATTTAAGTGATCTAACACATTCTGTGAAGGTTTTCTCTCCTTCCATGTTAAAAGGGGCAAGTGAATTCCTGTTAAAGTAGCATTAATGAGTGCCATCTGCTGGCAGCTTGGTGAAGTGTTTTATAAATGTGTAATTTCAGGCATTTCAACATAGTAGTAATGGTTCCACATCCAATACGCACCATCTGGTTTGTGCCCTCAGTATTAAAATAAGATATTTTGTTGTTAGGTTAAGTAATTCATGCAGAATGGACACTGGACATGGTAGCTCTGAAATTGTGGATCTTTATTAGGTTGACAGGATTGATCTTTGAATGAAGTTGGACAAACCTGAAGTACTAGACAAGTTTACAGCAAATCACACAAACAGCCAAAGTTGAGATAACATGGACACACTGTGACAACCAAGTATGATAAAATACTGTGGAAGTTTAAAATGGAGGCTGATAAAAAAAACTGTAATCCCAAAAGTGACAATTCAGTCAAAAAAAAATATAGTCATAAAGTAACAGATTACAAAGAAAGTCAATAAATGATTACTTTTTTCTTTCTTAATTATTTCTTACCTCATGAAGAAAATATGAAAAGTAGACAGAAAAGTAGTTAGTTTACAACAAAAAAGAAAAACAGTTTGGATGTTTTAAATCCTGAGAACCTTTTGCCCATTTGGCGGTTTTGCCAGATTCCATAGATTTGTGCCAATATTAACGATTTAAACGGTGAAAAGGTATGTAATGGTGTGTATACGTACATAGTTGTATAAGATAAGATAATCCTTTATTTGTCCTGCCGTGGGTAAATTGCTGTATGTATACCATTATATATGAGTTATATTATAAATTGTATTATCTATAAATGGTCAACATTCTCATGCCATTGTGGTGAACATTTAGCAGTTTTTTCAATGCTTAGAACAAAAAGCAGAACTTGAGACAAAATGATTAAAATGGGAAACTTGTGGATCTAATCTTTTACCAATTAAAACATGTCCTCCATTTTGGAATCCTGCTTTTTCGTGAACACTTCATTACTTGAATATACAGTTAAAAACAAGAATGCTAATGTGTTATATGAAATTATCACTTAAATTATTAATATTGGCACAAATGATTGTCCATTGGCACAAATCGTTCTCCATAGTCAGTTCCGAACGTCTTATTTTTTCATCTAAAGTTTGTTTTCTAACAAACTCCTCGATCCAGTAATGTTTTGTGTCTTCTTTATTGGTTCAGAAAACAGCATGTGAACTTCCTTATGCAGGGATCTTTGGCTCTGGTTTCATTTGCTGTTCTATCATCAAGTCAAATTCCTCCTTTTCTCTGTTGGAAAACAAAATAAAAATCAACACACATTACCCATAATCCCATCTGATGGCTTTCTGTTCCAGTACTGTTCCAGTTCGAGTACTGTTAATCACTCCTCTTACCTTTTACTAAGACACGGCCCTTTTAGATACTTGTCCTCTGCTCTCTCCAGTGACACTTTGTCCACACCTGCTATGGCATAAATAATGGCCTGGTGCAAAGGAACAGCAATTATGACAACATATTTAATATAAGATGAACTGAAGTCTCACAAATCCATTTAGAAAATGTAACAGAACCAGAATCAATGATCTGAACTGTGTATTGTGCACTGCTCTGCTTGGCTTAGTTTAGAGGAAAACAACATGTAATATTTGCTTAATATTCCATGAATAATAATGTTATAGTTTCTACATGTTGTAATAAAGACTTATGAAAACTAAATCTAAAAAAAAAAATCTAAATCCTGACAATGTGCCTTTAAAGTACTTTGTTTTATTACAAATCAGAAAGTGTAAGAGCACAACATTCTGGAGGAGTAACAACATAGAGAACATGAGAAGTTACACCTCAGGCAGAAGGACGTCAAGGACAAAGCGAATGCGATCCACATCCAGCAGGCAGCGGGCGGTGCAGGAGGCCTGGTCAAACACCCCCTTCAGGTAAAGATACAACTGGTCCAGCTGGTCCTCGTCCTCCAGGTAGGTGTCCACTACTGTCCTGCTGGTCCTCAGGAAGGAGCGCAGCCACCTGGACTCCTGCTGTCCACTGATCACTGCCTGGAAGGGGAGGGTTAGGTAAGGTTAGGTTAGGTTAGGTTAGGTTAGGTAGGGTTAGGGTTAGGTAGGTTAGGTTGTTAGGTTAGGTAGGTTAGGTTGTTAGGGTTAAGTAGGTTAGGTTAGGTAGGTTAGGTAGGTTAGGTTGTTAGGTTAGGGTTAGGTAGGTTAGGTAGGTTAGGTTGTTAGGTTAGGGTTAGGTAGGTTAGGTAGGTTAGGTTGTTAGGGTTAGGGTTAGGTAGGTTAGGTAGGTTAGGTAGGTTAGGTAGATTAGGTAGGTTAGGTTGTTAGGTTAGGCAGACAGGCAGACAGTCAGGCAGGCAGACAGTCAGGCAGACAGGCAGACAGACAGACAAGCAGGCAGGCAGGCAGACAATGACAGTATGGACACAGAAAGAGGAATAACATCACATCCGTTGGTGCAAAACATATTCAAAACAACCCCACAGCCCAAACCCTGTGAGCGGCCATGTTTCTGCTGTACTCACCAGGAGACGCTTCTCCACCCTGCGCTGCTTAATGATGAAGGTCAGCAGCTTGTCGTTGGCACGGTTACGCGCTGCCTTGGAGCGGTCAGGCAGGAGCTTCTTGACACCTGGCTGCTCTCTGGAGCTCTCATCCTCCTCCAAGGCCACATAGTCCTCCTCCATGATGAGCTGAGTAGGGAAGGTGAGGGCAGACCTGCCCTGGTACCTCTTCCTCACTGGGCTGCCTGGGGGTGGAGGTGGGGGACAGTGGTTGTATTCCTACTCTGGTTTGGATTCACTGAGATACTGTTAATGGTGTTGGGTACCGCTGGGTCAAATGGGTTGCAAATAATAAAACATGAGAAAACAATTAAGACAGAACTTACTAATGTCATCAGCAAAGTATTCGATAAAGGAGCCAGTGAATGAGTCGCATCCTAAACAGACAGGATCTCCCATTAAAGATCACAATACTGGTAGATTCTCTAAGAAAGAAACCTTGATGTTACTTGCTATAAACCGATATTTTTACCGATACGGATTCTGTAGTCAGTGATCAGCTCCAGGCACCATGAGATAGCATCTTCATACTTCTCTTTAGCTTTTTCCTGTTGTGGAGAAGAACTACAGTTGTGGTCAAAAGTTTACATACACTAGTGAAGATCATGTATGCCATGGCAATATAGGGTTTTCAATAAACTCTACAACTCTTATTTTTCTGTGATGGAATGATAAGGAGCACATATTTCTTTGTCACAAAAAACATTCATGAAAATTTTTTCTTTTATGAATTTATTATGGGTCTTTTGAAAATGTGACAAAATCTGCTGGGTCAAAAATATACATACAGCAATGTTAATATTTGGTTAAATGTCCCTTGGCCATTTTCACCTCAATTAGGCGCTTTCGGTAGACATCCACAAGCTTCTGGCAAGCTTCTGGTTGAATCTTTGACCACTCCTCCTGACAGAATCGGTGCAGTTCAACTAAATTTGTTGGTTTTCTGAGTCGGACTTGTCTCTTCAGCAGAGTCCACATATTCTCTATGGGGTTTAAGTCAGGACTTTGGGAAGGCCACTCTAAGACCTTAATTCTAGCTTGATTTAGCCATTCCTTCACCACTTTTGATGTATGTTTGGGGTCATTGTCCTGTTGGAACACCCAACTACGTCCAAGACCCAACTTTCTGGCTGATGATTTTAGGTTTTCCTGCAGAATTTGGAGGTAGTCTTCCTTCTTCATTATTCCATTTACTTTCTGTAAAGCACCAGTTCCACTGCCAGCAAAACAGGCCCACAGCATAATACTACCACCACCATGTTTGACGGTAGGTATGGTGTTCTTGGGGTGAAAGGCCTCACCTTTTCTCCTCCAAACATATTTCTGGTCATTGTGGCCAAAAAGCTCAATTTTAGTTTCGTCTGACCACAGAACTTTCCTCCAGAAGGCCTTGTCTTTGTCCATGTGATCAGCAGCAAACTTCAGTCGAGCCGTAAGGTGCCGCTTCTGGAGTAATGGCTTCCTTCTTGCACGGCAGCCTCTCAGCCCATGGCGATGTAGAACACGCTTGACTGTGGACACTGACACATGTGTTCCAGCAGCCTCCAACTCATTGCAGACTTGCTTTTTGGTGGTTCTTGGTTGACTCTTGACCAACCTGACCAATTTTCTCTCAGCAGCAAGTGATAGCTTGCGTTTTCTTCCTGATCGTGGCAATGATACAACTGTGCCATGCACTTTATACTTACAAACAATTGTTTGCACAGTTGATCTTGGGACCTGCAACTGCTTTGAAATGGCTCCAAGGGACTTTCCTGACTTGTTCAAGTCAATGATGCGCTTTTTCAGATCCGTGCTGAGCTCCTTAGACTTTCCCATTGTAGTATTTCTGGCTGAGTCTAGTGAATGTGTCAAACAAGCCCTATTTACATGGACTGAAAGAAGTCACCAGCTGGAGTCAATCATAATCACTCGTAAGAAGTTAGGAGGCCATGCCAAAAAAGCAAATTGGATTGAAACAACTTTTTCTACATCACCAAATTGGTAATTCAAGGTGCTGTATGTATATTTTTGACCCAGAAGATTTTGACACATTTTCAAAAGACCCATAATAAATTCGTAAAAGGACCATTTTTCATGAATGTTTTCTGTGACAAAGAAATATGTGCTCCTTATCATTCCATCACAGAAAAATAAGAGTTGTAGAGTTTATTGAAAACCCTATATTGCCATGGCATACATGATCTTCACTAGTGTATGTAAACTTTTGACCACAACTGTACATGTCAATAAGATGATAAAAAAGACCAAAAGAATAATACATAAAAAAACACTAAAAAAGGGAATAAGATTTCACATTTACCATCAGTTCATCAGCTTCTTCACAATCAAAAGGCTTCAAAGTCTTTAGCGCCACAGAAAAACTATGAATCCAGTCAGGGTTGATTGTCAATAAGATTTAACAACAGCAAATGAGAATGAAGTGCAGTGAAAGTTGAATTATAATCCTACCCTTTGTGGATCCTCTTTTTGTCAAGCAGTTGATCATCAATAAAAACAATGCTTGCTTTTTTTTGCTTTCTGTTTACACGTTTCACCTGAGGAATACAATTATTTAAAACATAATTTTTTTAAACCTTTAAAACTACACATATGTAGAAGTTACACTTACCATTGCTGGCCAGAAAGGGAAGTTCCTAAATTTGCACCACACACATATTCCCTCCGTTATACGAGGGGGCTCTGAAAGACAGAACAGACACAGTCTCCATGTTGTATCAAATGAACATGAGCAGAACACATTGTGAACATACTCCTCACGTTTATCAATCTGGATCAAAAAACTGGGTAATTCCTCTTCATCCTCCTCCTCCTCCTCAAATTCTCCCAGGAGAGGAAGTGAGGTCAGATGATCTTCCTGTAGACTCAGTTCAATGGACAGGTCTGAAGACAGGGTGGTTTCTTCTGGATTTGACTTGACTGGATGGACAAAAACAACAGGATTTTACACATAATCCAATAGATACATATAGTGTCCTTCCCTGGATGTCATGTGTATATCATGGATCAATAGAGTCATCTGAATCTGAATCCCAGTACCTTGGTCAGGTGACTCTGCCTCAGACAGGGGCTCCAGCCTGCTGCTGGAGGACAGGTTAGAAAGACAGTTGGTGTTTTCATCATCTCCCCTTGTCTTCAGTCCCTCTCTGTGCTTTACTGGAGGACAATCAGCAGGGAAACAGGACTGAGTCCATTTCTCATGTTCCTGCTGTTTCACAGCCATCAGATTCTTCCTAGGCCGACCTCTGACCCTGCGTGGGGAAATGACCGCTATCTCTGATGCCTGAAAATAAGGAGGTGTTGAACAGCTGTCACTCAGAATCTACAGTTCATCAAATGATTCATGAGTCATACGTGGTTCACACATGTGATTATAAACAGTAGATTATTATAGAATACCTTTTCTGAGGAAGTTGTATTGGACTCCTTCCGCTCACTAGTAGGGAGGGAATCTTGACATGTCCTCCTCCAACCTTCTACAGGTGGCAGGCTGACAGGGAGGGGCTCGGTTGTAGACACGTTGTGTTCTGGTGTGGAGCTGAGATGGGGGCATGGCTGCTTTCTGCATCTACTTGGTGTGCTTGCTAAGGGAGCGTCACTTTCACCTTTCAGACGAGGCACACTTGGAATTCTGGTAAACTGGTGTGAGGATCTTTCAGGGTCATTCTGGGTAAATGAGGTTCTTGACATATTTCCAGTTCCCACCAAACTGCTTGTTGGCTGTTGTCCTTTTTGAGTCTTAATGCGTCTCTTTGCTTTGCTCCCATCATATTTAGGGTCTGTTAGTGTCTCAGTGACTGAGTCACCTGGATGATGGGATGAATCTGAGACGACATGAATCCTTGAGACAGACCTTCGTTTCTGCGGGGATGTCCGTGTTTTGGTTGGGATGCTTTTAGCCTGAACATCTGCTCCCAAAGAGACTGTTTTACACTGACGAAGACTGGTGCGTCTGTTCGGGGTGGGAGATGAAGGACTGCTGTCTGAGAACATCATAATGCTTCATTCTTCAACTATTTAGATCCATTTCTCTTGTCATCTTAAGCTGTGTTGGACTGTGAAGGGGAAACACTGTTATTTTGATAGTTGATCATGTTGAGAGTCAGGTGGCTTAAAGAAGTCAAGACTTCTAGATGCTGTGTTGATTTTAATAGCTAGCATAGCTAACTACTGTACTGCTGCTCTAACTGTGTTGTCAAACTCGCTTTTCTGCTCAAAAAACTGTAACGGAGGCAAACTTGTAAAGTCACAATGAAAGAATATAAAACATTTTACCTGCTCATGTCGGTTCTGAACATTCGTCGTCGCACAAACATGAATTTCCGTGTTTCTCCACCTGGGTTGATGGGAGATGTAGTTTGATAGGAGATGTAGTTTGTTGGGAGATGTAGTTTGATGGGAGATGTAGTTTAATGTGAGATGTAGTTTGATGGGAGATGTAGTTTAATGGGAGATGTAGTTTGATGTGAGATGTAGTTTAATGGGAGATGAGTGATTAAATATATTTTTGACAGATTTGTACACTTTAAGTGACCTATCAAAACAGCCGTTAGAATAGACCAATCAAAACTAGGGTTACAACCAATTTTAATTTTTGCAAAGAAAAAAATCTATGAAATCCTAGAATTGTGACTCTATGAATTGCTGTAGGCTTACACTTATTACATAGCTTGCGAATTGAGTTTAAATTCTTATTTAGATTTGAAACAGACCCTTCTATCTAACCATAATCCTTCTATGTTTTACACTTATTTTGCATCAATCCTCAGCAGATGTTTACATGCAGTGTTTTAATCAAACATGATCTAACATTAAAGGGTTAAACCCAATAAGGGTTATAATATAATTTTAATTTAATATATTTTTTTACATGTTTGATTAAAACATGATCTAACATTAAAGGGTTAAACTGGGGAAACGGAACTATTTGGCTCGTGACGCGAGTTGGCTGCTCGCGCTGAGAATGTGGGCAGGAAGTGATCACGTGATCAGGTTTTCTAACGCTGTTGAGACGAAAAGCAACAAAATGTGCAGCAGTTTATATCTGTAGTTTATATCTGTAGTTTATATCTGTAGTTTATATCAGTCGTGTTTCACGGATTCAGTATTGTTGTATATTTAGATCCTCGACATCTTGAAGAGGTTAGAGCAGTGAGGGAGCTGCCTTCCTTCCTTCCTTCAGCGGGAGGGACTGGGAAGAGGATCCGAGGATCCTTCTGCTCTCTGGAGCCATGAGGGAGTATAAAGTGGTGGTATTGGGTTCAGGCGGAGTGGGAAAGTCAGCTTTAACTGTCCAGTTTGTGACGGGATCCTTCATAGAGAAATATGATCCAACCATTGAGGACTTCTACCGTAAAGAGATCGAGGTGGACTCGTCTCCCTCCGTGCTGGAGATCCTGGACACGGCAGGGACAGAACAGTTCGCCTCCATGAGAGATCTGTACATCAAGAACGGACAGGGCTTCATCCTGGTCT
The DNA here is from genome assembly GCA_030340665.1 of Neosalanx taihuensis. Classification (NCBI taxonomy): domain Eukaryota; kingdom Metazoa; phylum Chordata; class Actinopteri; order Osmeriformes; family Salangidae; genus Neosalanx; species Neosalanx taihuensis. The sequence goes on along the minus strand of CM059300.1, from coordinate 15,497,957 downwards.
ACAGTCTGGTGAACCAGCAGAGCTTCCAGGACATCAAACCCATGAGAGACCAGATCATCCGGGTGAAGAGATACGAGAGAGTCCCCATGATCCTGGTGGGTAACAAGGTGGACCTGGAGGGGGAGAGAGAGGTGTCCTCTGGGGAAGGGAAGGATCTGGCTCAGGACTGGACCTGTCCCTTCATGGAGACTTCTGCCAAGAATAAAGGATCTGTGGACGAACTGTTCGCTGAAATCGTCAGACAGATGAACTATTCTGCTGTTCCTAGTGGGACTGATCAGTGCTGCTCCTGTGTTCTGCTCTAAGAAATGTGAATCTGAGGCCTAAAAGAGCAAAGAACAAGCCCTGTTTTGATAAAGACATGGTCTGGGTGTCTTTAGGTAATATTAGTATTTGAAGCTTCCCTCAATTGTCTTATTGCACACAAATCGACGACGAATACAACAATCGATTATGTAAATAGCCTGATAAGTGTTTACATGACAAAGTACTTGAATGTTTGATTTTTATAGCTTTGTATATGACACTTCTCTGGAACTGTGCCTCAAGGGGAGTGTCTTATTGTGAAACCTAAGAGAGACACTTATTTTATTTTCATGTTCTCATGTTTTGGAAAATGTGCGGTGGTTTGATTTTTGTTAAGTTGTACTGTTACATGTCTTCTGGGTGAATCCTTCAGTATTGGATGAAAATATTTGACCCTCCCCAGCATAACAGGGGCGGGTTCTTGTAGACTGAAGGAACATCCCAGAAGTCAAACATTCTTCTTTGCTTATTGTTCAATGAAACTCTAATCTAGCCATTCAAGCCTTGCACAGGTGAACTACACCTGGACAGAGCGCCCAGATCCCCCCATACCTGATCCAGTCTGCACAGGTGAACTACACCTGGACAGAGCGCCCAGATCCCCCCATACCTGATCCAGTCTGCACAGGTGAACTACACCTGGACAGAGCGCCCAGATCCCCCCATACCTGATCCAGTCTGCACAGGTGAACTACACCTGGACAGAGCGCCCAGATCCCCCCATACCTGATCCAGTCTGCACAGGTGAACTACACCTGGACAGAGCGCCCAGATCCCCCCATACCTGATCCAGTCTGCACAGGTGAACTACACCTGGACAGAGCGCCCAGATCCCCCCGTACCTGATCCAGTCTGCACAGGTGAACTACACCTGGACAGAGCGCCCAGATCCCCCCGTACCTGATCCAGTCTGCACAGGTGAACTACACCTGGACAGAGCGCCCAGATCCCCCCGTACCTGATCCAAGTCTGCTACAGCGACACCTGTCCAGGTCCAGCCTCTCTAGGATGTGTCGTACAGTTAGACAGAGACAGGTGTGCATTGTAATGAAAACATTAGTGAATGGAACAGTAAGAACTGACACAGTTCCCCTGCAGTGTGTTCCTGATATGGGACTGGCTGAGCCCCATGTGCCTTCCTAACTAAACAAATGACTGTGCCAACTGATGACCCCTTCTCCTTACAGAGACTCTGAATGGCAATCAAAAAAAAGATCTAATTTCATTTGACTAACTTTACCTTTGTCCTCAGTTGATCGTTGTGAAAGAGAGTGTTAAATTAAACCTACTTCCTTTTAAATCAGTTTCATTTGGGAAGTTGAAGCAGACCAACTGTTGTATTGCGCCATGGTTTGACCAGCTCTTCTGCGATGGTACTACTTTACCAGGAAAAATAACCCAAACCACTTCAAATTTGTCTTTTAGTTCAGTGAATCGCAAGCCATGTTTGTGTTATTCTTTTTATTTTTCTAAAAGTGAAATTCTGACTATATTGTAATTTTGACCTCTTACAAACCTTTTACCATTCAACTATCTGCTTTGGAAGACTTTTAATACATAAAGCATTTTATGTAACATGTTGATTATTAGCTTCTTTATTTCATTCAAATACATCGATGCATTTGTTCATGACATTTTATAGGATCATTTTACTGTAGTACATATATTATTACTCTTAAAATACTATATAACTTCAGTAGTATATTAGTTCTGTTCTGCTGTTTGTGTAGTGGGCAGGGCTTCCAGTAAGTGGCTGTGCTGGTTAAAGCCTTCATCCCTCAGGTCTACATGTTTTCTTGGTGGTACAGAAGAACAGACAGCTCAGTCTGACCAGCCTGAAACAGTGTTAGGCTTAGGGTTAGTGTTAGGGTTAGTGTTAGTGTTAGGGTTAGTGTTAGTGTTAGGGTTAGTGTTAGTGTTAGTGTTAGGGTTAGTGTTAGGGTTAGTGTTAGTGTTAGGGTTAGTGTTAGTGTTAGTGTTAGTGTTAGTGCAAAGCATCTGCAAATCTTATCCCATTCAGCAGTCAAGTCCTCATCTTATTGAGATGAACTTAGTGGGGTCTGATCTAAATAGTCAAGGAGAAGCACAGCAGCCATTACTGTGGACCTGTCGTTAGTATGCATTATGCAAGAGCACTAAGTGTGATAGCAGCTGAGACAGAATGGGAGTAAACATCCCTGGCTGCAGGATTGATCTGCACCTCCTGTCAGGAAATACTTCACAAGGACATGCAGCCACATGACCTCTGTCTGGAGGGCTCTGATCACATGACCTCTGTCTGGAGGGCTCTGATCACTTGACCTCTGTCTGGAGGGCTCTGATCACATGACCTCTGTCTGGAGGGCTCTGATCACATGACCTCTGTCTGGAGGGCTCTGATCACATGACCTCTGTCTGGAGGGCTCTGATCACTTGACCTCTGTCTGGAGGGCTCTGATCACATGACCTCTGTCTGGAGGGCTCTGATCACATGACCTCTGTCTGGAGGGCTCTGATCACATGACCTCTGTCTGGAGGGCTCTGATCACATGACCTCTGTCTGGAGGGCTCTGATCACTTGACCTCTGTCTGGAGGGCTCTGATCACATGACCTCTGTCTGGAGGGCTCTGATCACATGACCTCTGTCTGGAGGGCTCTGATCACTTGACCTCTGTCTGGAGGGCTCTGATCACATGACCTCTGTCTGGAGGGCTCTGATCACATGACCTCTGTCTGGAGGGCTCTGATCACATGACCTCTGTCTGGAGGGCTCTGATCACATGACCTCTGTCTGGAGGACTCTGATCACATGACCTCTGTCTGGAGGGCTCTGATCACATGACCTCTGTCTGGAGGGCTCTGATCACATGACCTCTGTCTGGAGGGCTCTGATCACATGACCTCTGTCTGGAGGGCTCTGATCACATGACCTGCTCTCTCAATGAACTCAGTGACCCAAACAGTCTGATGTCTTGTTACATGCCTTCGCCTGTCTGTCTCCAAACCAACCTCCATGCTCAGCCTCTCCCTTGTGCGCTGGGGAAAACAGCTTTAGTTAAATAGCCAGTAGCTGTGGTCTATCTAATATATTGTCAGATTATTATTAACCAATGGTTGTTCACTACTGTCAACAAAGAGAATCAATGCATTATTTCAGGAATGGATATTTCCATATTCTCTGTGTGCTAACGTAGCCTTCTGATGAGTGACAGAATATGGTCCTGAATTTGCCGTTCTTGTTCGAGGAGACATGAAGAGCCTCTGTGTACCTTTCACTAACCAACCCTGACCCTGACCCTTTCACTAACAGACCCTGACCCTGACCCTGACCCTTTCACTAACAGACCCTGACCCTGACCCTGACCCTGACCCTAACCCTGACCCTGACCCTTTCACTAACAGACCCTGACCCTGACCCTGACCCTGACCCTTTCACTAACAGACCCTGACCCTAACCCTGACCCTAACCCTTTCACTAACAGACCTTCCTGTTGTAATGATGAATGGGACATGGCTTGTTCAGTAGTTTATTATCTGTGTGGAATCCTCGGCCACAGGAAAGGTGGGTCAGAGTGAGATGTGCTGTCTTCCTTCAGACTGTGACCTCTGCTAGGTCTGCTGTTGGTGTGACACTTCCTCTTAACCACACAGACATGGGTCACACTCAGTGAAGTGGAAGGCATTCACTGCCTGACCTCTGAATGTGATTGGACAGGAATCTTAGATCCACAGTCCTCTTGGTTACATGTGCTCATGTTGTGTGAACGAAGGAAGATTAGATGGTTTCACTTGCAGTGGATATGATGGCGCCATGTGTAATTTCATTTGCTGAAAAGGGGCCTGCAAGATCATATGACCCTAACCTTGTCATCACTGTTACCTAAACATTGCATCAATAAAATCTGAGAAGACACACTGTTCAGGCACAAAGCTTCTCCTGTTTGGCACATGTACACACATGGGACCTATTCTGTCATACATGTCATTGACTTGGGAATCTGCATTAGAATCAAAGTGTAAATGACGGACCTGTAGTATGTTTGTGGAATGAGAACATTGAATCCCAAACCCCCCATGGCCGATTGTTGTTACCTTGTTCACCTTTCAGGAATCTAAGCTCTCTCCCACTGGCCCCCAGAACCTGGCTTCCAACCTGGCCTCCAGCCTAGCCTCCAGCCTCCAACCTGGCCTCCAGCCTAGCCTCCAGCCTCCAACCTGGCCTCCAACCTGGCCTCCAGCCTAGCCTCCAACCTGGCCTCCAGTCTAGCCTCCAGCCTCCAACCTAGCCTCCAGCCTCCAGCCTGGCCTCCAGCCTAGCCTCTAGCCTCCAGCCTGGGCTCCAGCCTAGCCTCCAGCCTCCAGCCTTGCCTCCAGCCTCCAGCCTGGCCTCCAGCCTCCAGCCTGGCCTCCAGCCTCCAGCCTGGCCTCCAGCCTAGCCTCCAGCCTGGCCTCCAGCCTCCAGCCTGGCCTCCAGCCTCCAGCGAGGTCTTGGGGGTTTCCGTTCCTGTGTCTGATCTTCTGTCAACCCTCTTAAGCACAGCATGGATCTACTGTGTCTGATCTCTTAGAGCAGGGGTCTCCAATACTGGTCCTTGAGGGCCACTGTCCTGAAGGTTTTAGATGTTTCCCTGCTCCAGCACATCTGATACGAATGAAGCATCGTTATCAAGCTCTATGGAGGTGTGCTGGAGCAGGGAAACATCTAAAACCTTCAGGACTGTGGCCCTGGAGGACCAAGATTGAACACCCCTGTCTTAGAGAGACCTTGCTGTAGCACGCTGTAACATGCAGTAACATGCTGTAGCACGCAGTAACATGCTCTAGCACGCTGTAACATGCTGTAGCACGCTGTAGCACACTGTAACATGCAGTAACATACTGTAACATGCTCTAGCACACTCTAGCACGCTGTAGCACACTCTGGCACGCTGTAACATGCTCTAGCACACTCTAGCACGCTGTAACATGCTCTAGCACACTCTAGCACGCTGTAGCACACTCTGGCACGCTGTAACATGCAGTAACATGCTGTAACATGCTCTAGCACGCTCTAGCACACTGTAACATGCTCTAGCACGCTGTAGCACACTGTAACATGCTCTAGCACGCTGTAACACGCTCTAGCACGCTGTAACATGCAGTAACATGCTGTAACATGCTCTAGCACGCTCTAGCACACTGTAACATGCTCTAGCACGCTGTAACACGCTCTAGCATGCTGTAACATGCAGTAACAAGCTGTAACACGCTCTAGCACGCTGTAACATGCAGTAACACGCTGTAACATGCTCTAGCACGCTGTAGCACGCTGTAGCACGGAATGCAGGCTTGTCAGAGAGACAGCAGCTAGCTGACCTGATTCTTTCTGCTGCTTCACATTAAGGTCAGCAGAGCCACTCATGCAAGCTTTCTGTCTGAGCAGGAATCCCTGTCTTAGAAAAGGTTGTCAAATGTTGAACGCTTGAGACAGAGCAACAGGAAGCAAACTGTCTTCACTTCCTGTGTGCCTTAATGCAGGATGTGGTTACCACAGTGATTGTACAGGGTAAAGGCTGTGTGTTAGGGTAAACACCATTTGGGTCGACATTGTGACATTTCTCTATGTTCTTGAACGGTCAGCTGCCCATGTGATCAGTGTGGGACATCTGGTTTGTCACCTGGGGATGTGAGACAAATGGAAGAAGAGATCAATAAATAAGAGACCTGGGGATGAGATCCAAGGAAGGGGGTTTAACACAGAAACATGATGCTGTGATGTTCCTCTACTGAATCAGAATCAGAATCAGAATCAGAATGGGGGTTTATTCGCTATGCAAGATAAACAAACATAGAATTTACTTTGGCAGGAATGAGCAAACATAGAACATAAATGTGGCCTACTAATAAAATGAAAATGAATACCATGTGAGATACACTGCAGATATGATACATATAGACAAGTAATACAAATGTTACAAATAATACAATAATAATACAAATGATGCGAGTAGTGCAATGATACAGGTAACATGGAATGCAAATGTTACAAATAATACAAATGATACGAAGCCCTGGAGCCTGCAGACATCCAGAGTGTGGAGGACTGGATGACTCACGCAGTAAAGCAGAGGCCTCACATCACAACAGACTCCAGCCTGAAATAGACCAGCGCTCTGCCTCAGTCTGCCTCTTCCTCAGAGTGGGTGGATGAAGAGGGAGCTGCTTCCAGCTCTGCCCCCTCGCTCACACACACACACACACACACACACACACACGCACACACACACACACGCACACACACACACATGCACATACACATTGGGCGTCAGATAGCTCAACTGTTAAGGCGTTGGCCTCATGATCAGAAGGTTGTGAGATCGAGCCCCAGCTGTGGCTATATGATGTTGTGTCCTTGGGCAAGGCACTTCACCCTACTTGCCTCAGGGAGAATGTCCCTGTACTTACTGTAAGTCGCTTTGGATAAAAGTGTCTGCTAAATGAATGCATGTAATGTAATGCACGCACAGGGTTACGTGTTATTTAACATACTTATACGTAATAGACGTACATATATGCACATTAGAGACCTTCGTCTCACTCATCCTCACCCTCCTCTGCTCACAGGAGGAGACGACATCTAAGGAGCATGTAAGTCTTTGCACTTCCTGATATTAATGAGGTGTCATAACTAATCCTAAAATCAGGACAGTGCCAGGACAGGTCACCTCACACAGTCACCCTGTCACTCTAATCCTAAAATCAGGACAGTGCCAGGACAGGTCACCTCACACAGTCACCCTGTCACTCTAATCCTAAAATCAGGACAGTGCCAGGACAGGTCACCTCACACAGTCACTCTGTCACTCTAATCCTAAAATCAGGACAGTGCCAGGACAGGTCACCTCACACAGTCACCCTGTCCCAGTTTAGCCTGAACCATGTGCTCTCTCTGCTCAATGAATACATGTGAATGTGGGTTTTGTGTGCAGGTGGCCAGCAGATGGCAGCACAATCTTAATTGTTTCTCAGTCCCTTTCCACTTCTCTGCCTTCCTCCTCACCCCCGTCCCTCACCCCCGTCCCTCACCCCCCGTGGTGTGGTAGTTGTAGAGGAATCTTTTGCTTTGTTCAGTTCTTCATTTCATCAATTTACCTCTATTCTAATAAATGACATGAAGAGCCTGTTTTACTCGTCAGACAACACGGATGTTGTCGCAGCACGGTAAAACGACCGTGTTGCTCCCATCATCTGTTCTTTATTGAACACAAAAGGTCAAACACAGAACACGTCTTCTCTTATATAGGCATGACCATGTGGGCATGAACAAAAAACAGGCCAAAAAGCAATACTGCGCCCCTTGTGTCCATGTCATGTATTCTATCAATTCTTCTATCAAGTCTATATGTCTCCATATAAACAAAACAGTGATTTACTTCTTGACATTGTACTTAAAACAAAACACAAATAAATGACTGCTAATTGCAACATTATAATAACAACAATGCACTTATACCAAACAAAATGGCGCTTACAGTAGTTGTGGGTGTTGGTGTGGTAGAAGTAGGTGTTGGTGTGGTAGTAGAAGGTATTGGTGTGGTAGTACTTGGTGTTGGTGTGGTAGTAGTAGGTATTGGTGTGGTAGTTGTAGATGTTAGTGTGGTAGTAGAAGGTGTTGGTGTGGTAGTAATTTGTGTTAGTGTGGTAGTAGTAGGTGTTGGTGTGGTAGTAGCAGGTGTTGGTGTGGTAGTAGTAGGTATTGGTGTGGTAGTAGTAGGTGTTGGTGTGGTAGTAGTAGGTGTTGGTGTGGTAGTAGTAGGTGTTGGTGTGGTATTAGTAAGTATTGGTGTGGTAGTAGTTGGTGTTGGTGTGGTAGTAGTAGGTATTGGTTTGGCAGTAGTTGGTGTTGGTGTGGTAGTAGTAGGTATTGGTGTGGTAGTAGTTGGTGTTGGTGTGGTAGTAGTAGGTGTTGGTGTGGTAGTAGTTGGTGTTGGTGTGGTAGTAGAAGGTGTTGGTGTGGTAGTTGTAGGTGTTGGTGTGGTAGTTGTAGGTATTGGTGTGGTAGTAGTAGGTATTGGTGTGGTAGTAGAAGGTGTTGGTGTGGTAGTAGTAGGTGTTGGTGTGGTAGTAGTAGGTATTGGTGTGGTAGTAGTTGGTGTTGGTGTGGTAGTAGTAGGTGTTGGTGTGGTAGTAGTAGGTATTGGTGTGGTAGTAGTAGGTGTTGGTGTGGTAGTAGTAGGTGTTGGTGTGGTAGTAGAAGGTGTTGGTGTGGTAGTAGTAGGTATTGGTGTGGTAGTAGTAGGTGTTGGTGTGGTAGTAGTAGGTATTGGTGTGGTAGTAGAAGGTGTTGGTGTGGTATTAGAAGGTGTTGGTGTGGTAGTAGTAGGTATTGGTGTGGTAGTAGTAGGTGTTGGTGTGGTAGTAGTAGGTGTTGGTGTGGTAGTAGTAGGTATTGGTGTGGTAGTAGAAGGTGTTGGTGTGGTAGTAGTTGGTGTTGGTGTGGTAGTTGTAGGTGTTCCAACTGTGACAATCAATTATATACTGTATCTTCCAGAGGTGACTGTGGTAACTCATCAAAAGTTAAACATGCTGATAATACCACTATCCTAGTTGGATTCGCAATAGATTATGTAGCAATAGATACCATACTGAAAAGTTAAGTATAACTATATTATTATCATTATGAACTAATAATTTACATCCTATGACAATTAGAAAGTATTTTCACAATCCTAGCGGATACAATGCTAACTACATAATTATGTTTTTGAGATGCTTACAGGTATTACATCTATTTATCAAATAGGGGGTGATATCCCGGACTGTGCATGAAATAAATACAGACCATTTACCAGTATCTTCTATTCTAAAACAGCAGTGGTTGTCTGTGCTACTTTGCAGAAGGCAGATATCCACACACCCCTGTCAGATCTTTCTACTCTGTGGTCTTACTTCGTAGGATCCATCTGCATTGACTCCTTTGGGGTTAAAGGTCATGGTCCCTCCGTGGAAGTAGCCAGTTGATGATCCAGAAAGCAGCAGTAACAGTGGCAGCAGAATGATGAAAGCAGACATGGTTCCTGCTGTATGTGAGCACCTTTACCTGCAGCCTCTGCTTTTAAACTCACAGCAGCAATCTGGTATGAGGAAAATTTTAATCAGGTAACATGCAGGAAAACCAGTTACACTGTAAGTGTACAACTGCCTTAACACAATACATTAAGTGATTTGGATCCTGGATGGAGTCTTCATTAATATGGAGACATGTTTAAAAAATAAAATAAACGCGTAACAAAATAAAAACACAAGCAACATTTGCTCAACATTGAGGATGTGGTTGGCATTTACATGGCCTTTCTTTTAAGATTCATAATTTACACAGGTCCAAACTTAAAGTGGATTTATTTGATTTTCTGTTTAAATTGTGAGTTGATGCTAGCCTGTTTTTAACTCTCTCTCTGTGAATGTTGGTGCTGTAGTTGGGAATGTTGGTGCTGTAGTTGGGAATGTTGGTGCTGTAGTTGGGAATGTTGGTGCTGTAGTTGGGAATGTTGGTGCTGTATTTGTGAATGTTGGTGCTGTAGTTGTGAATGTTGGTGCTGTAGTTGTGAATGTTGGTGCTGTAGTTGTGAATGTTGGTGCTGTAGTTGGGAATGTTGGTGCTGTAGTTGGGAATGTTGGTGCTGTAGTTGTGGCATGAGGTATAGTAGTGTTTATTGGTGCTGTGGTAAATGCTCAGATATATGATGATACATTTGATGGAAGAACCCATTGGAATGGAGATGAACAGGTTTGTGGAACAGGGAAGAAACACCTGTGTGTGTGTCTCTGTAGGTGTGTGTCTGTGTGTAGGTGTCTGTGTGAGCAAGTGTGCATGTGTGTGTTCATATGGGTGGCTGTGTATGGGAGTGTGTTTATGTGTATATGACTGGACTCCAACAAACCTCTTTATCCTGACGACGAAAGGAAAACTTCACTCTTTCTCTACACAAACAACAACACAAGCACACACACACACACCCATACACACACACACATACACTCAGGAACGGTTGGCACATCAGAGGTCATCGTGGGCAGCATTGCTAATGAGAGATGACAGGGTTGGCCGGTGTAAACAAACAGCCGCTACTGAAGAGGCCCATCCCGCTCTCTCTCTTCCTCTCTCTCTCTCTTCCTCTCTCTGTCTCTCTCTTTCTCTCTCTCTGTCTCTCTCTTCCTTTCTCTCTGTCTCTCTCTCTTCCTAACTCTCTCTCTCTGTCTCTGTCTCTCTCTTCCTCTCTCTGTCTCTCTCTCTTCCTCTCTCTCTCTCTTCCTCTCTCTCTGTCTCTCTCTGTCTCTCTCTCTGTCTCTCTCTTCCTCTCTCTCTCTCTGTCTCTCTCTCTCTCTCTCTGTCTCTCTTCCTCTCTCTCTGTCTTTCTCTCCTGTCTTCTGTCTCTCTCTCTTCCTAACTCTCTCTCTCTGTCTCTCTCTCTGTCTCTCTCTCCCTCTCTCTCCCTCTCTCTCTCTCTCTCTCTCTCTCTAGCTGTCCTGCCCTGGCAGGGGACAAAGAGGCTTCTCATGGAGCTCCTCAGAGGGGCAGAGAGGGCAGGAGCACGAGGACGGAGCCTCAACCCCCAGAACCACACACCCAACCACACCAGCCCAGCCACACACCCAACCACACCAGCCCAGCCACACACCCAACCACACCAGCCCAGCCACACACCCAACCACACCAGCCCAGCCACACACCCAACCACACCAGCCCAGCCACACACCCAACCACACCAGCCCAGCCACACACCCAACAACACCAGCCCAGCCACACACCCAACCACACCAGCCCAGCCACACACCCAACCGCACCAGCCCAGCCACACACCCAACCGCACCAGCCCAGCCACACACCCAACCGCACCAGCCCAGCCACACACCCAACCGCACCAGCCCAGCCACACACCCAACCACACCAGCCCAGCCACACACCCAACCACACCAGCCCAGCCACACACACCCAACCACACCAGCCCAGAACCACACACCCAACCACACCAGCCCAGCCACACACCCAACCACACCAGCCCAGCCACACACCCAACCACACCAGCCCAGAACCACACACCCAACCACACCAGCCCAGCCACACACCCAACCACACCAGCCCAGAACCACACACCCAACCACACCAGCCCAGCCACACACCCAACCACACTAGCCCAGAACCACACACCCAACCACACCAGCCCAGCCACACACCCAACCACACTAGCCCAGAACCACACACCCAACCACACCAGCCCAGCCCCACACCCCATAACACCAGCCCAGAACCACACACCCAACCACACCAGCCCAGCCCCACACCCCATAACACCAGCCCAGCCACACACCCAACCACACCAGCCCAGCCACACACCCCTCTACGTCCAGTCATTTTGTTTCAGACAAAGACCCACCCAGCCCTCCACAATCATCCACTGTCCATCTCAGATCTGAGTGTCTCTGGTTTATCCTGCATGCTTCAGATCTGAGTGTCTCTGGTCTATCCTGCATGCTTCAGATCTGAGTGTCTCTGGTCTATCCTGCATGCTTCAGATCTGAGTGTCTCTGGTCTATTCGTGGAAGTCAACTTCCAGTACGAGCGCGCACCTCCATCAGTCGTGCGCGCCGCCGTTCCTGCGGAATTCAGGGCAGTGATCGGACTGAAAAACTCCCACATAGAAAATAATGAACAACAAATTTGACGCGTGAGTAATCAAAGCCTTTTTTGGATAACTGCTGTAGAATGAGACACCCGCTGCAAATGCTAAATCGCCAGGGAAACAAAGTACAGGTCCTCTGTTTAGTGGAGAGAAAGAGGTGTGTCTGAAGTCTGCAGGGTCTGAACTCACCGTGCTTCATGTTTAGTCTCAGCGCAGTTGACAGCTATCATAAAAGTTATCATCCATGTTGAGAGTGAAATAACCCTTTCGTATCAGGAAATGCAGGCTATGCAGTAGTATTTAAGGCTTTAAGGCGCGCGGGCCGTGCCTCAATCCGCGGCTTGCAGGTAGCTGAGAGGCAGGGGCACGTGCGCGGATAGTCGGCTGCAAATAGTCTCTCGTGCGCTGGTGGTACTTTAGTTATTTTAAACCAGAAGCTGTCACTCTTCCTCATATATCCCATTCACTGAGTGTGCTGCTCACGTGTGTGTATTTCTTAGTGCGTGTGCAATATGGTGGGGCTTTGCTGGCATTCAATCAAAATTATTTGATACCATGCAGTGAGGAAAAGGACACCTTGCTTTGAGTAAAAGACAGAAACAGAAACCAAAGTTGTTCTCCAGTTCTGTGTTGTCCTTTCTGTCTGACCTCCTCAGTCTAAAAGATGATGACAGTGGGGACCATGACCAAGAACACAGCACACCGCAAGACTGTGAGAAGGAAAGACATGACGATGAGGAGGAGGAGGGGAACAAGAAGAAGGTGTGTGAGATGAGGATGATGAGGTGACTGTCCTCAGATAGCTGTGTGTGTGTGTGTGTGTGTGTGTGTTTGTTTGGGTGTGTGAGTGAGTGTGTGTCTTTGTGTGTGTATGTGTGTGAGAGTGATAAGGATGATGAGGTGACTCTGTCCTCAGATAGCTGTGTGTGTGTGTGTGTGTGTGTGTTCTCAGATAGCCCTACCAGGGGCAGGAGAACACCCCCTCCAGTATAACTACGCCTTCTGGTACTCCAGACGCACTCCTGGACGTCCCACCTGCACACAGAGCTACGAACAGAACATCAAGATGATTGGCAGCTTCGCCTCGGTCAGTTTAACCATGTCCTGTCAGTACACACACACACACACACACACACACACACACACACACTAACCATCTCCTGTCAGTACACACACACACACACACTAACCATGGCCTGTCAGTACACACGCACACGCACACACACACACACACACTACCCATGTCCTGTCAGTACACACACACACACACACTAACCATGTCCTGTGAGTACACACACACGCACTAACCCTGTCAGTACACACACACAAACAGCTCATGTTAAGTGTCTAACCAGTGTTAGTGAGTGATAGTAATGTGTTACGTGTGAGGGGTAGTAATGTGTTAAGTGTGAGGGATAGTAATGTGTTAAGTGTGAGGGATAGTAATGTGTTAAGTGTGAGGGGTAGTAATGTGTTAAGTGTGAGGGATAGGAATGTGTTAAGTGTGAGGGATAGTAATGTGTTAAGTGTGAGGGATAGGAATGTGTTAAGTGTGAGGGGTAGTAATGTGTTAAGTGTGAGGGATAGGAATGTGTTAAGTGTGAGGGATAGTAATGTGTTAAGTGTGAGGGATAGTAATGTGTTAAGTGTGAGGGATAGTAATGTGTTAAGTGTGAGGGATAGTAATGGGTTAAGTGTGAGGGGTAGTAATGTGTTAAGTGTGAGGGATAGTAATGTGTTAAGTGTGAGGGATAGTAATGTGTTAAGTGTGAGGGATAGGAATGTGTTAAGTGTGAGGGGTAGTAATGTGTTAAGTGTGAGGGATAGGAATGTGTTAAGTGTGAGGGATAGTAATGTGTTAAGTGTGAGGGATAGGAATGTGTTAAGTGTGAGGGGTAGTAATGTGTTAAGTGTGAGGGATAGGAATGTGTTAAGTGTGAGGGATAGTAATGTGTTAAGTGTGAGGGATAGTAATGTGTTAAGTGTGAGGGATAGTAATGTGTTAAGTGTGAGGGATAGTAATGGGTTAAGTGTGAGGGGTAGTAATGTGTTAAGTGTGAGGGATAGTAATGTGTTAAGTGTGAGGGATAGGAATGTGTTAAGTGTGAGGGATAGGAATGGGTTAAGTGTGAGGGATAGTAATGGGTTAAGTGTGAGGGATAGTAATGTGTTAAGTGTGAGGGATAGGAATGTGTTAAGTGTGAGGGGTAGTAATGTGTTAAGTGTGAGGGATAGTAATAGGTTAAGTGTGAGGGATAGTAATGTGTTAAGTGTGAGGGATAGGAATGTGTTAAGTGTGAGGGATAGGAATGTGTTAAGTGTGAGGGATAGGAATGTGTTAAGTGTGAGGGATAGGAATGTGTTAAGTGTGAGGGATAGTAATGTGTTAAGTGTGAGGGATAGTAATGTGTTAAGTGTGAGGGATAGGAATGTGTTAAGTGTGAGGGATAGGAATGTGTTAAGTGTGAGGCATAGGAATGTGTTAAGTGTGAGGGATAGGAATGTGTTAAGTGTGAGGGATAGTAATGGGTTAAGTGTGAGGGATAGTAATGTGTTAAGTGTGAGGGATAGGAATGTGTTAAGTGTGAGGGATAGTAATGTGTTAAGTGTGAGGGATAGTAATGTGTTAAGTGTGAGGGATAGTAATGGGTTAAGTGTGAGGGATAGTAATGTGTTAAGTGTGAGGGATAGGAATGTGTTAAGTGTGAGGGATAGTAATGTGTTAAGTGTGAGGGATAGTAATGTGTTAAGTGTGAGGGATAGGAATGTGTTAAGTGTGAGGGATAGTAATGGGTTAAGTGTGAGGGATAGGAATGTGTTAAGTGTGAGGGATAGTAATGTGTTAAGTGTGAGGGATAGTAATGTGTTAAGTGTGAGGGATAGTAATGGGTTAAGTGTGAGGGATAGGAATGTGTTAAGTGTGAGGGGTAGTAATGTGTTAAGTGTGAGGGATAGTAATGTGTTAAGTGTGAGGGATAGTAATGTGTTAAGTGTGAGGGATAGTAATGTGTTAAGTGTGAGGGGTAGTAATGTGTTAAGTGTGAGGGGTAGTAATGTGTTAAGTGTGAGGGATAGTAATGGGTTAAGTGTGAGGGATAGTAATGTGTTAAGTGTGAGGGGTAGTAATGTGTTAAGTGTGAGGGATAGTAATGTGTTAAGTGTGAGGGGTAGTAATGTGTTAAGTGTGAGGGGTAGTAATGTGTTAAGTGTGAGGGATAGTAATGGGTTAAGTGTGAGGGATAGTAATGTGTTAAGTGTGAGGGATAGTAATGTGTTACATGTCTAACCACTGTTTATCTTCAGGTGGAACAGTTTTGGCGCTTCTACAGTCACATGGTCCGTCCTGGAGACTTGACTGGTCACAGTGACTTCCACCTCTTCAAGGAAGGCATCAAACCCATGTGGGAAGTGGGTACTTTACTGTAGGAGGCTATTGAGTCCATTTGTCCATAAGCTTGTCTTACTGCTTCCTTTAGTCATGACAAACTGAGCTGCTAAGACTTCAAAACATACATGTGAAGCCTCACCTGGATAGAATCACCACCTGGATAAACATTGATAAACTATTACTGTTAAGATCTGTATCAAACAAGGCTGAACATGCAAGACATGATTTTGAATAGTCTTTCATTCACTAGGTTACATTTGTATGAGCCTGTGTGCCTGTCTACCTGTCTACCTGTCACAAGGATGACGCTAATAAGATGGGAGGGAAGTGGATCATCCGGTTGAGGAAAGGTCTGGCGTCCCGCTGCTGGGAGAACCTCATCCTGGCCATGCTGGGGGAGCAGTTCATGGTGGGAGAGGAGATCTGTGGAGCTGTGGTGTCTGTCCGCTTCCAGGTACATGCACACACAGCTACACTGACACACACAGCTACACTGACACACACAGCTACACTGACACACACACACACACACAAAGCACGCTCACGTATGCAGTTATGCTCTTCTTGATTTTGCTCTTTGTACCGCGCTCATTCTGAACGTTCATTCTTCCTTCCTCAGGAAGACATCATCTCCATCTGGAACAAGACAGCCAGCGACCAGGCCACCACTGCCCGCATCAGAGACACTCTGCGGAGGGTCCTCAATCTACCCCCCAACACCATCATGGAGTACAAGACACACACAGACAGCATCAAGTATGTTTATATGGAGCATTAATAAGCAAACACACACAGACATTCCACCAAAGGCTTTGCCCACGTGTTAAACCTCTGGCTCTGTGTCGTCAGGGCCTGGGAGGATTTCCATGGACTGGTGAACGTGAGCGGTGGTCGCTAGTTCCTGAATCTGTGGCTCTGCTCAGACTAGGTAGCTGTCTGTTGCTTCTGTTGGACCTTAACCACATGGTCCACTGAGACACAGCTTCATGTCTGTGTTTTGTGTGCTGACTTCATTTGAAACCTTTCTGTTTTGCTTGTGTTCAGATGAGGGTGTGGTGTCGGATGGAGGACGATTCATTAGAAGGATACCTCTATAAAGATCAGCACTGTTATAAACGGAGAGAAAGAGAGAAGGACTGTGGTAAGAAAACCATTCCTTCTTTTCCATGGTACATGGAAACTATTGGAACGAAACTTAAAAGCTTTTCAACAAGACATGGAGCCAAGCCGTCTGTTGGGGAAAGAGAGAGTTTATGTTTTTATAATCTGCAGGAAACTAACGACACCTCAGTGGTTAGAAGACGCAATGTCTATCAACCACCACTAGAGGGACATTGCAACAAACGTGTAGAGATCTGTCCAATGCTGGCTAACAGGACAGTCAGTTCTTCAACATATACCAACCAAACTGCTGACATGAATAGATATTTGTCTTTGTGTAACCAACAATCACACTGTTAGACTTTTAAATGTACGGCAGAGAAATGTACGGGAAGTGTTTTATTGGACTGTAAGACAAACAGGGTTGCAGTACTGTAGAAGTTATTTTATTATAGCTCAGTATTTTAACTACAATCGCCTCTGGTCATTTGAAACTAGAATTATTGTTGTGTACAAAAATATATTTCTTAAAAAACAAACTGTCCTTTTGAGGGATCACATTAAGGAATGTTTGATTCCTCACCCTTGACCCGGAAGTTGAATCCAAAAGACGTGAGCCACCTTCAGGCTGGATGGTGTGGAGGGTCGACTGGCCTCTGGGCTCTAGTGGACTACCTGGCCTCTGGCCTCTAGTGGACTGCCAAGCTGCCTATATCACTGTGCCTGGCCTCAAGCCCCAAACACAACTGTGTTCTTCAAACTGCCTCTTCAGCTTCCACAGTTAAGACCTGTGATGAAACAAGTCTCTGGGACACTGATCTCAAATCAGCCAGCCTGACCCCTGTACAGACAGATGACTTGATCCCAAGAAAAGGGGCTGGTTTGGGATCAGGGCTTGAGGCTCAGTCTGTATCTCCACCCTGTTCATACTGCCTCAGATTGGGCATGTGTTGTAAAAGTACTAAAGTCTAAAGTACTGTATCATCGACACTTGTTGGATTATAGCAATAAATGTCAAATATGCATCTGCTGCTGAGGACTGTGTTCTGTGTCATGTTCTAAGACTGCAAGGGACTTCCTGTTAAAATCTGGATACACAGACTTCCACTGAAGAGCAGGAACATGAGCCTGTTCATATTCACATACAACAAGGGCCTGTGTTCAGTTAAATCAATACAATGATAAAAGAGCCATGAATGAGACAGCTTTCATTTTCTTTGCTGGATGCTCTGGGAGGGAGGTGGATGCTCTCTGGATGCTCTGGGAGGGAGCTGGATGCTCTCTGGATGCTCTGGGAGGGAGCTGGATGCTCTGGGAGGGAGCTGGATGCTCTCTGGATGCTCTGGGAGGGAGCTGGGTGCTCTGGGAGGGAGCTGGATGCTCTCTGGATGCTCTGGGAGGGAGCTGGATGCTCTCTGGATGCTCTGGGAGGGAGCTGGATGCTCTGGGAGGGAGCTGGATGCTCTCTGGATGCTCTGGGAGGGAGCTGGATGCTCTCTGGGAGGGAGCTGGATGCTCTCTGGATGCTCTCTGGGAGGGAGCTGGATGCTGTGGGAGGGAGGTGGATGCTCTGGGAGGGAGCTGGAACCTCTCTGGATGCTCTCTGGGAGGCCTCAGTTGCTCTCTCAGCCCAGGTTCCATCAAATGAGTTTGATTCAACTCATCTCAAAGAACATGTGATTCTACAGAACAAGAAAACAGAATGAGAAAAATTATCATGACGTCATGAGAACTAATGTTACATCCAACACTAGAATATCTATTACAGGGTTTCCATGGTGAGGTGGGTCAGCTTACCAACAGGAAGGTAGAAGCCAACAGAAGCAGTTTGGTGTTTGATGTCATATCCTGTTGAACTGTAGGAGAGATTCATTAATGTTCTTTCATGAACTCTTTATTGAACTCAACAGTTGAGAGATGTAACCAACCTTGCATTCCAAAGTATTCATGATCCATGTTGTATTCCTCATTAAACCCGGGCCATTTCTTCCATATTGTGCCAATATTTTCACCAATTGTTGAGATCACCTTTGAAAAAGAATATTGCAGTGATGACCTTGTTCACTGACTCTAAGCTTCAGAAAGAACGTAAGACAGAAGTTAATGAGAAAGTCAAGTGTCAGGTGATGGACGGACGGATGGATGGTTGGATGGACAGATGGACGGATGGATGGAGATATGGACAGATGGATGGACGGATGGATGGACAGTTGATGGATGGACAGATGGATGGATGGATGGATGGACAGATGGATGGATGGACAGATGGATGGATGGACAGATGTATGGATGGACAGGTGGATGGATGGACAGGTGGATGGAGGGACAGATGGATGGATGGACAGATGGATGGATGGACGGATGGATGGACAGATGGACGGATGGATGGATGGAGATATGGACAGATGGATGAATGGATGGACAGGTGGATGGACAGATGGATGGATGGACAGATGGATGGATAGACAGGTGGACGGATGGACAGATGGACGGATGGATGGATGGAGATATGGACAGATGGACGGATGGATGGATGGAGATATGGACAGATGGATGGATGGATGGATGGACAGATGGATGTATGAGACCTGGAACTCCTGGTTGGTGAAGCAGCGACTGGGGCAGCAGCCTCCCTGGATCCTCAGACTGGATCGTCCTTCAGAGTCACACACTTCCAGGAGAGGAGTGAACATGCTCCACCTGCAGGTGACAGCAGCTGCTCAGAATAAACACTATGGACACACATCTCCATAGGTCCTGACCAAGTCACCAAGTTGTTCACTAAGTTCTTCTCATAGTTCACAGCAGGCGACCCTCAGGACATCAAAGAGACAGTACAGCACTGAGCCGTAATCAAACTCCTGTTAATTGGAGGGAGTAATTCAGGCGTCACGACTGCAAGCTCTGGTAAACACACAAAGGAGACCTTAACTGACCCCCAGGGTAATACTTGGCACGGTCCAAGTGTGTGGGTGTGTTTGTGTGTGTCTGCAGGGCCTTGAACTGTGTGGCTGTATTAGCCCAGCTACCACTGACGAGTGTTGAAGAGTGATCTCATCTTTCTCATGGGGAGGGGGAGGGGGGGGGGTGCTACCTCTGCTTCACTGTGCCTATGAGCTGGTGCTGGGGGGTGTACGCCTTCATTTCCATCAGGCAGCAGCCCAGGCAGCAGGCGTCCACCCTGAAGGGCCTCTCGAAATGGAAGACCGGGCGAGCATGGAGGTCGAAACCTTTTAGCGAACAGGAGCGAGATGGACCACAGCACTGCAGACACACACAGGAACTCTCTGAAGGAGACAAGAGGAGAGAGATGGACCACAGCACTGCAGACACACACAGGAACTCTCTGAAGGAGACAAGAGGAGAGAGATGGACCACAGCACTGCAGACACACACAGGAACTCTCTGAAGGAGACAAGAGGAGAGAGATGGACCACAGCACTGCAGACACACACAGGAACTCTCTGAAGGAGACAAGAGGAGAGAGATGGACCACAGCACTGCAGACACACACAGGAACTCTCTGAAGGAGACAAGAGGAGATGAGCTGTATTCTATGGCAAGCCGTTTTAACATAAATTCAATAGACTGGATATGTGACGCAGATATCTGTAATTCAATTTCGCCTAGTCAAAAAGAACATTTCAGATATCTGCAACTACAATCCTCCTATCCACAACTGGAATTACGGATATCTGCAACGTCATTTCAGATATCTGCAACTACAATCCTCCTATCCACAACTGGAATTACGGATATCTGCAATGTCATTTCTCCTAGGAGAAACTACGTCACTTTTGCCATTCATGTCTATGGGGCACGTGATTTCAGATATCTACAATTCAATTGCGGATATCCACAACTGGAATTACGCAATTCCAAACTGAATTACAGATATCTTTAACTGGAATTGTGACTAGTCAGAATCAAATTGTAGATATCTTAAACTGGAGTTACAGATATCTACAATTCAGTTGCAGATATCCGTAATTCCAGTTGTGGATATCCGCAATTGAATTGTAGATATCTGAAATGACGTAGCAGATATCCGTAATTCCAGTTGTGGATATCCGCAATTGAATGTAAACAGCTTGTCTCTGTGAGAGGGGACAGTGTTTATGTGTTACCTTCCACAGCTATGAACAGCTGCTCTCTACTGCCCCCACTGGTGATGCTGTAGGTTCTGCGAGGTACACACTGTGGACCTAGACAAGAGTCAAGATCAACTTTATTGTCCAACAGATTGGAAACTTTGCTCTTTCACCCATGCTGAGGCCATAAGACAGACATTCTGCTTCACACACAGACACATCAAAGATAGAAATAACTGGATCACTGTACCCAAGCTAATCCATTCTGCTTAGCTGCTCACTGTAGTGCCCCAGGAGAGGCTCCATCTCTAGTGTACTAACCTTGCAGTTCTGGCTTGGCTGTTATGTGAAGCTGGCTGACTGAGTTGAACAGTGCCAGACTCTGTGCTTCAGAAGATGCTCCAGGCCAGTGTTCTCCCCGCTGCTGCATTCCTGGACCTCCACCTTCTGCAGCTCCCATGTGGCCGTTCTCTCTTAGGTTCCCATGGCCCAGGCTCTGACTGTAATCATCCAACCCCAAGACTGGTGAGCCTTGTTGGGGTTGAGGACTAAGCAAGTCTTGGGGATCTAATCGGGGCCTCCTGCGCCCACGAAAGGCCCTAAAGAGCATCTGGATATGCTTCTCCCTCTCTAGTCGCCTGAAGGGAAGAGGTTGAGCCGTCACTGCTGACATGGTCTGGAAGAGCAGGTCACAGGACACAGGTTCATCAAAAGATCCATAAAGTCATAAAGATCCATAGTCATTTACGTCATTTTTGAAGATGGTTCTAAAATGTGTTTAGAGAATACAGAGTAATGATAGTGATGAAGTTAAAGAATGAGACCGAACACAACAAGCTAGCTTCGACCTCCACTGCTGTGACATGATCTTGGCAGCAATCACAAGCTTCAGAAGACAGAGTGAACACACTCAGCCAGCACATCCAAACTGCTTCAAATTCACCTCACAGAGTCACAAATGCAGTTGCTTGCACACACACACAGAAACAACCACATTTAGGGTAAAACACTAAGTCGTTTTTACTTGGGTGGTTCAGCTTTAATCAGTTCAGCAACTCTCCCTTTTTCTAACATTGATTTGGAAGTATTAAATGTTACACAGCCTTGGATTCCGTTCTGCAGTCCCACCTCTCATTTTAAAAGCCCTCCAGTTCTGTACATTAAGCATGAACACAGTAGTGCAGTAAAGCCTTTAGACGATGCAGGTCAGTGGATCTCTTACCATCTGGGAAGCGCTTCCTGGCATATATGAAGCTGGAACTGACTGAAGCCTCAGAGGCAAGTGGGAACCAGAGCTGCATCAGCCAACCCTCCTGAGCAGTACTGACCAGGGTGTGTGTGAGTCTGAGTGTGTGTGTGAGTGTTTGAATGTGTCTTGTCAGAGTGCTGTTTGTCTTTGTGTGTGTGTGTAAGGGATCTCTTTCTTCCCCCCCATCAGTCTCTGTGATTCTAGCCCACCTCCCTGAACCTGTTTCCATGTCAACCAGCCGGATCTGCCTATTGTTGGGGCAGAAAGGCTCACTCACCCATGTGATTCAGATCCTGCTCTGTGGGGTTGAAGGGGGGGGGGGGTTCTCTCCTTGAACCCCTAAACGATTTTTATATATAAATGAAATTTGGCAACTCAAAAATAATAGGCAGATCTGTTTTTGAAAGTCATTTATTTTTCAAAAGGTAAAAAGTACATGCAGAAAAACACAGTGATTTTATTGGATATTAAAACCTGCAGTCTATAATAATTCATTAACCAATAAATCAACCAAGAAATCAATAATTTAACCAATCAGTTATTGAAACACTAAATCAACTCCCTGACTCCTGCCAATGAAGTTTACCTGTATGTTCATGTAAACCGCCATAATCCAGGTCCAACCCAGTTTATGATCCTAATATTTCAAAAAGATTAATATGTACAACATGTAGACACTGGACCTTCATTTACCTCCTAGTCAGCTCCATCTCAGCCTGTGACTAACTACAGTCCAGCTCTTGATCCCAGGCAGAGGATCACAGCAGTCCTCAGACTCCTCCTCCACCTTTTTCTCAGGGATCGACTGCTGAGTCCTACTTCTCTCCAGCAAGACATCATCAGATCTGGTCTGTGGTTTGTGAGACTGACGCTCCTCCATCAGGCCAGGTCAAGCTCCACTCCCATCCCCAGGGAGGCCTGTCAGGTTGCCCCCCAGCTCAGGCCCTGCCTCAGGCAGGTAGCTCCGGGGGTCTCCAAGGAATGGAGTGGAGGGCGGCTGGTTAAAATGACCTGTCAGGAAGATCCCGATGGTCCCCAAGAAAAACATGAGCGCCATGACGATAAAACACATCCTGTCAATCACCCGGGCGACCAGGAACCACTCCTCATTCTCCTGCAGGGTAGAGCGATCATCAGGTGAGTTGTGGCTGCAGGTGTATCATATATGTTGTGTGTGTGTGTGTGTCAGGATGGGGGAGCCACATATTTACACTCTGAAAATCCTTGTTATGTTTGGCAGACTCAGCGATGTGCCTGCAGGAGAGCACACACTGCCGAAGCTGGGGGGAGGCATGGGCCAGGCTGGAGCCCACCTGCTCGGCTGAGCCCTCGTCCAGACCACCGTCTACAGGTCAAAGGTCACAAGGTCAAAGGTTCACAGTGTTGGAGGAATGTATTCCGTGCAAACATGGACTCAGACCTTCCTCAATACAGACACACTCACAGACTTTCTCCAGAGCTGCTTTCATCAAGCCGTTCCTCTCCCGGAATCTGCTGAACATGAGTTCCGTCCGTGCCGTCTTCATCACGTATTCCTCCGCTTTGGTGATGAGGCTCAGAGAGCTTCGCCGGCGGCAGTGGACCAGGTGTGCATCGTCATGGCTACCGTTACTGTGGCACGTCCTTCCTCCTGCCTCCTGGCAGCAGGGGGGCGTCCAGGGACGCATCTGCATCCGCAGGAGACGAGGCACGATGTTGAGGAGGATCTATGGAGGAACAGCAGAAAGCTCAACCAAAACCCTAAGAACACACTCAAGAACACACTCAAGAACACACACACACTCAAGAACACACACACACACTCAGGAACACACACACTCACACACACACACACTAAGACAGTGTACAGACAGGTACCTTTCTGACTTTATCAGTCATCTTATGAGTGTTTGGGGTTCTCAGTGACACATTCAGAACAAGGACACAGTTCATCACAACGATGGTCGTCACTGACATGACGAACATGAGATACCTGTGTGTGTGTGTTGGGGGGGGGGAGAGAGAAAACCACCCTGTCATGTCTCTGTCAACACATGACTGAAAGTCTGCAGCACAGTGTAGAAACATAGTCTTACTTTCCAATGAGAGGCACAGCTTTGGAGGTTTCTGGAACCTTCTTGGCGATGAGGAAAAGAAACACAGTTTGGCCCAGTAGAGTGGCTATGGACATGGTGCACTTCTGACCACCAGCTGACCACAACCAAACCACAACCACGTTACAACCAACCAGACAATAAGTCAACAACCAAAACTGAAGAATGAAACTTTGCCTTTCTTTTGGTCTTTGTGTGTGTGTGTGTGTGTGTGTCTGCTCTCACCTTTGGCAGGTAGAAAGTAGACCAGCAGCCCCAGAGATGAGAACAGCACGCAGGGAATAAGGATGTTGATGATGTAGAAGAGGGGTTTCCTCTGAATGATGAGGAAGAACACCACCTCCTGATGTTGCAGTTCATCTCTGCTGTAACTAGGATTGATCATCTTCTTTGCTGGCCGGTGCTTGATCACCCACTCCCCATTCTCTGTAACACAGAAGATAAACCTGGATTTGTCTCCCAGGGGGGGATATTGCAGTTCACAACAGCAGCAGGGTAAATTACAGCACACAGATTGCAGGGTAATAATGACAATAACAACAATAAGAGAGGCACGATATAGTACTGTCCTCTTTGTCCTCACTGTCCTCAGGGAATAGAGGGTCTTTGCTGATGTGTTTTGGAAATATTGGTTGTGCAGTATTAGTATAGGTGGCTTTACTGTGTTTTAGGATCTGATACCTGTGAAGGCTTCAGGGTCGATGACCACCCACTCCACAGACTGGCCGTCCTCTTCAGTCAGAACCAGCTCGATCTCGTTGGCGCTGTAGGTCTGGGACCTGGACACAGCAGAATACAGACTCTTATCCAGACTCCCCAGTTCTCCATTATATAGGAGCCCCAAGCAGGCAGATAGAGGGCAAAGTCATTCATTAGGGTTTACTAGACAGCAGACTGAATAGGAGCGCTCAGCCTGGGGCAGGATTGTCCCAGCCTTGGCCCTTGGCTGACAGGCAGAGGCAAGAAAAACACTGAATAAATCTAAATATTCAAGCAGGCTACCTTGTGTTACAAGTGTGTGTGTGTGTGTGTGTCTGTGTATGGAGCCTATGTTGTTAGGGGGAACAGGCATCTGTGTGTTGAACGAGGGATGTTATGGCAACTACATTTACACAACCAAGCTGAACATACAGTGAAAGGCTTCTGCTGGTGAGGAGGACGTTATCAAATGTACAGGAGTGTTTCGTGTGTGTGTGTGTGTGTGCGTGTGCGTGTGTGTGTGTGTGTGCCTGTGAGTGTGTGTGTGCGTGTGTGTGTGTGTGTGTGTGTGTGTGGAGGTGTGTGTGTGCCATGCTGCAGGATGGTACCTGAACACCATGGTGCAGTTCTGCCAGTCGAAGGGGAAGTAGTTAACAGTGATGGAGCAGGAGCTTCTGTAGATAGCTGGAGGAAGCCAGTACACACAGCCACTGGGAGACACCAGGGCATTGCAGTACAGCGCCACCTCAAAGTTCCCATCCACACTGCACACACACACACACACACAGCATGTAAGGTATAAGCTTGTTTTCACCACAGATGGATCAGTGTTCCTCACTTGTTCTCCAGGATGATGTCAGGCAGCCAGATGCTCTTAGAAGGAACTCTAAGGTCAGAGGTCAGGTTTCCATAGAGATCAGACCTTGGGGGTTGATCCCATCTCAGCCTGTAATCACACCATTTCTACCAATCACAGACAAGGACACCATTGGTTTTGTTTTTGTTCAGTGAAGATGATGAACCTTTGACTCAAAGTTTGGTTATTGTGTTGATTGTTTCTGTGTGTGTGTTTTTACCATCTCTAACCACACACTGGTTGTCAAGGTCTCCTCTTTTTCATTCTGGAGAGAGAAAGATTCATAGTTAGAATCTCTCTCTCTCTCTCTCTCTCTCTCTCTCTCTCTCTCTCTCTCTCTCTCTCTCTCTCTCTCTCTCTCTCTCTCTCTCTCTCTCTCTCTCTCTCTCTCTCTCTCACACATATACACACACACAGGTTCAGTTCTTACCAGAGAGATGAGGTTGGTGAGGGTAATCTTGACCGTGACCTGTGTGATGTCACCACTCTTCTCCATGGGTCGGACATTCTTGTTGTAGCCTCTCATGAGGTCTTGAAACAGCGCCCCCTCCTGGTTCACCCCAGCTACAGCTGCTCAGTGGGGCAGAGGGGAGAGAACATGACTCACTAGCTGGAGAAAGAACTGCTGTTTGAAGAGGGCGATACTGAGTAGAGATACAGTACAGACACAGTAGAGATACAGTACAGACACAGTAGAGATACAGAACAGACACAGTAGAGATACAGAACAGACACAGTAGAGATACAGTACAGACACAGTATAGATACAGTACAGACACAGTAGATACAGCATAGATACACTACAGACACAGTAAAGATACAGTACAGACACAGTACAGTCACAGTACTCCATAAAACACTGACATCACACTGTGGAAGTCCTACAGACAGCAGGGTAGCTTGGGACATGTTTACCCATGTGGTCTGTGGGTTTGATAGCTGGCAGCAACACACTGCATCACAGCAACATCCACAGCCAATACCAATTATTACAACCATCAGACACTTGTTCAGGAAATGGTTGTAGTTCAGGGGTGGGCAACCCTGGTCCTAGGGAGCCACTGACCTGAAGATTTTAGATGTTTACCTGCTTTAGCACACCTGATTCTAATGGAGGGTAATTATGAGGCTTCCACAGAGCTTGATAACGACCCTTCATTAGAATCAGGTGTGCTGGAGCAGGGAAACATCTAGAACCTTCAGAACAGTGGCTCCCTAGGACCAGGACTGCCGACCCCTGTTGTAGTTGAAGGAAACTGAAGAACATGAAACCACATGTATGCCAAATGTATGAATGTTTCTTTGCTTTTAACATCTTAACATCTTATTTTAATATCCATACATATCCATGTTCACATAATGGGCTCAAATTCCCCCCAGGACACAACCAAACCCAACCACAGCATGCCTACCAGAGGTGGAGGACAGGAGGACCCAGAGGCAGACAGGCAGAGACAGCACAGGCAGACACAGCACAGCTCCAGACTGCATCCTTGTTGCCAGCTAAGTCAGCTATGACACGATAACGCTGAACCACACCAACACACACTCATGTTAGCACCTGGCCTCTTGATGACATGTGTGTGTGTGTGTGTCTGTGTGTCTGTGTGTCTGTGTGTCTGTGTGTGTCTGTGTTTGTGTGTCTTTGTGTGTCTGTGTGTGTCTGTGTGTGTGTCTGTGTGTGTGTGTGTGTGTGTGTCTATGTGTATCTGTGTGTGTCTGTGTGTGTTAGGAAAAGGGGTGGGTCTTTTTAGGAGAATTGTCTTATGGTCCTGTGAGTATTTTTGGCGTCTGAACTTCTTTCCCAGTATTTCATTGTCAGCTGTCACAATACTGATAGTCCAGCTCACACTAGTGGACTGACATAGTTTATGTGTGCGTGTGTGTGTGTGCTCTGGCAGGAAGCTACTATGTTTTATATATCACTTCCCGCTCTGCCAAACACTGTTGCTATGGAAGACAGGGTTTATATTGTGAAGTCCCCACAGAGCCCCGGCTGGTCCGACTCAACACAGGGGCTGATTTAGATGCAGAGGGATGAGTGGAGGCAGCTGGCTCCCTCTCTTTCTCCCCCCCCCCTCTCTCTCTCTCTCTCTCTCTCTCTTTCTCTCTCTCTCTCTCTCTCTCTCCCTCTCTCTCTCTCTCTCTCTCTCTCTCTCTATCTCTCTCTCTCCCTTTCATTTCTTTCATCTATCTTTTTCATCTCTCTCTCTTTCATCTCTTTCTCTCGCTCTCTTTCATCTCTCTCTTTCTCTCTCTCATATCTCTGTGTTTTTCATCTCTCTTTCTCTTTCTCTGTCTCTCTCTCATTTTATTAATTTATCTGTCACTCCATGTCTATCTTTAACAGCCACCCCAGGGAAGCTAGATAAGGCATGCTGGGTAAGGCATGCTGGGTAAGGCCTCCCCCCTAACCTCCCCCTAGCCGCCACCACCTAGCCTCCCCCCTAACCTCCCCCTAGCCGCCACCACCTAGCCTCCCCCCTAACCTTCCCCCTAGCCTCCCCCTAGCCTCCCCCCCAGCTTCCACCCCCAGCCTCCATCCCCCAGCTCCTTGTCAGCTGTTGTGTTGACTATAGCACAGTTGCTGCTGATGAGCTGGTGGCAGAGATGAATGACATGATCTTAGATCATGGACAGGATACAGTATTGGTGTAAATCTGAGCACTGTCAGAATAAACAGCAGAACAACAGGAATGATAATAACAATTGTATTGCTTTTTTATTTTTTACAAAAATACAAAGAGTCTCTTTATACAAATAAATATGTTCAAAAGGAAGTTGACAATGGACGGTCTGTACAGTCTGCTCACTTAACCAGAGGCTCAACCTTAGTAGATGCAGACGTTATGAATAACTTGTGTCTTTATACAGACTCATAAATTAGAAATGAGAAAAGTGTTGTGCTAACTTCGTTACACACCAGCCTTGTAAGGCACTCATGTCTGCTGGGTGACACCAGTTTACACTACAGAGGAGCTCAAGCTTCCATACAGGGTGAAGAGAGGATTCCTGTTATTGTATCTGGGGGTGAAGACTCTAGCAGACGCTCTTAACGAGGGCTGGGTAACATGGCAACAAGGAAGCAAGGAAGCCATCAGCTGCAGTGAGCCGAGAGCAGCTTCAGCTGCGGCCCTGCTGTTCTGAGCTGTGTGCAGCTTCAGCTGCGGCCCTGCTGTTCTGAGCTGTGTGCAGCTTCAGCTGCGGCCCTGCTGTTCTGAGCTGTGTGCAGCTTCAGCTGCAGCCCTGCTGTTCTGAGCTGTGTGCAGCTTCAGCTGCGGCCCTGCTGTTCTGAGCTGTGTGCAGCTCCAGCTGCGGCCCTGCTGTTCTGAGCTGTGTGCAGCTTCAGCTGCAGCCCTGCTGTTCTGAGCTGTGTGCAGCTTCAGCTGCGGCCCTGCTGTTCTGAGTTGTGTGCAGCTGCAGCTGCGGCCCTGCTGTTCTGAGCTGTGTGCAGCTCCAGCTGCGGCCCTGCTGTTCTGAGCTGTGTGCAGCTGCAGCTGCGGCCCTGCTGTTCTGAGCTGTGTGTGTCAGCAGAGTCTCTGTCTCTCTCTCTGTCTCCCTGCTTTCCTCTGACACTTCTGTCATGGTTCCCAGGGTTGTCCTGCCCAGCATCACCAGCTGAGTGTCCCAGAGACATGACCGAATCCTTGTCTTGACTAGTTTGTCTGTCCAGCCGGACAGAGTTACGTTTTGAGGGCGTCGAGAGCCAGGGCGATCATGCGAGGCATGCTGCGATAGAATGACTCATTCTCCAGCCCCACCAGACTGTAGAAGGTCAAGGGTCGTCCGCCCACCGTGGCCCTGACCCGCGCCTCATACAAGCCACGATCGTTCTTAGAACTCAGGTCCACCAGCACCTGGGGGGCAAGAGTGATGTCACTGGGGGCAGATGTCACCATCCAGACTAAAGCACTCTTGTACATGACTACAAATCCAGATCTCTTTTTCACCTTCATTCTGTCGTTAGGGTTAGGTTAGGGTTAGGGTTAGGTTAGGGTTAGGTTAGGGTTATCTCACCTCTTGGAAGTTCATCCGTAGATTCTTGGTTGGGATCCCCAGGATCCAGCGGTAGGAGTCTCTGACTCGACCCACATGCTGCGTTGATTCTGCTACCCCAGCACAGGCTGCAAGCAACACATCGAACACATTACCACTGGGCTGGTCACCAACACAATCTGTCCATAACTATCCAGTATATTATGTGATTCAGAGGTTTTATGGGACGTACCCTTCCCACTGAGCCCTGTTGTCTGTCTTTTATGCAGACTTCTGCGCTTCCTGAGGGTCTGAACAGAGGAAATGGGAATAGAAGTTGTCACAGTGTCCTCGGAGGTCACTTCAGGCGAGGTGGCAGATTGATCTGGAGCTGTTAAGGAGGTCAGACCCATCCTGCCCTGGCCCTCCTCCTCCCAGAGTCCAGAGGAGCTGTTGTTCTGCAGGGGGGGGGTTTCAGTCTGAGAGCTGAGCACACGGAGCTCCTTCAGCAGAGCTGCTAGGACAGATTCAGATTCCTGATCTTCCTGAGGGGAGGGGCCCCTGGAGGGGGTGGCCTCCCCTGTCTGGGGGTCACTCACGTCCAGGACCAGCTGAGGAGGAGCAGCTCTGCTGTCCAGTTTGAAGCGGAGGGCTGAGATGACGGACTGATACTGTCCCTCCAGCTCCAACACAGAAGAGTCCTCTTCCTGGGGAGGGAAGTAGAGTCACATTCAGGTTAGGACCAGATCAACATTAGACTGAGACAACCAACAGTAAATGAAAACAGCGCTGCAGTTCTGTCACAGTAATGTAACACAGCTCTGCT
Organism: Neosalanx taihuensis; assembly: GCA_030340665.1. Taxonomy (NCBI): domain Eukaryota; kingdom Metazoa; phylum Chordata; class Actinopteri; order Osmeriformes; family Salangidae; genus Neosalanx; species Neosalanx taihuensis. The sequence goes on along the minus strand of CM059300.1, from coordinate 15,467,733 downwards.
ATGGGAGTCGTACCTGGAGAAACAGCCTCTCCTCCTGACTCGGGTGCTTGGAGTCTTTCTGCTGGTCTGACTTCTCTGCCAAGACTCTGAGGTAGTTCTCCCAGTCCTCCACCAGGGGGCCTAGTTTACCAAATAGCCCCGGAAGAGAAGGAGGAGGATCCTGCTCATCTGACCATGCAGCACCCCCTAGCTGTTCTTTAAGAAATAACACCCCTGTTACACTACAGTAGACCACACACAATGTTTACATGATATATTACCAAAGGTGGGTAAGACCCTAGCTTAGAGGGTGGATGATGGGGTCACAGATAACAGAAAGATGGCTGCTTGCTACCTGCCAGCCTGGCCAGATCCCGTCTCTCCCGGATGTGAGCGTGTGTGTGGGGGAAAGCACTGCTGTAGATGTGCTCCACTAGCTGAGGCAGAGTCTGGGTGAAGAAGGTCAGGTCCACCTTGTCCCTGATGTAGTCCTCAGCTCTCTGGAGAAGGTCCAGCAAAGTCTGCAGGAAGGAGCGCAGCTCTGCAGAGGAGAGGAGACTCTGTTAGTTACAAGGAAACTGTCTGTTGATGCACTTATCTCATGAAAACCTTCACCTTGGTTATTTATGCTTCTATGTCAATACTTACGACATTTCTTGAAGCGGTTGTGACACTTGTCCTCGGCGATGTGACTGCAGGCTGCCGTCCCCTGGCCTGGTGGACAGGTGTGGGTGTAGAAACGACACAGAGACATGAACTCTGACCTCTGCTGCTCCTCCGAAAGCTCAGATGTCTTCAACAGTTCCGGGCAAGTCGGTTCCCGACTCCCAAAGGATTCTGGGAGAGATTGAAAAAGCATCCGAATTTGAATTGATCAAGTTTCTCGAAAATAGATCCCATATTTAGATTGTATTTCCAGTAGATTGTAACTTACTCTGTATCTCGGCCTGTATCCAGTCAGAGAAAGCAGACACACGGGTGTAGACCCCAGGTTTGCCCTTCTCTCCACAGCCGTCCCCCCAGGACGTGATGCCGTGGACCTGGAAGCGACCGGACATCCGGTCTTGGTAAATCAGAGGACCTCCTGAGTCTCCCTACAGGACAGACACACAACCACATTCATCAAAACCTTAAACAGAAAAAAAGCATTCCAGTTGGATGCTGTGTCAGCGGTCAACTGAAACAAAACATACATTTTCAGGGAGAGAGTTCCCGGTCCTTTTCCTCATCCCCCTGCGTGTGATGCTGCGCCAATCATGGGCCCAAGCCCAGTGACTGCCTAAATTGACTTTGTGCAACCTAAGACCCAAGTTGAGCATTGAGTATTGATGTTTCAACAACTTGTTAACTCTCTCTAGAGTTATGACTGTTTTAGCCTGTGTTCTGCTCTTCACTTTCTCCAACCGTCCCTGGAGGAGGGGATCCCTCACTGAATTGCTCCTTCCAAGGTTTCTGCCATTTTTTGTTCCTAGTGAGTTTTTCTGGGAGTTTTTCCTTGTCTTCCTTGAGGGTTTAGGTTGGTTGAGGGGCAGTTCTATGGGCATATGTGAAGCCCTCTGTGACATTGCTTGTAAAAAGGGCTATACAAATAAATGTTGATTTGATTTGATTTGTGGATCCTGTCACCAGTTTGATCTGCTAGTGTCGTGTCTAGCTACTGTACGTGGCTCTTGCTAAGCTAATGTCTTACCTGGCATGAGTCGATGCCACCAGAGAGATAGCCTGCACACAGCATGGTGTTGGTGACCAGCTCCTTGCCCAGGGTGCTCTTACATGTGCTCTGAGGAAGCAGAGGAACTTTGGCCTCCATCACCACATCAGCAGAAGGCCCATCTGGGAGCACAAACACACTATTTCAATACAATCATGTGATTACATTAGAAAGTGCTTCAAGAGGGGAGAGTCTCGTGAGTCATCAACACACGTATGTGGTTTGAATCTAGAGGCATGGACAGTCCAACACACTCAGAACAGACTGGTGTGTCGTACCTTCATAGAGGGATCCCCATCCTGCTACCAGACAGGGGCTTCCTGTGGGTGGCTCCAGACCAGAGGGAAGACACACTGGGGTCACATGATCTGACAAGACCACCGGAGAGGTCAGCTCTACCAGGGCGATGTCATTGTTGAACGTCTTTGGGTTGAACTGGAGAGGGAAAGAGGAGGGAGTCAGAGGAGAGAGTTGGACTGGCTTAACCTCAGACATCAGTGTGGGTTTGGTGTTGGAGGGAAGAACACACACATGACGCTCATGACGCTCTACCTTGGGGTGGGGGATGATGCGGTTGACCTTGAGCACCTGCTCATCAGGGTCAGCCTTGGTGATGTCAAACTCTCCCACCACAGCCGTCCAATAACTTTCACTGCGGCTGCTGGAGGGAATACAGCACATGGCTGCTCAGTAACATCCACACCAAGTGGCCCAGTGAAATACAGTTTAATGGGAGGAATACTAGAGAGATGGACACCAGTATGTTCTATAAACACCATCCTAGACATCAACACACTGCTCAAATCCCACACACACATACTTACCCAGCAAAGCAGTGAGCTGCAGTCACCACCCAGGAGCTCTCCACCAGGACCCCCCCACACATCAGCCCCCCATCCAGCTGCAGGTTGACCAGCCAGGGCCAGCTGCCCGGGGGGGCTGGGGACCCCCCCACGATCCTAGAGCGAGGCTGGGTCACGTTGTGCACTCCTGAGACCCTCTGACCACACACTGCTGCTGGGACAGAGACAGGAGGACAGACA
>CM059300.1:15417500-15460000 GCA_030340665.1 Neosalanx taihuensis | reverse complement strand
TCTCAGTGTGTGTGGCCCCTGGGAGCCTGGTCAAGCCCATGTTCTCAGTGTGTGTGGCCCCTGGGAGCCTGGTCAAGCCCATGTTCTCAGTGTGTGTGGCCCCTGGGTGCCTGGTCTTACCTTTGAGGGCGCTCTGAGGCATCCTGTAGACCTCCCTCCCTGTTGGAGCCCCAAGGAGACAGTCCAGCATCATCAGCATCACAGACACCAGCAGCATGTCAGAACATCAGCTGCAGACGCACCAACAACAAGCGGCACGATGTGGAAACACTGTGGAAGCAGCAGATCAGGGGGAGGATAGATCCAGGTCCTGTCTGCTGTGTGGAGGCTCTCTGACCAGTGCTTCCTGGCTCTCTCCCACACTGCGTTGCTGTCGGGCATCTGTCTGAAAACTTCCTCAGAGGAACAATAGGTGCCTTGGGTTTGCTCTGTGGTATATATAGAGTCCCATGGGGACCAGCAGAGGAGAAGGGGAGGGGTGGAGAGGGAGAAGAGGAGGGAGGGATGCTACCAGAGCCAATACACAAACAGCTGAATTCATTAAGACTGTGACAGCAAATCAGGCACAACTTGCCAAGGCTGGATATTACAAAGAGGTTTGATGCTGCGAAAGGCGAGAGGGAGGGAGGGAGGGAGGGGGGAACAGAAAAAGGGAGAGAGAGGAAAGGGGAGAGTAAGAGAGAGAACGGAAAGGGGGGGTGTCAAGGGGGGGGAGTTGAATTTATTAACATTAGAGGAAGAAGGGAAGCATTCTGAGTTAACGTCTAATGTGATATTTATATGGGGACGGAGGGAGGAGAGAGGTAGAGAAAGAAGAGGAGAGATGGAGAGAAAGAAGAGTAGAGAGGGAGAGAAAGAAGAGAGGTACAGAAAGGAGAGAAAGAAGAGAGGTAGAGAAAGGAGAGGAGAGAGGTAGAGAAAGAAGAGGAGAGAGGGAGAGAAAGAAGAGAGCTACAGAAAGGAGAGAAAGAAGACAGGTAGAGAAAGGAGAGAGGTAGAGAAAGGAGAGAGGTAGAGAAAGGTGAGAGGTAGAGAAAGGTGAGAGGTATAGGATATGTCAGAGAGAGACTACGAGAGACACTGTTGGTATTTGAGTGAAAAAGAGAAGTAGAAAACAGAGAGAAGGAAAGAGGAGCGTCTGCCTCTCTCTCCCTGCCCATCAAAGAGGGCATTGTCTCTGGCATCCCTCAGAGGATGCCCACATCAAAGCTGCCCCCCCTTGACCACTTGGTCGCCGCCCCCTTGATCACTTACAGGCTTTTATCTCCCCCATTCAAATATTGTTGGTTCACATCACTTTTGTCTATCTCAGCTCAATTCCCGTTTGGTTATATAAAGATATGGTAATATTATGTTTCTGTCAAACTTTATCTTCCTCCAAAAACCTAAATGTTGTACGTTATGTTTGTTTCTGCTTCAAGATTAAAGCACAAACTCAAAATACAGGTAATAAATGAATGTTCTTCTTATTTCCAGTTTGATTCTAAGCCACATTTCTGTCACATTTACTTATTTTTCTTTCTTCTATCCTCATGATATTCTCATGAACAATGTTTCTTTGAAAAGGATGATAAATACATATAGAATGTCTGAACTGTTATACCATGTATCTGTACTGAATGTAGACTACTTTTCAAAACATTTCAAAACCTCCTGAAAAAACATTCCTGGTCCGCTGATTGAAGTGTTTTCAGTGAATGGATTTTTTCCTGTGAATGAACACAGTGGTTAACCCTGGTTAACAGATTTATGAGTGTGAATCTGCAGAACCCCACCTGCCTTACCTTCACTCAGACCATGAAGTGAAAAGCAGACGTTAAGTACAGACACAATGTTCAGTACAGCCACAGGCTGCTGGACAGGAACACTGGAGTTGCCCACAGAGAAAACACTTCACCCTGGTCTGGGCCCTCCAGTCATCACCCTGGTCTGGGCCCTCCAGTCATCACCCTGGTCTGGGCCCTCCAGTCATCACCCTGGTCTGGGCCCTCCAGTCATCACCCTGGGCCAGCATGGAGGCCCTCCAGTCATCACCCTGGGCCAGCATGGAGGCCCTCCAGTCATCACCCTGGTCTGGGCCCTCCAGTCATCACCCTGGTCTGGGCCCTCCAGTCATCACCCTGGTCTGGGCCCTCCAGTCATCACCCTGGTCTGGGCCCTCCAGTCATCACCCTGGTCTGGGCCCTCCAGTCATCACCCTGGTCTGGGCCCTCTAGCCATCACCCTGGTCTGGGCCCTCCAGTCATCACCCTGGGCCAGCATGGAGGCCCTCCAGTCATCACCCTGGCCTGGGCCAGCATGGAGGCCCTCCAGTCATCACCCTGGCCTGGGCCAGCATGGAGGCCCTCCAGTCATCACCCTGGCCTGGGCCAGCATGGAGGCCCTCCAGTCATCACCCTGGGCCAGCATGGAGGCCCTCCAGTCATCACCCTGGCCTGGGCCAGCATGGAGGCCCTCCAGTCATCACCCTGGCCTGGGCCAGCATGGAGGCCCTCCAGTCATCACCCCGCCAAGCAGGCTGAAGGATGAAAGGCTGGCGGCTCCTAGCAGGGAGTTATCAAAGTGAGCTGGCCAGCCCAGCACTGCCCACTGCTGACGACAAACAGCACACTGCCAACAACAGACGTGTGACTGTGTGGCTCCGTGTGTGTGCTGCCATGGGTTTGTCTGATTGAGAGCTGAAGCAAAAAGAAGTTTGAGCGTGGGTAACTATGCCAACGTCAAAGGGGCCTGGCTTTGATGTAATAGAGAGAGAGAGAGAGAGAGAGAGAGAGAGAGAGAGGGGGATAGAGGGGGATAGAGGAGGGAGAGAGAGAGAGTGAAAGAGAGAGAGAGGGGGAGAGAGGAGGGGGAGAGAGAGAGAGTGAGAGAGAGAGAGAGAGAGAGGAGGGAGAGAGAGAGAGGAGGGAGAGAGAGAGAGAGAGGGGGGGGGGGAGAGAGAGAGAGGGAGAGAGGAGGGAGAGAGAGAGAGTGAGAGAGAGAGAGAGAGAGAGAGAGAGAGAGAGAGGGGGGGGGAGAGAGAGAGAGGGAGAGAGAGAGAGTGAAAGAGAGAGAGAGGGGGAGAGAGGGGGGGGGAGAGAGAGAGTGAGAGAGAGAGAGAGGAGGGAGAGAGAGAGAGGAGGGAGAGAGAGAGTGAGAGAGAGAGAGAGAGAGAGAGAGAGAGAGGGGGAGAGAGAGAGAGGGAGAGAGGAGGGAGAGAGAGAGAGAGTGAGGAGGGAGAGAGAGAGAGTGAGAGAGAGAGAGAGAGAGAGAGGGGGAGAGAGAGAGAGGGAGAGAGGAGGGAGAGAGAGAGAGAGAGTGAGAGAGAGAGAGAGTGAGAGAGAGAGAGAGAGAGAGAGAGAGAGAGAGTGAGGAGGGAGAGAGAGAGAGAGAGAGAGAGAGAGAGAGAGAGAGAGAGAGAGAGGGAGAGAGGGAGAGAGAGAGAGAGAGAGAGAGAGAGAGAGAGAGTGAGAGAGAGAGAGAGAGAGAGAGAGAGAGAGAGAGAGAGAGAGAGAGGGGGGAGAGAGGAGGGAAAGTGATACGTCAAAGAGGAAGAGAGGAAAACAGGAATGTGCCGAGCAAGATGGAACATTTCTGACTGTCCTGTCCTGTGTGTATGTGTGTGTGTGTTGTGCCCCAGCTGAGTGTCCTGTGTGTGTGTGTGTGTGTGTGTGTGTGTTGTGCCCCAGGCCCCCTCCCTGCACCAACGAGGCACAAAGGCCCTGAGATCTGTAGGGCAGCTCAGGCAGAGCGGAGCGGGGATGGCCATGGCACAAACGGCCGGCGCTCTTTCATCTCATCCCTCCATTTGCCTTTGAAGTCCTTTGATTAATCTGCGCTCTCTCTTCCCATCCACCCATAGTCAGTAGGCCTAGTGAGGAGGCCTCATCTCTGCTGAGCTGCTCTCACAGCACTCTGTACAGGATGTTGTCTGTATTCAGCGATGCCACATGTACTTTGACAAAACTACCAGTGAATCATTCTACATAGAGAAGTCGTACATTATCTATTCTTTTAGTCTGGAGGCAGAATGGGGAAGATAGAACAGTACTGCAGTAGTGTTGGGAGACCAGGGCTTTGCCCCAAGAGGGTTTCCTAGTTGGGATGGGGTAAAGAACATTTGCCCCAAGGAAAACCAGTGTGTAAGAGCGGCTGACTGGGGGGTTGGTTCTCCAACTCCTCGCCAGGGGGCTTTGTGAGCTGGTTACATAAAGAAACGATGCTCAACACACAATCACGTCACAATGAGGACTTTAACAACAATCGTGTTGGATAACACCCAGGTATTGTGTGCGATAATGAAACCATTATATCTCCCATTGTCTAAGGCAGAAAACAATTGAAATCTAGGTCAGTGGGGTACGCAAGAGAGAAGGGGTTCCCAACATTTCAGCACAGACAGACACTTTAACCCCCCGAGAAAACTCAAGCACAATGAGCTCGTCTGCTCAGGGATGTGTCTGCTCATTGTTAGACGGCTCATTAATCAGATCCAACATTAGGTTGACTATCAACTGTTCAATAGTTGGGAAATGGGTTAGAAACAGATGATGTCAGCATATTTCAAACTTTATTTCATAAGACTCAGAGGGTGCAACCCAACGGAAATATGTGTTCTTGCAGAATCAAAAAGTTTGAAATATTAAAATATTTCAGTTATATAAAATATTGTAGTAATATAGCATAAATAAAAGTAATACATATACATTATATCCTTCCAAAAATAAATAACAAAAATAGCACACTGACAAATTGACTGATTTTTGTTTCATAGAAAAATCAGTTCTTAAGGTGGGGGAGGTGTGCTTAAGATGAGGCTCTTTGTGTCTGGAACAAAGGGATGAGGGTGAGTCTGGGATGAGGGTGAGTCTGGGATGAGGGTGAGTCTGGGACTGGGATGAGGGTGAGTGTGGGACAGGGATGAGGGTGAGTCTGGGACAGGGATGAGGGTGAGTCTGGGACTGGGATGAGGGTGAGTCTGGGACAGGGATGAGGGTGAGTCTGGGACTGGGATGAGGGTGAGTCTGGGACAGGGATGAGGGTGAGTCTGGGACTGGGATGAGGGTGAGTCTGGGACTGGGATGAGGGTGAGTCTGGGACTGGGATGAGGGTGAGTCTGGGACAGGGATGAGGGTGAGTCTGGGATGAGGGTGAGTCTGGGACAGGGATGAGGGTGAGTCTGGGATGAGGGTGAGTCTGGGACTGGGATGAGGGTGAGTCTGGGATGAGGGTGAGTCTGGGATGAGGGTGAGTCTGGGACTGGGATGAGGGTGAGTCTGGGATGAGGGTGAGTCTGGGATGAGGGTGAGTCTGGGACAGGGATGAGGGTGAGTCTGGGATGAGGGTGAGTCTGGGACAGGGATGAGGGTGAGTCTGGGACAGGGATGAGGGTGAGTCTGGGACTGGGATGAGGGTGAGTCTGGGACTGGGATGAGGGCTTGGGCCTAATGATGCAGGTCTGGAAGTCCTCAGACCAGGGGAACTAGGTTCTTGCCTTTGGAGAACATATCAAGGGAGGGTTGTCAATGCAGCTCTGGCCCCAGGCTTGACCTCATCATGACCCCTTCTGCTCCACCATGCTCTCCCTGGACTCAGAGGGTTTGGCCTGGATTAGTCTGAGGATGTTTCCTACCTGAGGAAGAAGGAGCACAACTGAGCTCTTATCCTCCATCCTCCTCTAACCCATCCCTCCCACCCCCTTACATTACATTTAATCATTTGACACTTTAATCCAAGGCGATTTACAGCAAGTACAGGGACATTCCACCTAAGGCAAGTAGGGTGAAGTGTCTTGCCCAAGGACACAACGTCACATAGCCACAGCCGGGAATCAAACTCACAATCTTCCGATCATGAGCCTTGCGCCCACTGAGCCACCTGCCTCCCTCCTTACTGGACCTTCACATAGCTGACCAAGAGAATTTCAGCTTGTAAATGGTGACACCTAGTGTTGCATTACTGGCAAATATATCATACTGTATATTTGTAATATGTTCAGTAAGGAGATCTAAACTGTACCTTCTGAATGCATGGAAGTTGTAAGAGTTCCCTGAACTTACAGCTCCTTCTGTATTTTTAGCCAACAGAATGAACCTCAAGCACATACAAACACAAACACACACACACAAACACACTCACTCACATGAGTATAATCATTGTATGCTTTTAGATTTTCAGATTCACAGGCCTAAGGTAATAATCCTTTAACTATAGGAGGAAATTGCTAAATCCTATATATCTCAAAGGAGGATATTGACAACATGTGGGCCTGAATAGTAAATGTGTGTCAGTATTTGGCTGCTGAGTCCACTGCCTGATCTGGGCTTGTGATGCAGGAGAATCTGTCTTCACAAGGGAACTCTGAAAACATGCTGTTCATCACCTTAATGGAAGAGTATTGATTGTGGTGCAAAAGCGCGATATGCGTCTGCAATAGTAATGAACTTTCAGAGGAATCACTGATGAAAAGGCATCTGGGTATATCTGGGTACAGGGAGAGGTCTGTCTGTGATGCTGTGTATGTGTGTGATGTGTGTGTGTATGATGTGTCTCAGTCATGTGTATCATCGCTGTGTGTGTTTTATCCATTTGTACACTGACTGCATGTGTCTGCTGTGCTTCATGTCTGTGTCGTCCATGACATCTCCATCAGAAGAGCAGATCAGTATAATCTCTTTATTCACTGACCTCAAACTGGGTGGAGTCTGGACAGCTGTCGTTGTGTGAAGGGATGGTAGACATGGATCTGTAGTCTTAGTGTGTGTCTGTGTGTACTATGGATGTGTGTCTGTGTGTACTATGGATGTGTGTCTGTGTGTACTATGGATGTGTGTCTGTGTGTACTATGGATGTGTGTCTGTGTGTACTATGGATGTGTGTCTGTGTGTACTATGGATGTGTGTGCGCCTTTTAAAAATGTCTGCTAGCATGTATGCAGAATGTGCATATTTTGAAGGTACTGAGCTGTAATACTCTCTTAGCCTGCATTCCATCTCTCTATCATCCTCTCAGTGATTAGCAAGAAAAACCATCTGTCAGTCACACCTTCTGTATTGTTTACCATTTCAGAACATATTCATGTATTAATGCTGGAACATGGCAGAGTATTCAGTGTGTGGTTCCTTTACGTGACAGTAATCCAGAGTTTAAGACCTGCATTTTTAAATGGTGCCTAATATTCCACACAGAATGTAAGCATTTACACACTAAGCTTGATATCAACTCGATGAGGCACAAGATTATTCAAAGCTCTCAGCTATGATTATAGGGAAACCTTGTAGTTTCTCCTGAGAAACCTCCTGAGATCATGATAACATGCTGCCAGTAACTCTGAACATGCATGGAGAGGGTTAGGAAGCCAACCCTGGTCCAATTTACTGGACCATGACCTTACAGATTCAGGAGAGATACATAGAGAGAGAGAGAGACATAGAGAGACAGAGAGAGAGAGAGAGAGAGAGAGAGAGAGAGAGAGAGAGAGAGAGAGAGAGAGATAGATATATATATATATAGAGAGAGAGACATAGAGAGAGAGAGAGAGAGAGAGAGAGATAGATATATATAGAGCGATAGATAGACATAGAGAGAGAGAGAGAGCGAAAGAGAGAGAGAGAGGGGAGAGAGAGGAGAGAGAGGGAGAGAGACAGGGAGAGACAGGGGGAGAGAGAGAGAGAGAGAGAGAGAGAGAGAGAGAGAGGAGAGAGAGGAGAGGAGAGAGAGGGAGAGAGACAGGGAGACAGGGGGAGAGAGAGAGAGAGAGAGAGAGAGAGAGAGAGAGAGAGAGAGAGAGAGAGAGAGAGAGAGAGAGAGAGAGAGAGAGAGTTACTACAAGCAGACCGTTGAATCCATGATCCGGGGTGGAGTTAGATGGTGGATTTGGGTTCGAAAAATGAAAAAGTAAGACGCTCATTCCCGTTCAGAAGTCATTGATATTGACGTGGAATGTTGTTCGAAAAGAAGATTAGGGACAATAGAGACTGGATATGTTGGACATGTTGGATTAGCTGCTGAATGAACCACACAACAGCCGCAGCAGGATGACTTTAGTCGTTTAGACCAGATCTTGTTTTTCTTTATGGATCAATTAACCTCGTGAAGCAAATTAATATTTCCGGGTGCGAGAGGACTGCACCTCCACTCTGCACGTGCTTGTATTACGGAGTCGAAGTTTTTATTAAAGGTAAGATTAATGATACAGAGTCAATTATTGTGCATGTAGACTATCGATAAATATAATGATGTTTTGAATTGTAGTATGACAATGTAAAAACAAACTCTCATTTCCACATATTTTGGTATTCCAGAGTTTATAGATAGAATGTGTCCAGTATCTATTTAGTTTGTAGACTTGCTATCAATTGAACATGAGCGAAAATGACAGCACATTGTCTGTACAGGTCAATATTTGATCACACTTCTTTTCCTCTAATAGTTACACCGTCACTACTGCATTTCATCATGTGGTTAAATGATCTTTCTGAGTTCAGAGCGTTACTCTGTTGATGGCGCACGAGCTGCCTATTGGTATTCTGCACGCGAGGCTTTGGAACCTGTTTGGCCTCGCGACATGTGTTTGTTTTATTCTGAGTCTCCTGATCTGTTAGATGAACACAGACAGCAAGAAGTCATAACCTCGATCTTTAACTGTGTTAGGAAGGACAACAAACACCCTCCTCCTCTGTTGATTCTGTTGTTTTTCCTTTCTAGTGAATAATTTAAATTCTAAGGGATGGAACTGAGCAATGAACAATAGACCAAGAACAATAGAGACACATTTGTAAAACTGTACAGCAGTCTGGACAGGCTGGTTTAATCTGTGTATCCAAATAAAACTGGAGGAACCAGCAAACATCCAATATCCTAGTTTAGATCATCTATTGACCCAAGAGCTGTGACATGTGTTGCAAAGAAATAGGTTTCTGGTATTTGGACAACTGCATGTGCATCTTAACCCTGTGAGACAATGTCCAGGAGAGCCACACTTTTAAACTAAAGTATATTTACTGTAGCTGTCTGTTTCCCTGCAGTCCAGGGTTAGAATTTCAGTCTGACTTTTCCTCTGGGATCAGTGGTACATAGCTATTACTGCTGCTGATACTGCTGTTAAACTGGCTGTGAAGCCTACACACACACACACACACACACACACACACACACACACACACACACACACACACACACACACACACACACACACACACACACACACACAGTCATACACACACACACACACACACACACAGTCATCAAACACACACACACACACACACACACACACAGTCATGACACACACACTGCAAATGAGAGAGACCCAAATGCGTCTGTGTTTCATGACACAAAAATCAATTGTAGTGATGCTGCTGCTCTGCTGCTACTCTGCTGCTCTGCTGCTGCTCTGCTGCTACTCTGCTGCTCTGCTGCTGCTCTGCTGCTGCTCTGCTGCTACTCTGCTGCTCTGCTGCTGCTCTGCTGCTACTCTGCTGCTCTGCTGCTGCTCTGCTGCTGCTCTGCTGCTACTCTGCTGCTCTGCTGCTGCTCTGCTGCTACTCTGCTGCTCTGCTGCTGCTCTGCTGCTGCTCTGCTGCTGCTCTGCTGCTCTGCTGCTGCTCTGCTGCTACTCTGCTGCTCTGCTGCTGCTCTGCTGCTGCTCTGCTGCTACTCTGCTGCTACTCTGCTGCTGCTCTGCTGCTGCTCTGCTGCTACTCTGCTGCTCTGCTGCTGCTCTGCTGCTGCTACTCTGCTGCTACTCTGCTGCTCTGCTGCTGCTCTGCTGCTACTCTGCTGCTCTGCTGCTGCTCTGCTGCTGCTCTGCTGCTACTCTGCTGCTCTGCTGCTGCTCTGCTGCTACTCTGCTGCTCTGCTGCTGCTCTGCTGCTGCTCTGCTGCTGCTCTGCTGCTACTCTGCTGCTGCTCTGCTGCTGCTCTGCTGCTACTCTGCTGCTCTGCTGCTGCTCTGCTGCTGCTACTCTGCTGCTACTCTGCTGCTCTGCTGCTGCTCTGCTGCTACTCTGCTGCTGCTCTGCTGCTGCTCTGCTGCTGCTCTGCTACTCTGCTGCTGCTCTGCTGCTGCTCTGCTGCTGCTCTGCTGCTGCTCTGCTACTCTGCTGCTGCTCTGCTGCTCTGCTGCTACTCTGCTGCTCTGCTGCTGCTCTGCTGCTGCTCTGCTGCTGCTCTGCTACTCTGCTGCTGCTCTGCTGCTGCTCTGCTGCTGCTCTGCTGCTACTCTGCTGCTCTGCTGCTGCTCTGCTGCTACTCTGCTGCTGCTACTCTGCTGCTACTCTGCTGCTCTGCTGCTGCTCTGCTGCTGCTCTGCTGCTGCTCTGCTGCTGCTCTGCTGCTGCTCTGCTGCACAAACTAAAGTTGGAAACATGAGGAAATCAATGCAGACTTATTAACTGAACACAGATACACATTTGTGTGTTTTTGTGTGTCCATGTGTTTTCTCATTTGTCTGTCTGTGGTGGAGGTGTGTGTGTGTGTGTGTCATCTTGTGGTGGTGTACAGAGGCCTCACTCTTGTAGACGAGTCACAGAGAGAGACATAATAGAACAGCTGTCAGACAGAGAGGAAGGGCAAGTGATGAGAGATGAGGGAGGTCAGAGGTCACAGTGGTAAAGTGTCACAGGGGGAGGTAGAGGAACAGGAAAGATCGATTGGCATGAAGGGAGAAAGGTGAGGAAGGGAGATGGAGAGAATATGCAGGGTAAATGACAGAAGGCTGTTACCTTGTAAGACCAGCTAGAAGACCTTGATGGTTTTTGTCCGCCAGACATATGGGCCGTTTCCATAACAACGTGATGAGACAGGCTGTGTTGAAATGACCATTGGGTCCAAATTTGAACTTTTGTCCTCCATCTTATTTGGTCTTTTTTTCTTTGAAACACTCATCACTCTACTTCTCAGAACAGCATGAGAGCCTAAAGGGTTGAGCCAGGTAACAGGTGGGATGTCCCAGAATTCCAGGCTTCTCACATGAACTCTTCCTGGTTCACTGATAACACTTCCTACAGTCACTCACGATTATTATCCCCATGTCATGAAATATGCATGTGTTGGTGTAGTAAAGGCTATGGTAATATGCATGTGTTGGTGTAGTAAAGGCTATGGTAATATGCATGTGTTGGTGTAGTAAAGGCTATGGTAATATGCATGTGTTGGTGTAGTAAAGGCTATGGTAATATGGATCACAGTTGGGTTTCAAAATGATGACATTGTTAGAGCTGCTGTGAATAAATAGGCCGATAATGTTTCAGCCAAACAACAGAAACAGCCCCTGTCTCAATCCCCCCCCCAGCTGCAAACACTGAAGTCCTCAATGTTATTGTTTGTGGTCTCATATTGACAAGTTCACATGCAGTCTACTATGGACAAGCACTTCAATGATAGAGAAACAGTGAACAATAGAAAACGTCTGTTTGTGACCCACTTTTTCTACGCAAACTACATCGTTACCACAGTAAACATCCGTGCACTGAGCTGCTTAGCTAACGAGCATCTGATTCTGCAGATGATGCGTGTTTTGAGAGAGGATTACATCGAACTAAATGAACAAGTTGGCCTCTAACCAGATCAATCCCATGTAGACCAACGTGCAACAAAAACCCAGTGGAGCTGGTGGTGATGGTGGAACTGACATACATACATCCCATGTTGTCACATGTAAACTGTGTTCATGTCTTCATACTGCAGGACAGAAGCTTCTGTGTCTCTGACAGCTGCAGTGACCTCAACATGAACTGACTCTGGTTAAGGTGACAGGTCACTGAGATCAATAGAAAGATATAAGATAGAAACATTACATTTGTTTCCTCTAAGTTCTATTTGAAGACAGACCAAGGAAGATCTGCACACTAATTATTATCTCTTAATCTTTCTTTTTTCAAAAAAATTAAATAAAAATATAGCTACTCACCCTCATGAACACATAGTAAATTAAGCAACACGTATTAAATATTCGAATCCATTTAGTTATTCTTTTACTTAATAATCCAGATTATAAAAATGGACGCCCTTCTGAGTTATTGAAACGAGCATTCTGAAACCCAGTCAGTAAATCCTTCTATTTCCATTCCCTCAAGTTATTACCGTGGAATGATTTATGCGTTCCAGCACTGACTGTTTCTAAGCTTTATTGAAATATTTCATTGCAGTGCTGTCTGTCCTGATGAAGTCTTCTTGTGACTCCATCAAAAATCACCTCTGGTTATGTTGACCCAGAAACATGGTAGCTCAGTGCTTCATGCTTTAATCAAATACTCTGATGGCTTTAGAGAAAAGACTGTTTTATGATCAGATGATTATTGCACTCAGCTTTGTTTTGAAAAAAGGGGAATTTAGAGGACGGGTTCCAACTAATGTTAAATGCTCTGTTATACAGTGCTGGTGTAACTGGGTGTGTATATATGACTGTGTATGTGTGCGTGTATATGTGTTTATATGAGAGTGTGTATGTTTGTGTATATATGAGTGTGTGTGTGTGTATTTATGAGTGAGAGAATAAGAGAAAGGTCCATGAGGAAATCCACACGTCTCTTAATGAACAGAACCTCACTAAAGAAACAGCACACCTTCACTGAATAGACTAATTGATGTAAAATAGACCTATCTGATAAATTGGTTCAATCTTAATTATATTTCTCTATCACCTCTTCTCATAATCCTGTGTCTGTGATGATATGCTAACAGACAGTTTCCCTACAGGTGTCATCATAGGTCTGTATCACTAAAGAGACACGCTGATGAAAGTAAACTTTGATCTCGGCTTTCTTTTCCTCCGTCTCCTCCTCTTGATCTCCTCCTCTCTTTTCCCCAGAGCTCCTCACCTGTGAGCACACCTGATGGGTCCTCTCTGGTTCCCCAGGCTGGCCCTGTCAGCCCTCCTGACCCTCCCCTCGCTGTGCTGCCCCCCCAGCTGCCGCTGCTACAGTCTCACAGTGGAGTGTGGATCTCTGGGGGTCACTCAGGTCCCACAGGGGATCCCAGCCTTCACTCAGGTCAGTCAGAGCTGGGATGAATCCCACTGACAGTTTAGAACCACACCAGAAAACCACAGTGTGTTTGAGTGCTTGATTTCTTTGGCGTTCCCTCCTATTACATAAATACGTTTTATTTATATTTTTTTCACAAGTAGTGTCACAGAGGGCATCAAATGCATCCCAATAAACCAAAACAACTGCTCGGTTAATTGATGAGATCCATGCAAACTCCAGGCTAATGTTCTGATAGTGAGTTAATGAACAACATCTTGCAAAAAGCAATTGCTTTCACAATAATCCTCTATTTAGAAGCTCTGAGCCGTTATGCTAATGTTGTCTCAGGGTCAGACTCACAGCATTACCGCAGGATCATGCATATTCATAAGGAGTCGACTGCGTAAATGGTTCTGCTGACCTCTGGAACCCATTCTATACAAATCAAGCCTCATCCCTCTGATGGATACGAAACTGTGATATCATCAACAAACAGCATGAGAAAGGCTGAAATACACAATGTAATTTACACAACCATTCCCATCAGCAGGTTTCATCATCTGATTGGCGGTAAACATTAGCATGTTTACTTGTGGCTTAGTAAGGTATGATAATGTGATAACCAGAGCATGGTCTTCCATGATCATCCTCCCCATGTCCAGACCGTCTTCCTCCAGGATAATGCCATCGTCCAGATCCGTCTGCAGGACATGTCCAGGCTGGGCTTCCTTCATTATCTGTACCTACAGAACAACAGCATCTCTGCCCTGGAACAAGGAGCCTTCCTGAGTCAGGGTCAGCTGCTGGAACTGGCCCTCAATGGGAACCTCATCCACCTGGTGTCAGCAGACATGTTCATGGGGCTGGAACACCTTCGGATCCTCTACCTGGCTGGGAACCAGATCACCAAGCTTCAGGACCACACCTTCAGGGGGCTGCAGGTTCGACTTGTCTGGCTGGGATCATGAGCTTGATGATAACAATAATTATTATGATTATCAAGATGATGATTTAAAAAATAGGATGATGAAAATTATGCCTATCAATATTTTAAATCAGGCAAGTACATAACTGTAAGTTTACCAAGTACAACGCAAGAAATACAACATAACAAATTCATCTGGCCTCTATTAATAAATCATGTGGAAACAGAGAGAGGGGGAGGGGTGGGGGTCTTCCTCTGTACTAGAATGTTATAGTGAGCATGGTGGCATGGACAAGTACCAGAGAGGAGGGAGTGATCATGGTGGCAGGGACAAGTACCAGAGAGGAGGGAGTGATCATGGTGGCAGGGACAGGTACCAGAGAGGAGGGAGTGATCATGGTGGCAGGGACAAGTACCAGAGAGGAGGGAGTGATCATGGTGGCAGGGACAAGTACCAGAGAGGAGGGAGTGATCATGGTGGCAGGGACAAGTACCAGAGAGGAGGGAGTGATCATGGTGGCATGGACAGGTACCAGTGCTGATTCTCCTCCCCTGCCTGGCTGTGCCCCCCCCCCTCCTCCTCCTCCTCCTCCTCCTTCTCCTCCTCCTCCTCACAGCGTCTGCAGGAGTTGCACCTGCAGGAGAACACCATAGAGGTGCTGGAGGACAAGGCTCTATCTGGCCTGTCCTCTTTGGCTCTCCTGGATCTCAGCAGGAACCACCTCCGCACCCTGGGCCCCGCCTCCCTCAGGCCCCTGATCAGCCTGCAGGTCCTGCGTGTCACAGGTGCGAGGCGCCAGTTTAGGGCCTGACAACATCTGACAGAATAATACATTATCAGACCAAAACAGCCCCTAACCGATGTGCTCCTCTCTGCTTCTCTCTGCTCCTCTCTCTTCTCCTCTCTTCTCCTCTCTGCTCCTCTCTGCTCTTCTCTGCTCCTCTCTCTGCTCCTCTCTACTCCTCTGTGCTCCTCTCTTCTCCTCTGCTCCTCTCTGCTCTTCTCTGCTCCTCTCTCTGCTCCTCTCTTCTCCTCTCTGCTCCTCTCTCTGCTCCTCTCTACTCCTCTGTGCTCCTCTCTTCTCCTCTCTGCTCCTCTCTGCTCCTCCTCTCTGCTCCTCTCTACTCCTCTGTGCTCCTCTCTTCTCCTCTCTGCTCCTCTCTGCTCCTCCTCTCTGCTCCTCTCTCTGCTCCTCTGTGCTCCTCTCTGCTCCTCCCTGCTCCTCCAGAGAACCCGTGGCGCTGTGACTGTGCTCTGGGGTGGCTGCGTACCTGGATTCTTGAGGAGGGTCAGCGCCTGTTGAGCTTAGCTGAGCAGCGGCTGCTCTGTACTGAGCCACCTCGTCTCTCCCACCTCAGCTTGGTGGACGTGGCTGCTAACAGCCTGGTGTGCATCCCCCCTGTGGTGCAGCTGGACCCCAGTCATCTGACCGTGAGGCTGGGGGAGAGCCTGCGTGTGTCCTGCCAGGCCTCAGGTTACCCCCAGCCTCAGGTCACCTGGAAGAAGACCTCCCACAGCAAGGCCCAGCTGTCCTCCCGAGGCCTGTTACAGGAGCAGCCTGAAGCCCAGCTGGTTCATGTTGGGCCTGGGGGGCCGTCTGGGGGGCCGCCTGGGGGGCCGTCTGGGGGGCCGCCTGGGGGGATGGGGACTGGCCGGCCCAGAGTGGGGAGATTGAGGGATGGAGCAGGTGGAGCAGGTATCAGTGGGATGGTCAGAGGGACAGAGGAGGGGGGAGAGCGGGACAGCTTTGACCCAGACACAGGCAGCGGGATGTTGTTCCTCAGCAACGTAACAGTGGCGCATGCTGGCAGCTATGAGTGTGAGGCTTGGAACCCTGGGGGAGTGGCCAGGGTGACCTTTCACCTGGCTGTTAATATGTCCTCCTCATCTTCTTACTCTGCCATCTGGCCTCATCTGCACTCATCCCCTTCCTCTTCCTCCTTCCACCCCCCAGTGGTGGTAGACATGAGCCAGGAGCCAGTGTACGAGTTAGAAAGTATGGACTTCAACGCCCTGGGCTCTGCCACCCAGACAGCCATCGCCATGGGCATCTCACTGCTGGCGCTCACCGCTCTCCTCCTCCTCATCATGATCTTCACCCGGCATCAGCAGCGCAGGAAAGAGGAGGGTGGCGGCTTCTGCGGCAGCAAGCAGGACAGCATCCTGTACGTTAACCAGTACTCAGAGGGGCCTCCCACCTTCCCCCAGCTGGAGGACCTGCATGAGCAGGGACACGAGATGTTCCTTCTGAACCGGGCAAAGCCGCTCTTATCACCAGAACCAGCCTTCACCTTGCTGAGTGGCTTCGGCCACGGGGGTCTGAAGGAGGCTCTGCTGGAGCACCAGGGACTGCAGGTGCACACGCTGAGCAGGTTAGGGGGGATGGGGCCACATAGGAACCCTGCTGAGGGAGGGGAGGGGCCCCTCATACACACGGAGGGAATGCTCATGAATCAGAGTCTGCTGGGGGACACGCAGGTTGCCTATGAGATCCACTGTTGAGAGATGATTGGCTAGAGGAGGAGTGTGAGATCCACTGTTGAGAGATGATTGGCTAGAGGAGGAGTGTGAGATCCACTGTTGAGAGATGATTGGCTAGAGGAGGAGTGTGAGATCCACTGTTGAGAGATGATTGGCTAGAGGAGGAGTGTGAGATCCACTGTTGAGAGATGATTGGCTAGAGGAGGAGTGTGAGATCCACTGTTGAGAGATGATTGGCTAGAGGAGGAGTGTGAGATCCACTGTTGAGAGATGATTGGCTAGAGGAGGAGTGTGAGATCCACTGTTGAGAGATGATTGGCTAGAGGAGGAGTGTGAGATCCACTGTTGAGAGATGATTGGCTAGAGGAGAAGCAGGTGTGAGTTGTGCTTGAACGTTCAGTTCAGTTCAGAGAGAGAGAGTCAGTCAGTCAGTTATATTTAGTGGAACACTGTAAACAAAACCATAAATGAACAGTAGGTTTCGTGAGGTCAGAAAAAATTAACCAATGTATTGTACAATTATGTTCTATGTGCAGTTGTTCTCTCATTTCTAATGTTGTTCTTCAGTGTTAAGTACTGAGTCTACTCAGTGTTTATTATTCCATTTATCAACAACCTAAAACAGAAATCAGTGTTTATCATTACACAGTGCAGTTAATCAACACAATGAAAACACTAGTCCATAAATTAGTTTCTGAGAGAAGTAGGATTTACACTACATCTTTAATACGTTTTGTATTTAAGTGAATTCCTGACTATTGTATTCCTTATTAGTATTTTATTAAATACTGTTAAATTATTGAATTTTCCAAGCACTATTCCTGTAATTTTGTGTTTTCATATTTAGATTAGATTCAACCCGTTAACTTAAAGTTCAAAAGACAACAGTTTCATTCTTTAAGGAAAGAAAATGCAGATTTTGTTTTTTCCTTCTGTGCAAATGCTGCCAAACCTCCGCGATGATCCTTTAGTCCAAACTGATGCTCCCTTCATGTGCGCTCAGTGGTTGTCATGGTTACTTGGGAGTTGGTATAGTAACAAGGTCATCACATGGATCCTTGGAGGACCTGGCTGATTGTAGTCCAGACTCATGCATTATCTAGAGCCTCTATTGGAGCTGGTACCCCTGAGCTAGGAAGTACATGGCCAAGTCTTTTGAGGAAGTATGAACTCTATAATTAAAAAAGCAACGATTACGTTTCAACACAGCTCATGAAGATTGAACTGGTCATACTCCAATTATAAATGGATACTCATTCCGATGCCTATTGGATTCACAAGCCCTTTTAACAAGGCAACAGACTGCAAATGAAATGAACTACTGGGCCAAATGAGAGAAACCATGGTGGTCAGACCTTCCTCCTCTGACACCTTCAGCTTGAACATGAAAAGCTGCTGTGAGGGACTGAAGAAACACATCCTGTATGAGCCAGATCCAGTGAACTGCAGCATTATTCCTCAACACTCTGATCCACTATCCAAGTAGGAACCTTCAGTTCATTAAGGATCCAACAAACTGGTTCTAAATGTTCATCATTCAGCCAGTCCTCCAGGTAAACTCTTACTGTTTCACCAGTATTTCACTCCCTTGTCTTGCAGTTTCATCTCTCCCAGTCTGTGGATGATTTAGTGTGTTATTTAGGCTGCAAGGCAGCACTGCTGCTCCCCCCAACACCCAACCACACTGCTGCAAGACTGCAAGGCCAACATTGCTGAGCACAACAAACAACTCACACACCAAGGACAGGTAGCCTTGTCACAAACACGGACACACCACACACACCACACACACACACACCACACAGACTCCACACATACAGTTATTTCATCCACAAGAACAAGGTTATTTTGTGAAATAGAAGTGGGTTAAAAGATGCTCAGAAAATCAATAATCCATCAAACAGTCTTTATTGGCAAGTGACAGCGTCTACTGTGAGGCCGTGGAGGTCAACAAGAGAATAAAAACTCATGGGGGTTTTAGAAAAGCAATATAAAGTAGCAAGAGAGGACTTTTCCTTAAATGTAATCTAAATGTAAATGACATGTAAAGAAAGTCATTACAAAACGTAATGACCCAGTTGACGTTCAAAACATTGTTTAAAAAGCTGCTTGCAATCTTAAGATGCCGTTATCTGCACTTGGCAGTATCCAACACGTATCATCATGACTGTTATTATCCACAGCACAATCCAACAACTGGGATTGATCCAAAACAAGATGCTGCTCAGAATACCTTATGTGAGTCACAGTTGAGGAACACAACAGAGGCCTTCTGACTGTCTCCATCACCTAGATGTTCCTGTCAGAGATCAATGAAAAGGATCCATCTGTCATTTCACCCACATATCCTCTGTTTTGTTTGGGTTTGAATGAGGAAGGCGACATGCATCTTTATGAGAGACGCAGACATCAAACTGAAGGACTTACACTTAGTCTGGCTTTCATTCCCAAGGATCGTCTTTGTCTTTGTGTCTTCCCTGGGAATCACAGTGTCATGGTTACCAAAAGAATCACTACAGCTGTTCCTCCGTCCGCAAGAAATATCAAGATCAGTGAAGACAGATGGAACCAAACAGACTTCCTTACTGTAGTAGAGACACGTCTTATAGGACAACATCAGCACAGCCACCAGGATCACCAGGACAGCACTCACCATCAGAGGAGTCTCCATGAAGTGCCTAGAACACAGCCACAGCTCAGAGGTGGACTAGTGTGGAGAACGTGTTATTCATGGAAGCACAAGATACACAACTGCAGCTCAACATTGTCACTGAATATGTACCTCTGATAGGCCCAGTCCTTAGCGACAGGTTTGGGTGGAGGAACATTCATATACTGGGAGGTTGACTGTGGCTGTTTGGTAGGAAACGTCTTCTCAGACACTGCAGCTGTAGAGGAGAAATAGAATGGACTATATCATGTGACAAGAAAGTTTGACTTCTTCACTTCATAAACATCAACATTGAAATCCTGTCTCCCACATACTGCTGGTTAGTGGAGGCGTGACCATGATGTGAACAGACATCTGTTGCTGAGCAGCAGCACACCAGTACCACCCCGAGTCTCTCTTCTGGAGCTTCTTCAGGGTCACAGTGAAGCTTCCTTGTTTATCGTCTCTGATCAGCAGCATCTCATCCTCGTACCTCCTGGACTCTGTCACCACACAGGAGCTCCAGTCTCCACTCCGACACCACTTCTTCTCACTGTCTCTGTTACAACACCAACACAGCGACTGGTCGTGGATATTACAGTACTCAAGCTCAACCAAACAGGAGCCAAAATACATCTTGGATTCAGTGTACAATTTGGGATATATTATATGTAAGAAATGTTCCACCAGACTGTAGTCTATCTGGAGAGAGATAGACTGTCATCCCTGTAGTACTACAATGAAAACAAAGTTGCATTACCTGTATTTTTCACTGTACTGACATTCAACTGTGATACTGGTCCCTTCTTCTCCACTCAACATGCTGTTGACCACTGACATACCTGTACAACCAAACCAATGCTTTGAAAACACACCAGCACATGTTGGACTTCACCAAAGGAAGAACTTCCAACTAGAGCTACTTTTCCTGAAAGGTGCTTTGCTACTTGTTTGGGTCCTGTTACTCACCATGAACGACATCAACATGTAGAGAGGCAGCAACATCTGCACTCCACATCCCCCCCACCTCCACCCCGCACCAGTACCAGCCAGCGTCCCCCTCTTGCAGCCCCCGCATGGTCACAGTGAACACAAGCTGGACAGGGTCATCAAATATGGCCACCTTCTGCTGTTCAGAGTCGGCGGTGCGGGGGGCGTCTGTGCGGGCCAGGCTGGAGCAGATCTCCCTCACTGGACCCCGGCACCAGTATTTGACGTAACCTGCGTACTGGGGTTCGTAGTGGCAGGGGATTGTGATGGAGCGACCCTCAAGTACAGCCAAGTCTCCCACAGTGGTTACAACACATAGAGAGACTACAGGAGGGGGAGAGGGGAAGCGGTGTTAACAAACTGAACTGGGATGAAATGGTAGATCAGTTATGAGCTAATACAGGTCAAAAGTACCATAGTTGCATAAGACTTGTCTATAATAAATAAAGGGAAGAGGGCAGCGCTGTTGGTCAATCTAGGGGGCCCTGGGCAGCTGTGGAGGAACTTCTGCTTTCGTTTTCTTGAAATATAATTTTGGGACATTTGCATGTTAAAACACACAAACAGACTCGACATTTTCCTACATTTGCTTCATCCGCCTGTAGAGTTTTTATATTTTCTGCGCCTCTCTTGCACGTTCGTTTCTCCAGTTTTATCGATAATAACCTTTATAGATGCCAAACGATGTTAATTATTAGACAAGAGCTCGTGTCTTCCTAGATTAGATTGGATTAGGTGAGCGTCAATTAAGGAAAATAACCAATGAGAGTTGTCTTTCTTTATGGGCTGGACAGACCAAAAACTAAAGTAAAACACTGAGCAGCTGTCAGCAGAATAAAAAGATTAAACAGATTCAGCCCTAAAGCGCCTCTGTCCAGCGGGGTGTGATGGTCAGTCCAGCCTGTTACTGGATGGAGGAGAGATCAGGGACCTGGACAGAGAATATTCTCGTCTTCCGCTGGAAATGTGAGAACCACCCTGAACTTTAACACACTTTCTGTCTAGGAGAGATGCGGGGGAGGTAGGAAAAGTTAGGAAAAGAAAACATAGTAAGGAAATCTAAAACTAATACAGCTTTAAAGTTATCCAACATCGTGAAACATGGGTCATGACAGAACAGTCTTACTGCACATTCTCACCTGTAAAGACCCGACTTATCTGATATAGACCTGACTTATCTGTTGGAAAAATAATGAACCAGCTAAACGAAACATTCTTCAAATATAACTTCGAAACTTGGTGTCATCCTACCTGGAAGACAGGAGAGCAGAGCCAGAATAAAGGACAGATCCATGGTCACCAGTCTCAGGTTAGTGTGGTTAGAGAAGCTGCTTCTCTCTGGTCTGGAATAAACTCATGGGTTCACTTCGTTCTGCAATCCCACTAATGTCCTTTAGTCACATGACCAGAGAAGATGGGATCCAGATGTTGAGCTTGTTGCGGACTTCAGATCACGCCTGGTGTCCCACTAACACAGTAATAACACAGTAATAACACAGTACTAACCCAGTAATAACACAGTACTAACACAGTACTAACACAGTACTAACACAGCACTAACACAGTAATAACACAGTACTAACCCAGTAATAACACAGTACTAACACAGTACTAACACAGCACTAACACTGTACTAACACAGTACTAACACTGCACTAACCCAGTACTAACACTGTGCTAACACTGCTAACACAGTACTAACACAGTACTATCACAGTACTATCACAGTACTAACACTGTACTATCACAGTACTAACACTGTACTAACACAGTACTAACACAGTACTAACACTGTACTAACACAGTACTAACACAGTACTAACACAATACTAACACAATACTAACCCCTAGCGGCTGTGCAGGCTTGTTCAGCAGGTTGAATCATCATGTCTTTTTTGGGTTCATGTCAGTTCACAAGACTGATGCAGAATATATCTCATTTCCTTCTAGTGTTTTCATGTGAAGAGTTTGTAACGTGAATGTGTCTCACCAATAACAAGTTTGGTAGTTTAAAAAGAGCTGAATAGTATAAGTTTGGAAAGTGGATGTAATTTTTCTAACTCTGGAACATTTGCAAATAGTTACCCGTCTTGGCAACTTTAACTCATTTATCTGGGATAGAGCGTTGCAGTGCTAGTATGGCAGATATCAGCAGCACCAGCAGATGTTGCTGGTAAAAGGGAAATCTATTGTAGATGTTTATTCTAGTTACTGATCCAGTCCATCAGTTGAGTAAGTAGGTGCAACTTTTTAAGTATATTTTCACACCATTGTGTTCCACTTGAAATCACTCAGATAATCCATGTTTAATAAAAAGACAACAAACAACCAAGAACACAATATTGAGCTGAATTTATTTGAGTCTCAAGGAGAAATGCTGAACAGATTGGAAAAAGTAAAAAAAGAAAAAAAAAAATCTAAACATCAGTAAGAAACATTTGTAGTTTCACTTCCTGCCACTTCTTCATCTAATTCCAGGGGATGTTTGGGATCAATGATGCACATTATTGACATAGTTGAAGAGCTCCATTGTCTTCTGGAAATCTCCTTTCATCTGTAAGAGAATGAGACGGTTTGATCATTCTAACACCCCCCTGGGTTATGATAACATAACAAATCAACAGAACTGTGAAGAAAATGAGACGACCTCCATACCAGGAAGAGGAAACCCTGGTTCTGGAGAGACAGGGTCCCTGTTTCCTGCTCCAGCACACCTGATACTGATGAAGGATCGTTATCAAGCTCTGTGGAAGCCTCATAATGACCCTTCATTAGAATCAGGTGTGCTGGAGCAGGGAAACATCTAGAACCTTCAGGACAGTGGCTCTGGAGGACCAGGGTTCTCTTCCCCTGATCTAGAACCTTCAGGACAGTGGCCCTGAGGACCAGGGTTCTCTACCCCTGATCTAGAACCTTCAGGATAGTGGCCCCTGAGGACCAGGGTTCTCTACTCCTGATCTAGAACCTTCAGGACAGTGGCCCTGAGGATCAGGTTGCCCACCTCTATACACACCTGCTGAATGGAGCAAGTGAACTCATTTCTGAAGTTCATCAACCAATGAAATTCATCACAACAAGATGAAGCACAGTGTGAGCAAACAGGAAGTCAGCGAATGCTCTTTCTGGGGACACAGACAGGAAGTCCCCTTTGTTCTGTGGGTTGATCTGGATACGCAGGCAGACTGAAAGGACACAGTAAATATAAAACCATGTTATTATTACTGCATAACATACAGATTAACTGTTCACTGAATTATAAAATGGTAAAATGTGATCTCTTAGCAGCCTTCCTGCAGGTGTCTTCCATGCATATAAAGAGGGTTTATTAAAGGTTCATGTGTCTCTATTACCTGCCAGGATGAAGGATCCCACGCAGGATATGAACCCTGACAGGAAGCTGTTGAAGGGGAAGGTTCCCACCAGAAGACAGTAGAGGAATTGCAGAGCTCCAGTCAGTAAGATGTACAGCAGGTAACAGTCCAGAACCTGCAGCCTGCTGGCTGTGCTCGAGCTGTACTCTGAGAAGAACCGACACACAACCGACACCACCGAGTTAGACATGACTAAAGACAAAATACTTTCCACTGAGTCTAACTATGCTGAGCTTTAACTGAGCTGCAGTCTGACTGTTCTCCTCTGTTCCGTGTTACGATGATGACGTGTCCAAGATCCGGTGTTACAAATAATACGGTCCGAAGATCCGGTGTTACAGTTAATACGGTATTGAGCTCCGGTGTTACAGATAATAGGGTCCGGAGATCCGGTGTTACAGTTAATAGGGTCCGGAGCTCCTCCTGGTTCAGGTCAGCTGATCTGAAGTTACACAACTGAAGGAGATGAGTTATACAACCCTGCTACTGGACCTGGCAGTGTGAAAGTCGATGTGTTTCTACAGTTTTAGTTTGTGTTTATTTGTCGGGTTATGTCATGTTATGGACTCAACATGTCAGGTTATGGATTCTGAGACAGAGTGAGTAAAGTGATGATGTTATTAAAGCAGGGAGACACTTAGTCTGATGTTCAGGACATTTTAACGCCACAATTCCTTACGACCTGAAGATAATGTTTCAAAATAATGTTTACATTAATATACAGTCTCCATATTGTGGCGTATTATAAGAGCATTGCAACTTATTGTGTTAGATGGATCAGCATGTCACTGTCTTGGTGTGTATAAAGTAACATGACATTAGTTACTAGTTAATGAAGATATACTGTATTTGTGTGTTCATTTAAGAACAGTGCACCAGTGATATAGAGGAAGCCTCTTATTGTGAGTGACACAGCACTTTCTGCATCATGTGTGAAGTGTACAGAAGTGCATTGTTGTGATCACACTGCCCCCTGCAGAGATCATCAGGGTAATTACCATAAGCAGTAGCAGCTCACTATAATCCAGGTCCTTCTCTTCAATATTGATCCAATATGTAGTTCATCAGTAGTTGAGAATAACTTAGTCCAATTGTTCCTTTGTGTGGTAGAAGTTGTATGTAGAATGAATCACAAGTTGATTCAAATGGTCTTAGTATGATTAGATGCAGCTCACCTCTGCAGCATTCAGTTTACAGCTGTAATGTTCTTCTGTCTGACACTGCCTGTGTGTTCATAAGAGACATGTATTCATAAGCGACATGTGTTCATAAGAGACATGTGTTCATAAGAGAGATGTGTTCAAAAGAGAGATGTGTTCATAAGAGACATGTGTTCATAAGCGACATGTGTTCATAAGAGACATGTGTTCATAAGAGACATGTGTTCATAAGAGAGATGTGTTCATAAGAGAGATGTGTTCATAAGAGTCATGTGTTCATAAGAGACATGTGTTCATAAGCGACATGTGTTCATAAGAGTCATGTGTTCATAAGAGTCATGTGTTCATAAGAGACATGTGTTCATAAGAGAGATGTGTTCATAAGAGACATGTGTTCATAAGAGACATGTGTTCATAAGCAACATGTGTTCATAAGAGACATGTGTTCATAAGCCTACTGGGTGACACTTATTTAAATACAGTGAACTGACTTCTCCTCTGTTTGGTTTCTCTATTATTTGTCTCACCTTTCTTTTATTGTCTCCAGGCAGAACTCCAGTTGGAGCTGGTGGCCATCCTGGCGTCCAACATCCATGTCCCTCCTGAAGAGCACCGAGGCCAAGATACTGGCCTGTAAGCATGTTCCTCCTTGTTGACAGTCTGTTATGTTACAGAGAAGTGATCTGAAGGATCACTGACATTAGTTCACACTCTTATCTAAGGGAGTCAGGTGGCTGAGGGATTAGGGAATCGGGCTAGGAGGAATGCCTAATGGGCAAGTACCTCAGGGGGAATGTCCCTGTACTTGCTGTAAGTTGCTCTGGATAAGAGCGTCTGATAAATGACTAAGTATAAAACTTAAATGTGATCCTGTGGAATTCCAGACCATGCTTGCTAGGCTTCATCCATGATTTGATAGTCAACTTCATACAGATGTAGACTCTGTGGACCTAAGGTTGTTTACATGAGTTTTTGTCCTATACAGGTATTCAGAATGACGTGTGGGCCAGGTTTGTGACCTTACCCAACCAGAACAGGATCTGGACCCTCACAGTAACGAACAAGACCATCCACAAGCCAGCTATTCAGCAAGGTATTCAGAACAGCAGCTGAGGGGATGAACTCTTCATCGATGATTATGGTAAAATGCTGAGTGTTGAACCTGTCTCCTGCTCTCTCCCAGCCTCTAAGTCTCCACTAGTCCTGGTTCATGGCTTTGGTGGAGGTGTCGGCCTGTGGATCAGGAACCTGGACGCCCTGAGCCGGTCCCGCCCCGTCTTCGCCTTTGACCTCCTGGGTTTCGGCCGCAGCTCACGGCCTCCCTTCCAGTCGGACGCCACGCTGGCAGAGGAGCAGTTTGTTGAATCCATAGAGCAGTGGAGGCAAAGTGTGGGCCTGGAGAACATGATCCTGCTGGGCCACAGCCTGGGGGGATACCTGGCCACCTCCTACGCTCTCCAGTACCCCTCCAGGTGAGGGGGGGCAGGGCTCTGCTTCATCACTGAGGTTGAAAGGCTCTTCTTCATCACTGAGGTTGAAAGGCTCTTCTTCATCACTGAGGTTGAAAGGCTCTTCTTCATCACTGAGGTTGAAAGGCTCTTCTTCATCACTGAGGTTGAAAGGCTCTTCTTCATCACTGAGGTTGAAAGGCTCTTCTTCATCACTGAGGTTGAAAGGCTAGGCCTTGCACATTGGATATGCACATTGTGGTCTTGCTGTGTTTCATGCTGTAATACCATTGTATTGACTGAGAGATCTTCTGATTGGTCTGCTCTTGTTAGGGTCAGTCACCTGATCTTAGTAGATCCTTGGGGTTTTCCTGAACGACCCCAACCTGAAGAGCAGAGCCAAGCGGGCCAGGGTCAGGGATCAGAGGTCAAGAGGCCAGGCCCCCCCCGCTGGGTGAAGGCTGTGGCCTCGGTGTTCTCCCTGTTCAACCCCCTGGCAGTGATCAGAGCTGCTGGACCCTGGGGTGAGAGAGGAAAACCTTAAGCTGCCCTCTGCATGATAGAGAAAGGCTTCTTTAATGAGCCATCTCTCATGTTAATCTGTTCTTGTTCTCATGGTGATCCTTTCCTCAGGCCCGGGGTTGGTGAATAGATTCCGCCCGGACTTCAAGAGGAAATTTGAGGACATGTTCAGCGATGATACTATGACAGAGTACATCTACCACTGTAACGCCCAGACGCCAAGGTGAAGAGCCACACTGCAAGTGCTTCAGCATGATACTGTACCTGAACATGCATCCACACAGAGTACAGCTCCAACTGCCATCTTGTTCATTCCTCTTTCCCTCCATCCTCTGTCCCTCAGTGGAGAGGTGGGCTTCAGATCCATGTCAGAGTCTCTAGGCTGGGCTAAGAGGCCCATGCTGCAGAGGGTGGCCCTGTTAGCCCCCTCCCTACCTGTCAGCATGCTGTACGGAGCTCGCTCATGGATGGACAGCTCATCTGGGGACAAGGTGCTCCAGATCAGGGGACAGAGCCACACTCAAGTGATGGTGAGGAGGACTCATCATTATTAGATCTACCTGGAGAATTGTTAAATAAGATGGTATATTTGGGATGGATTATGACCTTGTGTTTGTCTCTCCTCAGCTGGTGAATGATGCCTCTCATCATGTCTACGCTGATCAACCTGAAGAGTTTAATAAACTGGTCCAGAATATTTGTGACTCTACAGACTGATTATGTTTGTAGGTAGGTGTGTGTGTGTGTGTGTTTTGACTGAATGTGGGATCTTGTTTGAATTCGTCTTCACGTGGTATCGGCCAAAAGTACTTTCAGTGCTGTTGTTCCACAGCCTACATTCTTGAATGTAGTTGGTGGTTTACAGCTCTGCACTAAAACATGTTTCCACTGCAACACTAAAGTTTCATCTAGATGACTTTAGCATTTTATTACACTGTATACAACGCACAGTCAGTAGTGAAACTATCAGCCTGTTTTGTAATATAATTTTTTTGTTTTTATACGAATCGGATGCCTAATTATACGCTACAATCTGTATGTGATATTGGTTTAGGGATACAAAATAATTCTGATGTGTATATATATGTATGTGTTTAGGCATTTACATTTATTGATTTAGCAGATTCTTCTATCCAAAGAGACTTCTGTGGCCCAATGCCATCACAGCGTGCTTTGATCATGTGCCTGGGTCATTTATAACAAATAAAATATCTCTAAGATGTCTCTACCTCTAATCTAATTCATTTGACAGTTTTATTTAGCATGTTATATGGCAGTGGAGCCACATACTGTAGTTGAATGCTCAGTACTGCAGTTCTGATTCTGACCTTTAGAGGGCAGTAGACCCACGTGCATTTTGCAGTACATGCAGATCATGTGATTCATCTTCCCATTCTAACACAAACTCACATGACCACAGGCTGCATCACAAAGTGAAATATAAACTCTGTTAATCCAAACCTCATATTGCAACGGATCAAACCATGTAATGATCGCACACACCTAGGTGGATGGCTGGTTTGTACCTGTATAGGGGAGGCTGGGGTCTGAGTGGTGAGGGAATCGGACTAGTCAAGAGAAGGTTGTGGGTCTGAATCCTGGCAGTGCCAACATGATGTTGTGTCCATGAGCGAGGTACTTCACCCTACTTGCCTCAGGGGAGTGTTCTTGTACTTTCTATAAATCTCTCTGGATACCAGCGTCTGATAAATGACTACATGTCATGTGATGTGATGTGAGGTGAGAGAAATGTTTGGCTGCACATAAAGCAGCATGAGGTTATGATTCTGAATGAAAGGACTGAAGAATGTTGCAGGTGAGTACAAGCCCAGTACAAGCCCAGTACAAGCCCCATAATAAGCTCCATAATAAGCCCCAGAACACACAGATTCTGACATCTTTATATGGTGAAGCTGTTCCACCTTATCGACCAGTAAGAACTTGTCTGTTTCTGAGGCTCCATCATGCAAATCACTCAGGACTTCTTTAACACTGGATTTGTTTTAGTAACAACACAACCATTAGAATGCAAAAAACATCAACATGTAGATAAATTAGTAATAAAATATAATAAAATAATTAACCGTTTCCTTCTCATTCTATTTTGATTATAGAAGTTATTGAATGTTGTTCTTAAATCAAGACTATAGAAAAGTTTAAAATGGCAACAGTAAATTTCCATTATAACAGTTGACGAGTCCACCTTAATACTGACTCTGTTAATGTGACAACATTGATAAACAGGACATTCAGATACGATGTACAAATTAGTCTTATTTGATAAAACTTATCTTAAGCAATGTAAAAACGTTTTGTTAACATTTCTACCTCCAAATGTTGGTCAAGCTACAGACATTCAAAAACACATTTTAAAAACACAGTTGAATATAACAGCTTGTATCGATAACAATAACAGCACCGGGAAATCATTGATTTTCTTCCTAGGATTACAGTAAGAAAGCACAGTTGTATTTGAGAGCGAGGCACAACAAACGACTGATGTCATATTCCATGTTGCTATAGAAACACAGTTTTGTCTTCCCCTCAAAATCAAGTTCCTCTGAGGATTCATGATAAATCCCCACTGAGGTAGACTATTGATCAGCACTCAAACTAGCAAACTGTTCTGTTAAACAACAGAAACATGACATGCAAGTCAAGGTTCTCAGACTAAAGTCCTCGTCATCAACACCCCCTCATGTTAGGTTGTTTTAGGCACGGATGGAAGCAAATTGTTAATATCACTATTAGAAAGAGATGGACGGATGGACATCCAGACCAGATGGCCTCTCCTGCCTGCCTGGTTACTGTGTCTGGACCAGGATATCAGCCACACCGTGCACCTGTGTGAGTTGTCTGCAGTCCAGAGAAGCCACCAGCTTCTTCAGGCCAGGCTGGGTGGGGATGAAGTGCTCAGTCACCGTCACTGTGGCCAGGCCTCCCACATCCCTGGTGAGGAAGAGGAGTCACACATTAGTGAGAGCTGGGGTAGAGAACCCTGGTCCTCCAGAGCCACAGAACCCTGGTCCACCAGAGCCACAGTCTTGAAGGTTCTAGATCAGGGGTAGAGAACCCTGGTCCACCATAGCCACAGTCCTGAAGGTTCTAGATCAGGGGTAGAGAACCCTGGTCCTCCAGAGCCACTGTCCTGAAGGTTCTAGATCAGGGGTAGAGAACCCTGGTCCACCAGAGCCACAGTCCTGAAGGTTCTAGATCAGGGGTAGAGAACCCTGGTCCTCCAGAGCCACTGTCTTGAAGGTTCTAGATCAGGGGTAGAGAACCCTGGTCCTCCAGAGCCACAGTCCTGAAGATGGTTCCTGCTCCAGCACACCTGATCCTAATTAAAGGGTTTCCACAGAGCTTGATAACGACCCTTCATTAGAAACAGGTGTGCTGGAGCAGGGAAACATCTAGAACCTTCAAGACAGTGGCAAACAACCAAGTTACCATGTGTTCATTCATGAACTAGCCAAGTAAAATAAGTATTTTGGAGATAAGATGATCAACAGAAAGGAAGTAAAGAAGATGGTAGAATGTGTCTGTCTCACCCCACAACCACCTCGTGACCCTTCTGCAGGCCGAGCCCCTCCACACGGAACACCACGCCCTTCAAGGTACGAGGCAGCGGATTGGTGAAGGTGATCTTGGCCGACATGTTCTTACCCACTGTGGCTTCTCCGATTGGCTGAGGGAACAAACATAAGAGCGTTTGAATTTTTATCAAAGCTACTTTGGACTAAACTAACTACTGAAAATGAGACACAGGAGATAATGGTGTAGTTGTTGAATCCTAGCCTAGCCTAATGCTAATGCTAACTGACCTTGATGTCGAGGTCGGGGGTTCGGAGTCTGAAGCTGGTCTGTGTTGCCAGAACCTGATTGGTCTCCACGACTCGTCCAGACAAGGTGAGCATCAGGGCCGCCTGGTCCACTAACTGGTCCTGGTAAATCTGGTAGGGTAACACCCAATCAATGTTCTTCTCTGAAAACAGACATGGAGACACAGTTTTTATTTACCCATTTATTTGCCCATCGTCATGGCGATCATCATAATGATTGTTGCTCACCTTCGTTGGGGTTCAGTTCCACGGGCACTTGGTCCTTCTTCACGGTTCCCTTCAGCACGCCGGTGTAGTACATGACTGCCACCTGGCTGTGGAGGGTGGTACTGCGTGGCTGAGCGCTCATGTTCTTTAACTTGATGACCAGCTTGGCATCAGAGCCCATGCGTGGCCCCTCCCCCTCCAGCTTCACCTCCACGCTCACATCCTCCGCCCTCGAGGAGGAGTAGGTGTCCGGCCTGCTGCCATAGCGACTGGCGGTCTCCACGGTGATGCGCTCTTCTTCAGAGTCTTCAGCGTGTTTGTACAGGTGTGTGATGTCCAGCCGGTCATCAGAGCCCACAGCCTTGGTGCTGATGCAGTGACCCACTGCCTTCTTCTCACTGTGGATCTGGCTGAAGGTGCCATCTGGGTTCCTCTGCCAGTAGATCTTATCACTGTTCACCTGTCGAGGACGCACACACACGCACACACACACATTCCAACACAAACAAGATAAACAGGGTTAGGTTAGTCTAACAATCATGGCTGAAGCTGATATGAGGATCATTTGATCATGGATGCTTCTCCATAACAAAGACTAGTGAAAAGATTCTATTCAGCATAAGAGTAACTCCAGTGGGGCCTGCAGGTGCATCGCTGCCACAGTAAGCACCTTGGTGCTACGATCAAGAGAGCATGTTAGACCTGGCAGAGACCCAAGTCACCAACCTCAGCAAAGACGAAGGGCGTGTCATGCTTGAGGTAGACCTGGCCGGTGCGGATGGCAGTGACGGAGGCAGGTCCACAGCGGAAGGTCCCCTGACTGGTCTCCTGGGGAGTGGAGTCCACAGCCTGCCAGCCCCCCATCCCTGGGGGAAGGTCAGGTCTGGCCATCCAGCAGTCATTCCACACATGGAAGTTCCTGTAGAGACAGGGGGGGGGGGAGAAGTCTTTGAATAGCAAACCAAAATATCCCAATGCATGACTGAACACTGTGTTTACTGCTCTGGAGTTGTTCTGGACAGCCTAGTGGTTTGAGCTCTGATCATACTGGTGTCCTACCACACTGAGTCAGAGTTCAGGTAGTCCAGTGACTCCATGTTCTCATCAAAGTAGACGTCTGTTGTGAGGGAGACGTCTGTGTCGTGGGCTGACTGGAAGTTGGTCACACTGCGAGCTGGTATCCCTAAACACCTGAGCACTGTGGAAGGCAGACAGGTGGGAGAGAGGACGGACACAAAGAGGTGATTTATTCATTCTTATCTCCAGCCAATAGAAAGCAGTGAGGAGGAGTGAGGAGGAGTGAGAGGGCAGAGGAGGAGTGAGAGGGCTGAGAGGGAGAGGAGGAGTGAGAGGGCTGAGAGGGCAGAGGAGGAGTGAGAGGGCAGAGGAGGAGTGAGAGGGCAGAGGAGGAGTGAGAGGGCAGAGGAGGAGTGAGAGAGCAGAGGAGGAGTGAGAGGGCAGAGGAGGAGTGAGAGGGCTGAGAGGGCAGAGGAGGAGTGAGAGAGCAGAGAGAGCAGAGGAGGAGTGAGAGGGCTGAGAGGGCAGAGGAGGAGTGAGAGGGCTGAGAGGGCAGAGGAGGAGTGAGAGAGCAGAGGAGGAGTGAGAGGGCAGAGGAGGAGTGAGAGGGCTGAGAGGGCAGAGGAGGAGTGAGAGGGCTGAGAGGGCAGAGGAGGAGTGAGAGGGCTGAGAGGGCAGAGGAGGAGTGAGAGGGCTGAGAGGGCAGAGGAGGAGTGAGAGAGCAGAGGAGGAGTGAGAGGGCAGAGGAGGAGTGAGAGGGCAGAGGAGGAGTGAGAGGGCTGAGAGGGCAGAGGAGGAGTGAGAGAGCAGAGGAGGAGTGAGAGGGCAGAGGAGGAGTGAGAGAGCAGAGGAGGAGTGAGAGGGCAGAGGAGGAGTGAGAGGGCTGAGAGAGCAGAGGAGGAGTGAGAGAGCAGAGGAGGAGTGAGAGGGCAGAGGAGGAGTGAGAGGGCAGAGGAGGAGTGAGAGAGCAGAGGAGGAGTGAGAGGGCAGAGGAGGAGTGAGAGAGCAGAGGAGGAGTGAGAGGGCAGAGGAGGAGTGAGAGAGCAGAGGAGGAGTGAGAGAGCAGAGGAGGAGTGAGAGGGCAGAGGAGGAGTGAGAGAGCAGAGAGAGCAGAGGAGGAGTGAGAGGGCTGAGAGGCAGTGTCGGCTGGAGAGACGGCAACATGTGTTCCTGTGTGAGACTAAACTGGCAGGTATGTTAGGAATGCTGCCAGGGTATTCTGGAGAGATATGAGCTGTGAGGCTCTATCAGAGGCCCTGCTATGTGCTGGGGTCAGCCTGTGTGTGTGTGTGTGTGTGTGTGTGTGTGTGTGTGTGTGTGTGTGTGTGTGTGTGTGTGTGTGTGTGTGTGTGTGTGTGTGTGTGTGTGTGTGTGTGTGTGTGAGGGTTAGAACTGTCCTGCATGAATGAAGTTGTTCTGTTCCACAAGACAGAGCTAATAAGAAAAGCATCATTAACTTATTGGAGAGCAAACACACATACTGACTTGTGACACACACACACATACTGACTCATGACACACACACACACACACAATCATGACACAATCACACAGCATTATGGCAACACAGACGCCCACATACCTGTGGTTGTGACCCCAGAGAAGACCCAGCACTGGCCGTACTTCACCGGGCTCCCCCCCCCCTTGTGGTACTTCCTCAGGATGTCCACACTTCCACTCCAGGCAGTCGGGGAAACTCCATCAGTATAGTTCCCAGACCAGTTCCCTACCAGAACCCCCATGTCATCCTGGGCGTTGATCTGCAGAACAGAATAGAGATAAGAGCAGTTCTAAACATAGCTGGAGTCTCATCCACTCCCAGTGTTGGTCTACACATGACCACATGAGAGGAGCAGGACTGACCATGGCAGATATGACTCGGACCACGTTGACTGGATCTGCTCTGCCAGAGGGAGGCATGTCGCTCTTCTCCAGGATGAAGAGACAAGCCTCAAGGATCCCCTCCTGGCTCTGAGACACACACACACACAGTTCTAGATCAGGTCACCAACATGCTAGGGGCTTCATGCAGCATTTTCTATCTCTGTCTCTCTCTTCCTCTGTCTCTCTTCCTCTGTCTCTCTCTTCCTCTGTCTCTCTCTTCCTCTGTCTCTCTTCCTCTGTCTCTCTCTTCCTCAGTCTCTCTCTTCCTCTGTCTCTCTCTTCCTCTGTCTCTCTTCCTCAGTCTCTCTTCCTCTCTCTCTCTCTTCCTCTCTCTCTCTCTTCCTCTCTCTCTCTTCCTCTGTCTCTCTCTTCCTCTGTCTCTCTCTTCCTCAGTCTCTCTCTTCCTCTGTCTCTCTCTTCCTCTGTCTCTCTTCCTCTGTCTCTCTCTTCCTCTGTCTCTCTCTTCCTCAGTCTCTCTCTTCCTCTGTCTCTCTCTTCCTCAGTCTCTCTCTTCCTCTGTCTCTCTCTTCCTCTGTCTCTCTTCCTCTGTCTCTCTCTTCCTCTGTCTCTCTCTTCCTCTGTGTCTCTCTTCCTCTGTCTCTCTCTTCCTCTGTGTCTCTCTTCCTCTGTGTCTCTCTTCCTCTGTCTCTCTCTTCCTCTGTCTCTCTCTTCCTCTGTCTCTCTCTTCCTCAGTCTTTCTCCGTCTAAGGTGTCGTACCTGTCCAAAGTTCCATGTGCGAGCGCCTATCTGCTTCTCAGTGCCATAGTAGATCCTTCCTGTGTCGTTCAGCACATATTCCTTCCTCTCATCCTCGTCATCCATGAACACTCCGTCATCTGAAGAGACACAAACAATGATTTACCAGAAAGCAGACAGACTGCAGAGATACTCAGATTAACTCAAGATAGTTTCGTTCTTATTATATTCAAAGTTGCACTTTCCATGCAACTTGTGAAATAGTACTTCCTTTTAATGAAAGTATGTTAAAGAGCAGTAATGTTTTAAGCAACACAATTCTTGGACACGCAGGGTCATCTGGAGGAAATGTGTGTCTCAGCAAGAGGCGGGAAAATTCTGTTTCTGCTTTTTGTCTGTGAATAATCTTTAGGGGAACATGGTCATGATTATCAGTGAATCACTGTGAGACAGAGTACTGATGGCAGAAAGGGGAGGGAGGGAAGATGAGGGAGGGAGAGAGAGGGAGAGAGAGGGGGGGGGGGGAGGGAGGGAGGGTTAGTGAGCAGGGGAGTGTAAATGTTTTCTCAGGAAAAAGGGAGGAGAGCTGTAGTTCCTGACAGGATCCAGCAGCTGAGATAGCCAGCTGGATCTCTATTCTGACAACACAGCTCTGGCATGTAGGGAAATCCAGGGCCAAAATCAGAGAAAAGGGGGTAGAGACAGAGAAGGGAGTTGGTGGGTTAAAGAAAGAAAGGGAGAGAAAGAGAAAGGAGGAGAAAATTGTCACCAGCTGCAGGATATCCAGTCTTATGAGGTGCGGTGTGTTCGGTGAGAGTGGATTTCTTACTTTTATGAGAAGGAAAGAAAGATTGCAAGAGGGAAGGAGAGATTTGACTTTCTGCCAATACAACCTAAAACCAAGAACAGACTGAACTGCAGAAGCAACATGAACACTGTTAAACCAGCCTGTTTAACCAGCCTGTTAGACTAGTGGCTAGCCTGTTAGACCAGCCTGTCCTGCAGTCCTCCAACAGACACACACACACAGACACAGACATTACTGGGCAGTGAATGAGGTTTGACACCTTGGTGCAAAACTGTTCTAACAGGTACATGAGCACAGTCATACAGTACCAGGCTAAACACAGTCACACAGTACCAGACTAAACACAGTCACACAGTACCAGTCTAAACAGTCACACAGTACCAGTCTAAACAGTCACACAGTACCAGACTAAACACAGTCACACAGTACCAGTCTAAACAGTCACACAGTACCAGACTAAACACAGTCACATAGTACCAGGCTAAACAGTCACACAGTACCAGACTAAACAGTCACACAGTACCAGTCTAAACAGTCACACAGTACCAGACTAAACAGTCACACAGTACCAGACTAAACACAGTCACACAGTACCAGTCTAAACAGTCACACAGTACCAGTCTAAACAGTCACACAGTACCAGACTAAACAGTCACACAGTACCAGACTAAACACAGTCACACAGTACCAGACTAAACAGTCACACAGTACCAGTCTAAACAGTCACACAGTACCAGACTAAACAGTCACACAGTACCAGACTAAACACAGTCACACAGTACCAGTCTAAACAGTCACACAGTACCAGACTAAACACAGTCACACAGTACCAGACTAAACAGTCACACAGTACCAGACTAAACACAGTCACACAGTACCAGTCTAAACAGTCACACAGTACCAGTCTAAACAGTCACACAGTACCAGACTAAACACAGTCACACAGTACCAGTCTAAACAGTCACACAGTACCAGTCTAAACAGTCACACAGTACCAGACTAAACACAGTCACACAGTACCAGTCTAAACAGTCACACAGTACCAGTCTAAACAGTCACACAGTACCAGTCTAAACAGTCACACAGTACCAGACTAAACAGTCACACAGTACCAGTCTAAACAGTCACACAGTACCAGACTAAACACAGTCACACAGTACCAGACTAAACAGTCACACAGTACCAGACTAAACACAGTCACACAGTACCAGACTAAACAGTCACACAGTACCAGACTAAACAGTCACACAGTACCAGTCTAAACAGTCACACAGTACCAGACTAAACACAGTCACACAGTACCAGACTAAACAGTCACACAGTACCAGACTAAACACAGTCACACAGTACCAGTCTAAACAGTCACACAGTACCAGACTAAACAGTCACACAGTACCAAGCTAAACCTGCATAAGTGTGTGTGTGTAATGTTCCTCTATGCCATGGGTGTCCAATCCTGGTCCTCGAGGGCTGCTGTCCTGAAGGTTTTCGATGTTTCCCTGCTCCAGCACCTGATTATAATTATGAGGCTTCCACAGAGCTTCATAACGACGCTTCATTAGAATCAGGTGTGCTGGAGCAGGGAAACATCTAAAACCTTCAGGACAGCGGCCCTCGAGGACCAGGATTGGTGACCCCTGCTTTATGCTGTCCACCTTCCTGCCATCCCTCCACTCTTCCTCCACACTCACCTTCACACCAGGGATTAAACAGAATCACAATCTGCTTGTTGGAGTCATGAGTGGAAGTTCCCTCTTCATTCTTCAAGCTCGTTGTCACGGCGAGCCCATAAAGACCAATCACAGCCTTGGGTGAAGAGTTGATGGACAGCTTGACCCTGTTTCCGTTCTGCTCCACGATCTTGGCCTCCCAGCAGTCATCTTGTAGCTCTTCCACCAAAGGGATGATGACGTGGGTTCCCTTGGATACCAGGGGGAGGGGCCCTGTGGGAGATCAATTCTACATTACAGTTGCGGTAACGTTGACTAACAGAACA
Source organism: Neosalanx taihuensis (assembly GCA_030340665.1). Lineage (NCBI taxonomy): Eukaryota > Metazoa > Chordata > Actinopteri > Osmeriformes > Salangidae > Neosalanx > Neosalanx taihuensis. The sequence continues at coordinate 15,423,057 of CM059300.1, read as the reverse complement.
CCACACATGAGTTCCTTTAACTGTGGATGTCCTACTGTTTATGGGGACTGTTACAGTAGTGTTGTGGTTTCTTTATCAAAGTCAATCAACAATAATGTGGCTTATCTGATTGACACTGTGCCAACCAATCCTGGGATGTTACACACAGAGTGTAAAGAACATACCGGTTGCTTGTATGGTGGTGAAGATGGTTTCAAAGCACAGCTACAGTTGTGGTCAAAAGTTTACATACACTAGTGAAGATCATGTATGCCATGGCAATATAGGGTTTTCAATAAACTCTACAACTCTTATTTTTCTGTGATGGAATGATAAGGAGCACATATTTCTTTGTCACAGAAAACATTCATGAAAAATGGTCCTTTTACGAATTTATTATGGGTCTTTTGAAAATGTGTCAAAATCTTCTGGGTCAAAAATATACATACAGCACCTTGAATTACCAATTTGGTGATGTAGAAAAAGTTGTTTCAATCCAATTTGCTTTTTGGCATGGCCTCCTAACTTCTTACGAGTGATTATGATTGACTCCAGCTGGTGACTTCTTTCAGTCCATGTAAATAGGGCTTGTTTGACACATTCACTAGACTCAGCCAGAAATACTACAATGGGAAAGTCTAAGGAGCTCAGCACGGATCTGAAAAAGCGCATCATTGACTTGAACAAGTCAGGAAAGTCCCTTGGAGCCATTTCAAAGCAGTTGCAGGTCCCAAGATCAACTGTGCAAACAATTGTTTGTAAGTATAAAGTGCATGGCACAGTTGTATCATTGCCACGATCAGGAAGAAAACGCAAGCTATCACTTGCTGCTGAGAGAAAATTGGTCAGGTTGGTCAAGAGTCAACCAAGAACCACCAAAAAGCAAGTCTGCAATGAGTTGGAGGCTGCTGGAACACATGTGTCAGTGTCCACAGTCAAGCGTGTTCTACATCGCCATGGGCTGAGAGGCTGCCGTGCAAGAAGGAAGCCATTACTCCAGAAGCGGCACCTTACGGCTCGACTGAAGTTTGCTGCTGATCACATGGACAAAGACAAGGCCTTCTGGAGGAAAGTTCTGTGGTCAGACGAAACTAAAATTGAGCTTTTTGGCCACAATGACCAGAAATATGTTTGGAGGAGAAAAGGTGAGGCCTTTCACCCCAAGAACACCATACCTACCGTCAAACATGGTGGTGGTAGTATTATGCTGTGGGCCTGTTTTGCTGGCAGTGGAACTGGTGCTTTACAGAAAGTAAATGGAATAATGAAGAAGGAAGACTACCTCCAAATTCTGCAGGAAAACCTAAAATCATCAGCCAGAAAGTTGGGTCTTGGACGTAGTTGGGTGTTCCAACAGGACAATGACCCCAAACATACATCAAAAGTGGTGAAGGAATGGCTAAATCAAGCTAGAATTAAGGTCTTAGAGTGGCCTTCCCAAAGTCCTGACTTAAACCCCATAGAGAATATGTGGACTGTGCTGAAGAGACAAGTCCGACTCAGAAAACCAACAAATTTAGTTGAACTGCACCGATTCTGTCAGGAGGAGTGGTCAAAGATTCAACCAGAAGCTTGCCAGAAGCTTGTGGATGTCTACCGAAAGCGCCTAATTGAGGTGAAAATGGCCAAGGGACATTTAACCAAATATTAACATTGCTGTATGTATATTTTTGACCCAGCAGATTTTGTCACATTTTCAAAAGACCCATAATAAATTCATAAAAGAAAAAATTTTCATGAATGTTTTTTGTGACAAAGAAATATGTGCTCCTTATCATTCCATCACAGAAAAATAAGAGTTGTAGAGTTTATTGAAAACCCTATATTGCCATGGCATACATGATCTTCACTAGTGTATGTAAACTTTTGACCACAACTGTATTTAACACATGGCCTTACTTCACAGACAAACACACACATATATACTATTGCCAGGTTACATTCTTCAAATAGTGTGAATGACTATTTATATAGAGTGAATGAGTGTGTGTGTGCGTGCATTGTGTGGCAGGTGGAGGTTAAAGCATGCATGTGTGGGTGTTAACGTGTGTTTTAGTGGATCAATGCATGTCTGGGTATTTGTGTGAGTTAACTTCAACAGTAGTATTTCAACAGACTGATCCTGGGTAGAATAACAGTCCACTGGTCCACTAGTGTGGAAGACATGAGGTAAAGCACGTTATTCCCACTACTTCTATTGTCACCACAGAATGGGACACATCCACCACTAAGGAAACACAAATACTCCAATTATTTCTAGTCCATTCAGCAAAATGTGCTCTAAGGCATAATATACTATAAATTGCTAATGATTTACTTAGGATATCAATCAGATGTTTTTATGAAATATTGTTAATACGTTTATCACGATACTGTAGAGCTTGTGAAATCCAGTTTGATAAGTTTGGAAGCTATCCTTAATGCCCACAGTCTGGTCAATGTTGTCTAATAATCAGCAGAATATTTTCTGCTTGTTTTGTTTGGGCTGCAGGTTTTAGAGAGTTCCCTTACGAGGCCCCATCTAACATTAACTAGGAGGAGAGGAGAGTTGATCAAGATAGCATTGTTTCATCTGACCTAAAGTCAATTCCACCCCCCTTCCCCTGCCAATCCCACCCCTTGCTGAAAGGAAATAGATCATAACATACTTAGTCTGTTTGCAGAGGAAGAGAGAGCACTGCTCATAGTACCGTACTGTACCACCATCTGAAGCTAGACCACCATTGCCTTTATGAACCTTTACAGGTTATGCTAATGTAAGTAGGCGGATCCAGAAATCTGGGAAGATTTATTGTTAAATTCTTGAAAGGACTAAAGGAAAACTGCAAAAGGAAATGAAATGATTGTGAGACAGACAGGAAGGAACAATCCCAGATAGACCATAACTGTGGTAAAGTTAGAGTTAGGGTTAGGGTTAGGCTTGGTGTGGTTGGGTTAGTGTTAGGCTTGGTGTGGTTGGGTTAGGGTTAGGCTTGGTGTGGTTGGGTTAGGGTTAGGCTTGGTGTGGTTGGGTTAGGGTTAGGCTTGGTGTGGTTGGGTTAGGGTTAGGCTTGGTGTGGTTGGATATAGATGTATTCTAGAACTGTTTTCCTTTAGAACTAAGATCCTGCGTTCTCACCAGTTCCTTCTTTTACTCTTCCTTTCTAAAGGAGGAAGGTTATACAATAACAACTTTGTCTGTTTTTGGCAGAGTAACACTGAAGAGCTGAATGCCTGGAGTCATAAATATCATTAATGGGCTCTGCTGGTCTCCTCCACTGTGGAGCTCATTAATCCTGGTCTTACTGGGTAGACCTGTGTTAGGGTTAGCCTGGGTAGACCTGTGTTAGGGTTAGCCTGGGTAGACCTGTGTTAGGGTTAGCCTGGGTAGACCTGGGTTAGGGTTAGCCTGGGTAGACCTGTGTTAGGGTTAGCCTGGGTAGGCCTGTGTTAGCCTAACCCTGATAGACCTGTCTTTCTGCAACAAAGGACTTCACCTTGTCCCATCACGGTCACAAAATGTTTCTGGGGTGAGGCTGGGTGTATGTGTGTGTGTGTGTGTGTGTGTGTGTGTGTATACTCCCTCTAAGTATGTTAGATATGTTCCTGATCTCTCTGTTTCCCAGCTGTTCCCTCCCTTCCCCAGGAGAGTCTCTGACAGCAGCTGCTCATGTTCCTGAAGCTGCTCAACACAGCATCAAGATCCAACACAACACACACACACACACACACACACACACACATACTGTTTCAGGCCAAACTGACCATCTCCTCAGACCCCACCCCTACACACACACACACACACACACACACACACACACACACAGATGCCTCACCAGTTCTGAGATCCAGGTGCAGCTTGTCAGTGTTGTGGTTGAACGGTCTGCTGAGGCCCAGCTCTATCTGGAAGGTTTGACCTCGGCGGATGATCAGATCACTGCTTTGGTACTGGTCAGTATGATGCTCACGACGGTTTGGACCCGTCTTAGTGCTTAGGAGGTCCACTGAGCGGACGGAAAACTTCAACTCTGAGAGAGACAGAGGGACAGAGAGAGACAGAGGGACAGAGAGAGAGAGAGGGACAGAGAGAGAGAGAGGGAGAGACAGAGGGACAGAGAGAGACAGAGAGAGAGAGAGAGAGAGAGAGAGAGGGAAGTCAGTCAATATGGGGCCAGTTATTCTCCTTCAGAATGAGAATTGTTTTTTATTCGCCATGAAAGTTTGCACATCTTCAGAAATCAGTGCTAAAGAAGAACCCTTCTTACCGGCCAGTTCATTGTCTCCAGGTTGGGGCTGGGGGGGGTCCGGGGTGGGCAGGGGGGGCTTCACATCATCGACCTTCACTGCGATGTCTGTGGTGTCATCAGAGGCTGGTTGTCTGCAGCAGCAGGGACACATCTTATGGAACCACCTGCTACAGGCCCCCCCCTCCTCCTTCTGAGCCCCCTCCTTGTCCCGGGCAGGGTCTTCCACACTGGGGGCAACGCCATGGAAACGGCCCACATCCAAACCATCTCTAGCTGTTAACCGTTCGCCTGGCATTCTGGGAGAAACAGACAGAGTGAGAGACAGAGAGAAAGAGAGGCAGAGAGGCAGAGAGAAGCAGACAGTCAGTTGATGAGTTGCTAAACTATGTAACAAAATATGATTAATTATGTGCACAATGGCCTGTGTTTCCAATTTGACCAGACAGCAACTTTTCTTCCAGAAGATGGTCACAGAATTCCACATTGTGAATTCCCCATGTCTCTCCTCCTCAATAGGGACTGTGTTTTCTTCACTTTCTGCTCTCATTTCCTCCCAGGTCCCAGAGTCCAGCACACACATTGTCCCATGTTTTCTTTAAAATGTTTCCCACCATTACTGAATTCCCCAAGTGCTCTTTCCACCATGTGCTTCTCCAAAAGATGATGGGAGCGTTGGACTTTAGTCCCTAACAACCAAACTGTAGCAGACCCCCTCACACACTCCCTGTAGCAGACCCCCTCACACACTCCCTGTAGCAGACCCCCTCACACACTCCCTGTAGCAGACCCCCTCACACACACTCCCTGTAGCAGACCCCCTCACACACACTCCCTGTAGCAGACCCCCTCACACACACTCCCTGTAGCAGACCCCCTCACACACTCCCTGTAGCAGACCCCCTCACACACTCCCTGTAGCAGACCCCCTCACACACACTCCCTGTAGCAGACCCCCTCACACACACTCCCTGTAGCAGACCCCCTCACACACACTCCCTGTAGTAGACCCCCTCACACACTCCCTGTAGCAGACCCCCTCACACACTCCCTGTAGCAGACCCCCTCACACACTCCCTGTAGCAGACCCCCTCACACACTCCCTGTAGCAGACCCCCTCACACACTCCCTGTAGCAGACCCCCTCACACACTCCCTGTAGCAGACCCCCCCTCACACACTCCCTGCAGCAGACCCCCTCACACACTCCCTGTAGCAGACCCCCTCACACACACTCCCTGTAGCAGACCCCCTCACACACACTCCCTGTAGCAGACCCCCTCACACACTCCCTGTAGCAGACCCCCTCACACACTCCCTGTAGCAGACCCCCTCACACACACTCCCTGCTCATGC